>CM046955.1:59129493-59714733 GCA_025698515.1 Gossypium sturtianum
TACCTGCACATTGATAAATAAGTTTAATAGTGTTTCGCACACTTAGTACCCTTGCTAAAAACAATGTGTAACGTATCGCTCACATAGAGCCGTTACTTAAAAATCTCGTAACGTATCGCTCACGTAGAGCCGTTACTTAATAACCTCGTAACGTATCGCTCACATAGAGCCGTTACTTAATAACCTCGTAACGTATCGCTCACATAGAGCCGTTACTTATTTCACCTGCAGACTTTTTGCTCAATCAAAGTTTCGTACCCGTAGTACATTTCATAGACCCGTAATCCATATAAAAATACAAAATCATCCATGTATTCAAACTAACATCCTTTCTAGCATATAATCGCACATACATTTAGTCATGAAAATAATTATATTCTCTTACTCAATATAACTAATATATTCGGCACATTACCTCCATATTTTATCCTTACTTTGAATACATTTCCTACCATCACTTAGTACTATATATATGTACTTGCATTCAACTTTAAAGTAGTATGAAATTTCTACTACTTAATCAACTATCAAAATTAACCTTACATTATACAAATTGTTAATTAATCTCCATAGCACATTCGGCAATCCTAGCTCAATAATTCAATGACCATTAAACATTAACATTTTATAAAGAATTATTCCAATTAATTCATTTGCTTGAAATCTTACCTCGAAGAACGACGATTCAGGGTTTCCCGGCTACTCGTCTAGTTTAACTTTTCCCCGATCCTTTTCCAAATCTTTCCTTCCTTGATCTAAAACCAAATTTAAAAGAACCTATTCAAATAAATTTCATTCATCTCCAATCAAAACATTTCTATTCATCACCTATCCTTAATATTCTATCAATAACCACTTCAAAATATAAACATTCATCATGGCCGATTATGCTATTTCAATATACCCGTTTTTCCATATACATATACATAAATATATAACCAACAATTAAATTAAAATAACCCTCATACATACTCACTTCAACATTCGGCCGAATGTAAAGAGCATCCCTATGCTCAAATTAAAATAACCTCCATAGCATTCATAAAATTTCAATTCACTATTCTCCATTTCATCTAAATCCCTATCTCAAATCATCTTATTTTCATCAACATTACAAATCACAATTACTCCCCCATAGCCGAATTTAAACATGCTTAACTTAAAGAAAATTTACATGATTTTGATAATACTCAAGGCAACCAACTCAATTTTGTAATAATTTACTAAAATAAAACTCAATTTCTTACCTTACAACCGCATGCAATGGCCGGATGAGGGAGGATGAATTTTCTTCTTTTCTTTGAAGAGAATCGGTGAAGAAGATGAGTGAAAGAGAGAGAAAATAAAATTTTTTCATGTTCTTTTATTTTCTCAATATAATACACATTATAATATTCCATAAAATATTATAATTAAAATTATAAAATGTTTAAAAATCCTCCCCCATCATCATTGCCGTCCACTACATGTAATTGTGGAAATTTGACATGCAAATCCTTACTTGAATAAAACAATTCAATTGACCTTCCTAATTTCACGCACACTACTTTTACCACTTTAACTATTTGATCCTTTTATTAAATTAAACATCCAAGCATTTAAATTTTGCTACGATATTTTTACTCATGCACAAATACTTAACATAGACATCAAATAAATCAAGAAAATATTTTTTTAATTCGGATTCGTGGTCCTGAAACCACCATTCCGATTAGGGTCAAATTCGGACTGTTACACGGACCCTTCATCACCATCTTCTATGGTGGCCAACACCTCTGGATGGATCTCTAGACGAGGACACGAGTCTGGGATGTTATACGAACATCTACCGGTGTTTGGATTTTCGGGAGTTGGCATTGACCGTCCAAAACCCGACTGATCTTCCCAGGAGACGTTAAGATCAAAATCAATTTCAAGTTACCGCTTCTTTGGAATTACCACTTGAATGGGATCCGTTCACTATCTCCGCGAACAACTCAACCGGGCTGGGATTTTCTATCTCAGGGGGGCAATAAATTGCTATCATTGTCCCTAAATCATCATCATCTTCAAGCTCCATTTCTGAGAACTTTAGCGGATCAGTTGAAATCGAAAATTTGTAAAACAGTCTCAACATTTGCTTTCTGCAACGGGTTGCTATCTTTGTATTGATTTTTCGTTTTAAATCCGACAGCGAAATACGCTTGTTGAATCTCATTCCTATTTTTTTCCGACTTCGAAATACACATCCTTCTTCAGTTGTATTTATCATTTCTCCATCTAAATGAACATAAACAAACAACATTTGGAAACTCATTTTTAAAAAAAAAATTGCTTTCTTCTCAACAAAGAAAAAAATAAAATTTTTAAACCAAACAAAAACTCAAATGGAAGATAAAATACCTATATATATCTGATAAATTTGGTGTCGGCCATTACATGACTAGCATCCAATTTTTTTTTTTACATCTCTGGTGCCGGCCATCAGTGTACCAATTTTTTAAAAATATCGAGTCCAGTCGTTTGGTCATTGTGAGCCAGTACCAAAATTTTAAATTTTTTTTTCAGACTCAGTGCCGGCCATTAACAAAGCCAAGACCAAATTTTTTTTACATCGTGCGGCCATTGACAGTCGTCAAAGACAAAATTTTTTTTCAGACATTAATCGTGCCGCCATTGATGTGACAAAGACCAAAATTTTTTCAGACATTGGTGCCGCCAATTGATGAGCCAAGACCAAATTTTTTTTTCAGATAATCGGTGACGACCATTAATAGGCCAGCACAAATTTTATTTTTTTTAAATATTGTACTCTGGTGCCGGCCATTGACAGGCCAGCACCAAAAATTTTTTTTTTCATACACTGGTGCCGGCCATTGACAGGCTAGCACCCAATTTTTTTTTTTTTTTGTACATCTGGTGCGACCATTGATAGGCCAAAGACTCAAATTTTTTTCAGTGCTCTCGTGTGCCGCCATTGTGAGCCAACACCAAATTTTTTTAATTTTTGTATACCAGTATGATACGATTTTAAAAAAAAAAATACCCTGGTGTCGGCCATTGGAAGGCGAGAACCAAAAAATTCAATTTTTTAAAGTTTGACACAATCATCAGGCAATCATGGGTCCAAAATACCAGGTGGTGCCGACCATTGACAGGCCAAAACCCTATTCTACTGTTCATTTGAGGTCATTTTGGTGATTATTTTTAAATCTGAATTATTTTTATAAATATCAAATTCTTTTAAGTCAATTTGATAAAATTGCCCCTTTAATCATATCTACTGTTAAATCAAGCTGACGTGACACTTAACAAGTACCAACTGTTCATTTTTCTAATTCTGATAAATCCAGGTGAATTAATGACATATAATCCACTGACAAGACATTTTCTTTTATTTTGTTAAAAATAATGAGTTAAACCTAAAAAAGTACATAGATTACCTTTATTAAACCCAAATCACAAAAAAAAAAAAAAACACTCTAAACTTAACATCTCATAAAAAAGTTTGCCCTTATTATTTTTTTACTTTTAACACCTTTTATCCGACTCGAGTATCGGATCTTAATTACAAGATATTACATTCGTTACCAAAGTAATTATAGTCAATTCACAATAAAATAATCATTCGCACATACAATTTAATGTCAAACTCATTCATTTCAAATTAAACAATTAAAATCGAGTCTTAATCGATATTACGAAAACTCTTTTGTTAATTCGAGCATAAAATAAGACCAAATTGCAAATATTTAAAATTTTAAGACTGACGTCATGACATCGCCAAAACGGTACGTCACATCACGATCTCAAACCACTCAACGTCACGTACTGTCGATCAACATTACAACAAAAATAATTGATAATCGAGACGTGGCCCCTATTTTTGACAAAAATACATAATTTAATCCTATTTTAAAGTTTCCAACCAAACCATCCAACATATGCATCAAGTACCTATTTCAATTGGTTCAAAATATGCCCCAAAACCTGCTAAAAAAGTTCAACATCCATATTCAACTTCTAATCATGACATTCGCTACTTATACCTTAATTAAACTTAACATTTCATGTCTTTGAACCTAATTATCAAGTCAAACAATCATCAAATTTTTTCTATGTCATGCTATAATGAAACTTATCATTTCGATTCATATACAATTATTTATGCATGTAACGACTTGGAAGTTAATAGTTTCAAAAAGTGTAGTTTTGAAATTCCGAATTTATAAACCGGACTAGTAAAAATTTAAGGTAAAAATTTATTTTATTCCTGAAGAAAACAAAAAATATACATGTGTCCATTAAGCGTAGACCAGGTCATCATTCTATGCCACGGTAAAAATTGAATATCAGGATTGCTCCACTTGCCCTCCCTGCCGAAAACCGTTTTCATCTATTTCCTCGCCACGTTTCCCTGCATCCGAAACTAACGTGTCCAAACCTTGCATGTTCCATGCACGTCTAATCTAAATTTTAACTAATTTCTTTCTATTTCCTTCATCAAATAAATTTCTCAAAAACTCTAGCAAGTAACTGGAACCCAAAACAAGATTTAAAAAAAGAAAGAATAAAGTTGAATAAAAAGATGAGCCAAGAACAACCTAGGAAGCCTGAAGAAGAAGAAGCGATCAAATACGGAGATGTGTTCGATGTACAAGGGAAACTTGCCGAGAAGCCGGTGGCTCCTAAAGATGCCGCCATGATGCAGATGGCGGAGAACGCCTTGCTTGGCGAAACCAAGAAGAGTTGCGCAGCCGCCGCCATGGTATCTGCGGCGATGAAGAATGAGAAGGCCGGATTTGTCGGTCACGAAGATGTCAATGTCGACAGCGGTGTTACTGTTGAAGAGACTCAACTCGCTGGCAAGCGTATAATCACAGAGTCTATTGATAATGAGGTAAAGCATTAGCAATTTGCCATCTCCTAAACATATATATATATGAGGCGTTTATATATATTAGCTTTGTATAATCTTTTATACGATTTATATTTTATTTTTTTGTTTATATTTTATTTATGTAGGTTACTTTTTGAAAATTATAATTATCTGACTATCTTATCAACGAACAATGTAAAAAAGTTTCAATGGTTAAAATATATATATTGTTGTTGTTGTTGTTGTTGTGAGCACTGCAGGTTATCGGACAATATAGCCAGGCAGCTCCGCTGACATCGGGACCTTACTCGTCTTGTGAACAGAGTGAGGAAGAGGGTGGGGGTGGTCCAATCACCATTGGAGAAGCACTGGAAGCAACGGCTCTCACAGCAGGGAATAAGCCGGTGGAATGGAGTGATGCTGCTGCAATACAGGCTGCGGAAGTGAGAGCCACCGGTCGTACCTCCATAATGCCAGGTGGGGTTGCCGCCGCTGCTCAGTCGGCTGCCACTCTCAATGCTAGGGCGAGTAGAGAAGAGGAGAAGACCAAGTTGTGTGATGTCCTATCGGTAACTTACTTACTACTAGTAGTACCAAATAAAATTTAAAATATAGGGATTTAGTGGAAATTTGATTGAAGAAGGTGAAATATATTTGGAATGGCAGAATGCAACAGAAAGGTTGGGATCAGATAAGGCAGCAACAAGAAGAGATGCAGAAGGGGTGGCGGTTGCTGAGCTGAGGAATGATCCAACCCTCACCACACATCCTGCCGGTGTTTCAGCTTCTGTGGTAGCGGCTGCTAGGCTCAACGACCAAATTTCCAAATGATCCGCATCATCCATATCTATCTATCACACATATTTCATGTATTGTAATAATAGTCACTTCTTCTCCCAATATACGAATAAGGGGAAACCACAAAGGGCAACCACGATGACAATAGATTTCCTCTGCCTCTATTTGCGTGTCCCTTCTAAATAAAATTTTAGTTAAAAAATATAGTCTCACAAAAATATTAAAAAAGTTAATTTATTTTAAGGAATAAATTATATTAGGATAAGAAAGGACGTCAACTTTATTTCTTTTTAATAAGAGAATAATAAATCAAAATTTTTCTTTTCCTATTAGGATATAATAAAATTTATAGTTTGTAGACACTAAATGTTATTAAATTAATAACACAATATTATTATTATTCATTTATATCTAATATTTTTTTAATTTAATTTAATTTTAATTAAACTACTTAAAAAAATTTTAAATTATAAATAAAGATATTTTCATTTTTTTTATAAATTTTAATCATTTCATAAGTTAATATTTATTATTTTTATGCAATCAATTTCAAAACAATTAATATTTTTTGTGTAATTTTCTCATGTTATTGTCTTGAATCTTAAATCTCAAACCCGAACTTTAGGATTGAGGGTTTGGACTTGGGATTTAAAATTTAGGGTTTGAGTTTGAATTTTCAATTTGAGATTTGAGGTTTATGTTCAATATTTGGGGTTACAAATATACGGTTCAAGTTAAGAGTTCAAGGTTACAAGTTCGAGATTTAAGTTTAAGGTTTGGGGTTTTAGATTTTGATTCGAGATTTTAGATTTAATATGTTTAGAGTTTGGAGTCCAGAGTAAAAAATAATTAAAATTATAGGTTAATGATATGGAAAATTTTGTTGAAATGTCATTAAATAATTGAAAATGGATGAATAAAATGGTGGGAATGATCTGTAAAATAATTTATTTATGGATGAGTGTATAATAATAATTTCATGTTTGATGATGTGATAAAATTTTATTGGTGCTTAAATATTTTAATTTTTAGGTAAATTATTCCCTTATTTTAATGTTTAGTAATGAATAATATAATTCAGTTATAATATTATATGTTCTAAAAAAATTATTTAATTTTGCTGAATAATTTTATTAAAATTTAGTCAATCAGTGGTTTATATCAACTAAACAACAATTAAAAAAACACACCATAAAGCCAGGAAAACACCAATGAATATTACGGCGTGTAATTCTACTCACCGGAATAAGACGGCAAGAAGATTGCGGTAGTGTTTGGATTTTCATCTCGTAATGTTGGATCCTGACTTCGACCGTCAAAGATCATGAAGTGTAATATTTATTATTATTTTTTAATTAATTTAGTTTTTTAAAAATAATTAATGATTGATTTTTGACACCTTGGAGTATTAACCCTCATTCTCTAAGCAGGACTATCTTTTAACAAATTTGATCGGTTGACAAATATATATTTTTTCAACTCTCTTAACTCAGTTTTTTTTCACTTCCAATCATTTTTTTTAAAAAAATTTGGGGTTTAAACACCCCTACCATAGGTCTGAAATTCTCGACCTTTAATCATGTTGGACGACAAAGGAGTAGGGAATCTTGAAAGCCCAAATCGGCATGTCAATTGTCAATTTAACTTTCCTAGGTAACAAAGAATATTTGATATACTTGCATGAACATAACAACCCATCTGAACCCCAAATCGATATGTCAATTGTTAATTTAGAGTTCTAAAGTGTCCAGTCAAATTCTAACACATCGTTTATAACGGCTGCAACTCTAAATTATCGTGTCGATTTGGGGTTTCCATACATACTTCATATTATTTTGGTAAAAGAAAACATATTATTTCAGTAATTAATTTACTTTTCCATATTATTTCGAAAAAAAAACCTAATTATAGCACTTAAATATTTTAAACTTGTCTTTTAAGTTTTTAGGCATTGACTATATCTGGAAAGACTATATTTTATTTTGTCAAATACCATTAGCAAGAAATTGATGCTTTTTAATACCTCGTATGCGTAATTACAACCCTTAAGGATTTTAAATTTGTCTTTTTAAGTTGGTTTAATGCTGACTTTTACTTCTTAACTATACTTGTTTTTTCACTTTGGTCCATAAATTTTCTTTCCCCATTTTAGTACTTAAACTATCATTTCATTTTTTGGTTCAATTCAATTTTTGTAACAATGATTAAAAAAATCAGTTGATATATGATGCCAAGCAGAATGTGCCATGTGGCAATAAGCTAATCAGAATATGCCACATGGCATTAGGTGTTTAAAATTAAAAATTTAAATTTAAATTCAGAAATAAGAAAAAGAATATTAAGAAATAAATATTTTAAAAATACCTTTAACTTTGACAAATCATTGATTAGCCTTGATTGATCGTTGACCATCGCTGTCAAGTGTTTTTTTTTAATTTTCAATATTTAAAAAAAAACATAAAATTTTTAAAAAATATAACTTATTTTTGCAATTTTTTTAAAAATTATTAAAGAATTTCTAAAACATATCTTTTTTATTTTTTATATTTTTTAAAAGTTAAACTTTTTCAAATTTTCAAATTCTAGATTTTGTATTTCTTTAGTTAAACTTTTTCTATTTTTTAAATTTTTGATTAATTGTTTTGAATTTTTAGAATTTATAAATTTTGAAAAAAAATACAAATTTATTACTAATTTTCTAGAATATATATTTTTGAAAATTTAAAGTTTATTAAAAATTTTATTCTTAAATAAACTTATTGTTTTTTAATTTTTTTGATTTATTATATATGTTACTTTTTACTTTTTAATCAATATAATATGGATAATATTAAAAAATAAAAGATAATTGAAGTGGCACATTCTAATAGCACCACATGTTGGTCTTTGTTTATATTTTTAATGCCGCAAGTCAATTCAAATAATGAAGAATAGTTTAAGTACTAAAATGAGAAAAAAAAAGGTTAAATACCAAAATAGGAGAATAAGTATAGTTCTAGGGTCAAAATGGACATTAAACCTTTTAATTTCTTTGGCATCGGCTGTATCCGCAAAGACTAGTTTTTATTCAAGCAATTCCTAGATTTAAAAAAAATTATTGGTTGGAAAATTTTATTTGTTGAAAATCTATTTTATTGTTTAAAATATATTAAATCTTTTTTGTTTAAATAATAATACAAATTCACTAACGATTATCATAAACTTATTCTATATCCGAAACGGTTCATAATAATATTATTTTAAGAGAATGCTTCAAACTCGTATTACTTATATTTAAGATAAAGTATTAAGTATGAGTACATGTTTAACAAATAAAACAATTCAAGAGAGAAATTAAAACATTCAAATACGAATCCGAATATCATAGAGTTTAAACTTTTGATTAGGCGAAAACCTATTTGCTACATTCTTGCTTAAACCGTTCATCAGGACGGCATGAAGAAAGAGTTCATTGAACTACAACTTTCACTATTCAATACGTAAATAATAGAACTCTTAACTCTAAAATAAGTAAATTTTGAAGCTGAAAGTGAAACATATAAAAAAACCCCCTCTTTTGGCAAAATCATAACCCAATAATCTAAAGAAATTACTCATTTTCACAACAAAGATTATTACAACTTTATGTAATTAGATTACCAATCAAATTGGTCACTGGTTAGTGCATTTTGCAGGCCCCAACTTCCCCAAGAAAGCCAGTTATTGGCAGTTTTTGGATTTAAAAATTAAGAAGCCATATTTCCTAGTATCCCACATCGCTGAGGTAAGCAAGGTGCAGGTGGAGGTTAGTGGTTTAAAAAAGAGGAAAAGGGGGGAGTGCATTCATACATACCTGGACGGGGTCTATGGGCGATCAAGTAGGCCCATGGCCTAGGTTGGTGGCCTCCATTGCACATTGAGGCGGTGCATCAGCCTAACATCTCCTTCTTATGGAGAGTGTACGTCATAATTTGTGGCAGTTGGGGGCTCGTGTTCGCGCGGCCCCCTCCAACAACTAGACAAATCATCAAAACTTGTTATTTCTTTCGTTTATTCTCCTTTGGAAAATGTTCCAAGCCTATGTGTAAAATCAATCTCACTAATCGAATTTTGTTAATGTATTCATTCCAGCCCATGGGTAGAATCGAAATCACGAATCTTGGTTGTTGATTTACTACATAAAATGAAATAGGTACCAGGGGAAACAGAACCATTCTACGCTGAACTTTTCAGGATGCATCGAAACCCCATGGCTGAATGCTCTGATTGTTAAGACAAGTGTTAATGAAATTTAACCAGTTGTCTGTGGATGGTTAGTCTTGCAGGGATTCTAGTTTGAAGTGGATTAAGGGGTATAAGTTCAGTAAAACTATTGATGGCAGGTAAGCCAAGGTCTTCAAAACGCTTGTGTATTCAATCACATGTCCCCAGTTTTCAGGCATACAATTTGTCACACTAAGCAGCTTGTATCTTGTTGTTGGCCACAGTTTTGTACAGTTTCAACATCTCTTTCTTTTCAATGTATTACTATATGTTCTTTTTTTGCAAGTTTCACCTACCATTGCACTAGTTGATATGAGATGGATTGGTTTAACCTGTTGAAGATCCTGCTAAGTTGCAGGCAGTTCTGTAAGATGCTGAACACCACTCTCATGGAGAAACTTGCTGTAAACTCATGGTATCTCATTAAATTTAATGAAATATTTCAAGGATATTGGAGATATATGGTACGAGCTCAATTTCTCCAGTAGAATGTATGGGAACTTCAACTTGTACAGATATGGATAGTTTGATCTTCTCTTTGTGTCTGTTTTATTGGCTGATTTAGAACCAGTATGTTGTCGGTGAAAACGGAAGTTCATATAGCATAATTGCTCGGGAGTCTGGGTCTTTTATCATATATAGGTTTGCTGAGTCGCCTGCGCCAACTTATGTCGAAGCGCTTATCCCACATCGAAAGAACATGAGAAAGGTGCACAAGCTAAGGTTTATAAATAAGAAGCACCTAGCAACCTTACAACATACTTACCTGGACGGGGTCAATGGGTGATCAATAAGGCCCATGGCCTAGGTAAGCGACTTCCATTGCACTTGGGAAGGGCGCTTGCCTAAGGTCTCCTCAAAGTAGGAGAGCCTACGTCATAATTTGTGGCAGCGGGGGCCTGCGTTCGCGCGGCCCCCTACCAATTTAAGTTGAACATTCTTGTTTTTGAATTGTTTACATGGGTGTAATACTATTAGTTGATAATTCTTGTTATTTAACAGACTTCGGATGAAATACAACGGATTTTGTTTTTTTCAATCAACAAATGGAGAATCTAAGGAGATAACCGAACTTCCATTCGGAAGATTGACATCTGCTTGAAATTTTGGGGAAATCCCCCTCTTTTGCCAAAGCTTTAATGGATTCTTCCATGAGATTTTAGGTTGTTAAGGCTTTTTACCTTTGATTTCAATGTGGTAGGACTGAGTTTCTGAATAAGATCACGCCGAGGCTATATCCCATATTGGAGAAACATCAACATTTATGAAACTCGAATTTTGTTTAATCTCAAAGTTAAACATTGAAAATGGACAACGGATCGTATTGAAACTTGACTTATTTTCTGTTTGATTTCACAAAAGGGGGGCTTCAATAACATTGTTCGAACAACATTTGCCCTTATTCCATCCAATATAAAGCCTAGACTAGTAATTTTGAGAATCAATGGTATCAGAAAGATTGACATGCTGCCTGACAGTTATTTTTTCCATAGAACACACTACCATTCACATGCTTGAAGCTAAGATTTAGATCATTTCAAGGCTCGAAAACCATATTTTCCGCTTCCCGTTTCACAGACTCAAACAGCACCGAAGAGAGGTAACGCTCTCCAAAGCTAGGGAAGACCACCTGTTTGGGATCGATATCACAAGATTAAGAACTAGTTTTGGGGTGCAAGAAAACATGAAAGTACCATGTCAAGTCATTAGATTTTGTGTTATATGTCAGGATTGTGCAGCCGGAGTAGGCGACATAGAAATGTCACCATAACCTTTTCTATAACAGTATTTATCTCTCGTGCATTTCCTCAATGATTGAGTAAAAAGACAAAAAAAAGAAAAGACTTACAACGATGAGCTTCCCAGTATTTTCTGGCCTCTTAGCTATCTTAACTGCAGCAGCAGCGGCAGCGCCAGATGATATACCAACCTGTAATATGTGTTCCAAACAATTATTAATAATGAAAAAGGAGTCCACCAACAGAAACTTGTGCAGTTGAATCTAGTTTACCAGTGAACAAGTACCAACAAAGCTATTTATTTCCTTATCAAATCATATCACTTAAAAGTGAAGAAACTTACTAATAATCCTTCTTTCAAAGCAAGTTGCTTTGCAGTTTCGACAGCTTCTTCACTTGATATCTGCAGTCATACAGGTAACAATCATTACAACAAATAACCTAACAATATGCGCATGGAGGAAAAACTACAAATGAACAAAAGGCACATGCTCATATATGTCAAATACAACCATATTTCCTACCCTATAATCATCTAAATATATATATAAATCCAAGTAGGAGAAATATATGTTACTTCAAACCTTCATTTTTGTTTAAGTAACAGTGTCCTGTGAATATACAAAGGATTTTCTGAATACATGGGAAAACTTAGAAACAAAAGTAAACATACTCTTATGGGATAATACATACTTGTATTCGAAACTCACACCCAAAGCATAAGATCAAATAAAAAACCTGGTAATGAATTAAGTATTGATCCTAGACGGTAAGAAAACAGGTAGTGAATTGTGGTATAGGAAAAATGCAAATCTTTTTAGGCTTCTGCAGAAATAGCATTTATATCCCACATTTGGAATAAACAAGCACAACCAAGACTTACTTGAATAACTTCATCAAGTAAATTGACATCTAAAACACCAGGAATGAATCCGGCACCGAGTCCTTGTATCTTATGCGGACCTTGAACATCAAACATGCAGCAGTTCATCAATAGGTAAAACATCGTCACAGAATGTCATGTTAACATGAAGAACAAAAGAAAACAAGTTTTGGCTTCGGATGGCCAGATCTAAAAGACTAAAGGCAATGTTAGCATGCCGGTTATTATGGGCGAATACATGGATTCTTGAAAAAAAAAATGCACGTCCGCAAACCAACACTCACACTGATACATAGTTCCTATATACTCAGTTAGATGTTATAGATGTAGAAAATAACACAAGCACGAAAAATAGATAGATATGCATTACGAAGAAAAATGTGTAAAAGAAGCATTGTTATGTTACAACTTACCGGGTTTCCCACCAGAAAGCACTGCACTTTCATATGGTTCCACCCCAATGAGCTGGATAAAAAGAGATGTGAGAGGCAATATAAGCAAATGTGAAAGCACACCCATCACCATCTAATCAGGCATTAAAGAATCTAACCTTAATGTTGGGATTCTGCTCTTTGAGATACTTCCCTGCTCCTGTTACTGTACCTCCAGTCCCAATACCTGAGACAAGTATATCTACCCTCCCGCCTGTGCCTTTCCATATCTCTGGTCCGGTTGTCTTGTAATGGATCTAAATCAGGAAAGAAGAATCAGATCATGGCACCCTCCAAGATTCCGATAATCAAAATATGCATGGATAATGTTTCAAAATGATACCTTCGGGTTGGCAGGGTTTTCAAATTGCTGAAGAATGAAAGAATTTGGCGTCTTTGCATGAATTTCCTCAGCTTTCTGAACAGCCCCTTTCATGCCGCGAGCTGGATCTGTGAGAACAAGTTCAGCTCCAAAAGCTCGGAGGACCATTCTCCTTTCTAAACTCATCGAAGAAGGCATCGTAATTACGAGTTTGTAACCCTTAGCAGCTGCCATGAATGCCAATCCTATCCCGGTATTACCACTGGTTGGCTCGATTAGGACACTCTTCAACATATAGGAAGAAAGGAAATTATGTTAAGTTAAAGCTTTTCTTGTTAAATTGCTCAAAACTACAACATAATGATAACATAAGAACCGGATATAGATTTAGACAGAACAAAAATAGAAGCCAGCTCTTCGCTTTTTCTTGAAGTGCCTGTGTCCAACATAGCATAAAAGGCCCAAGGACTTCAACAAAAATGCCCTTTCAAGTTGACAACAAGGCATAATTTAACTGTAGGGCATAGTAACAATAGTATAGAAAGATCACTGTGATAAAGCAATCACTCTATTTCGATAAGACATCCTTAAAAACACTTACCAGAAATAAGGCCTAACATTGTGAAGGCATATGAGAGTACAGGACTCAATGCATAACATTAACTCGAAAATTCCATTCCATAAATGTGTAGGAGAGAAATATCCAAATACCAACCTCACCCGGATTAATGATACCCTTCTCCTCCGCATCCGCAATCATACTATACCCAATCCTGCAAGTAAAGAAGAGTTTACATCTCATCAAATATTATAGATTCTAGGTCTACGAATAACTGAACACAGCATGATAGCATCCATAATGATCCAATCTGTTCAGCATATTATCCGATTGAACTTTGAACGGGGAGGTGGATGAGTTTAATACCTATCCTTGACACTTGAGCAGGGTTCCATTGCCTCCAACTTAGCAGCAATCGGAGCAACACATCCCTCAACAACCTTGTTCAGATATACCAGTGGCGTTTTGCCGATCAACTGTTTATGTCAAATCCAACAAAGTTTAGCAATAGTTTTTTTCTTTAAAAAATTAAACAAAAATAAATTACTGTAATTAGATTGATGATGAATGATGATGATGAACATTGGCTTACTTGAGTGACATCTTTGGCAATTAAATCCTTGTCTTCCATTTCTTCTCAAGTTACTGCACAAACATTGCAGAGCTAAATTGTTAAGCAAAAGTACAAGCTAAAGTAATAGAGAACAGATACAATTCCAATAATTTAACAGCAATAAATGATAAAAGAAATGATAGATAAGCTTAAAAATAAATAAGAAGTATAATTTTGCAGATGTTAAAAGTACCCAAACTCTAAGCTTGCAAATTTTTATAGAGAAAGATGGTATGTTTTAAGCAGAATTAGAAGTGTCAGAAATGGTAGATAAGCTTAGAAGAAGAGAAGAACCTTGTCTAGACTACAAGAAAGTTCTCTTGTAAATCAAAGAGGATTATTTGGTGGGATTTTATGGTAGTGCCTTGTCAATATTTTCCTCTGAGAAAATAAAAATGTTGCTAATATAAAAATAATTCCATAAGTAATATTTTCTTGCTTACCTGTATCTGTCTGAAAGTGAAAGTTCCGTCTCACACGCGTTTGGTGATAAGGAAGAAAAGCCGAAAACAAGGAGAACTTAATTATTTAAGGTAAACTTACTAATTTATTATTTTCATTTTATTTTGGTCATTATATATATTTCAATGAGTTGTGATTGCTTATAAGAGTCAGTGTTTGAAAAAATTTTGAGTTAATTGAGTTCACGAGTCTTATTTTATATTTTTAACTCAATTTAAAATTTTTTCGAATTAAGTCTAGTGGAATTAAATTCGAGTCGAGTCAAATTGAGTGAAATTAAAAAAATTAAACATGTCAAATAAAAATATTGTTATAGTATAACTAATTCCATGTTAGAGCACATAAATTTGAAACCATATATATTTAAAAAAAATTCAAAGTAAAATAATAATAATAAAAGATAATAAATTTGAATTATTAATTAGGTCTCAAAATTATTATTTTAGAAAAATTTTAAAATTTTAACTTTTTTATATATTTTTTAGAATTTTTAGAATATTTTAAAATTTTAAAATTTGAAATTTTTATAAATATTTTGAATTTTAATTTTTTTTTAAAATTTTTAAAAATTATTTTGATTTTTTTTGTAATTTTTGTTGAGAGAGACTAATTTACTTATTTTCAAAGTTGATAGGGACCAAAAGAGTATTTACACCAATCTGTTATTCGAATTATTCAAATTATTTGAATTGTGAAATTCAACTCGACTCGAACTTAAAACTCGAATCGAGTTATTCGAGTAAGCTCTAATAATTCAAATAACTCGATTTGATTAATTCAAAATTCGAAAAAAATTTAATTTTTTTAAATCGTATCGAATTTTACTCAACTCTAATTACTTGTATATGATCCAGTTATAATAATTAAAAAAAAAAAATCCAATCTTTCCATGTGCTCACATCATGGGGTATTTTCAAGTACTAATACAAAAGGATTGAAAAAGCTAGAGAAGAAAGAAAAGGAATTTTTTTTTTGTCTTTTTTTTTCTTCTCTATTAAAAATTTTGTGAAAAATTTAAATTTTTTTAAAAATTTGAATTTTGTAAATGGAGAACATAAATCTCAATCGGAAAAGTTTTTATTATTATTGAAAAACAAACTTTTTTTTTAGAATTAAAATTAAATCGATAAATTTTGAAACTTAGATTTATTGAATTTTTTAGAATTCGAATTAAAATGACATTCTGTAAACATTGAAAGCTAAATTTATTGAATGTTTTATATTTAGGATCAAATTGATAGAATGTATAAACATTGAATGACTAAATTTATTATTATACCAATAAAAGTCAACTTCCTGTCACTCATCTAACGACAACTAACAAGAGAGTGATTAAAATATTTTATTCGAAATATTTAGCAATTAAATCAGAAAAAATAATAATTCAATGATTAAAATAGAACGAATGCAATAGTCTAGTGATAATTTTTGTAGTTTACCCAATTATTTATTATAAAAACTATTATTTAATTTTTAAAATGATTAATATAAGATTGAGTACTAGAAGTTGACATTTTTACTCATTTGGTATCTAACCTTTCTTTTAAATCTAATATGGTATTTGAACTTTACACTTTTTCTTAATTTAATACCTAAGTTTTTTTTTATTAATTTGGTACATGAACTTGATATTTTTTTCTTAATTTGACAACTAACTATTTTTTTGTCCAATTTGGTACTTGAATTTGACACTGTTTCCTAATTGTTTTGGTACATAAACTTTTTTTTGTCTAATTTAGTATCTACTTCTTTTTTGTTCAATTTGATATATTAACTCGGGTTTTTTTTACCAAAAAAATATTAAAATAATAATTTATCACCCAAATAATATAATCTTATTTTTATTTACCCAAATGATATGTTTTGAACAATAAAAAATAGAAATTCTAAAAATTATAGTTTATTAAAATAAAAAAATATGAAAAATAAAAACTCTTTAAAATAAAAAAATCAAAAAAATATTTTAAAAATATAAAAAAATTTAAAATTCAATGTTATCCAAACTGGACTGAACCGATTGGACTAGAAGATCGACTAGGGTATCAAACTGAGCTAAAAAAATCGATTGAATTGACAGTTGAACTGATTTTGAACTAGTCTGACCAATTGGTTCCTAGAACAACTGGTTCAACCGATTCAAAGCAAAAAAAATTATAAAAAAAATTATAAAATTATAAAATTATAAAAATCGATTAAACTGATTTTTTAACCTGGTTTATGTAACACCCCTAACCTGTCTTTGTCGCCGGATTAGGGTTACGGAGCATTATCGATCAAACAAAAATCATTTAACATTATAACATACAGTAAATAAAATTTATTATAAACCATTCATTTATATTGATTTTGTCCCTAAACCGAGCCCTCAAGGCCCAAAAAATAGCTTAGAAGCATTTCGGGACTAAATTGAAACAAAACAAAAGTTTTAAGTAAAAGGTGCAAAAATGTGAAAACAGGGTCACACGGCCGTGTGGCATAACCCAGGCCGTGTAACATTCGAACTAAGGGACACACGGCCGTGTCCCAGTCCGTGTCCTCACCCGTGTAACTCATTGAGTAGGGTCACACGGCCGTGTGCCAAACCGTGTAACTCTCTAAGTTGCCACACAGGGCCGTGTGCCAGGTCGTGTGCTAGGCCGTGTAACTCACTGACTTGGAATTCTAAGAAATTTCAAATGACACATGGCCATATCGCCAGTCCGTTTGTGTCACACGGCCGTGTGACAGCCCGTGTCCCAGGCCATGTGAACCCAAAAACTTACCAAAAATCAAGCCATTTCAAGACCATTTCATACCTAACCATTCAAATCATTTGGGCATAAATTCAAGGGGTTTAAACATCACTCAAACACAGTTAAACATGTCATTTCAACATCCTAATTCATCTAACCAATATGCCATTCACAAGCACCACCATTGTATCAAACATTATTGTAAAATCACACATTTACAACCTATTCCAACAACTAACCAATGTACCATCATTGGTACCACATGTAAATGATCAAACAACCAAACAACAATACAATCAAAATCTCAACTACTTCAAATATTATATAAATATGCATCACTTATCATATTTACATGCATAAACACAAAATATCAAGCCTATCATACAAACATCAAAATGACCATTTATAACATCTAGTTCCACCATAAAATATTATAGTACCACAAGACTCTTCTTATTACATGCCACTTTTAATCAACTTCAAAACAAGCACAAAATGACTACCAAGATATAGATGATAGTGTGTGAGCTTCCAAGTTGATCCAATCGATGCTACGATTCTAAGAGTCCTACAAAAATTAAATTAAACGAGTAAGAATAAGGAAGCTTAGTAAGTTCGTCAACTCATGTAATATCAATTACTAAATTTCCAAGGGACGTTATCATTTACTACATCGGCATTGAACTTGCTAGGCACTAAGCCTGAATAACACCGGCACTAAGCCTGCTAGGCACTAAGCCTGAACAACACCGGCACTAAGCCTACTAGGCACTAAGCCTACTAGGCACTAAGCCTGAATAAAACCTCATTTGAATATACAGTACAATTCAACATTCAAGTAACAATATAAAATAGAATTAAAAGATTAAATCATTAACAAGAAAATGAATATAACCATGCATATACATAAACAAACTTACATGACTGGTTTGCAGTAATCGCAAAAACACATGAACTACTTCGCAATATTTCCTTTTCCATGATCGTCAACACGCTTGTGATGTAAAACAATAGTTTAATTCAATTAAGTACTTCTAGAATTCAATTTAATCCATAATTCATATTTATGCAAAATTACGACATTGCCCCTAACATATTAACTTTTCACAATTTAGTCCTTAATCTCATAACTTGAAAGTTAACCATTTTAACCAAAAACCAATTTATCCAATGTTACAAGGGACCTTGGAACAACTCGTTATTACCAACATTTCACAACCAAACCCATGGTTTATACTTTTAACAATTTAATAATTTATTTAACAACCAAAGTTAATAATTTATCAACTAACATCAAAACACATTCAAAAACATCCATGGAGAATCCTTCAACCTTTAATAGTTTTGCAAGTTAACTCCCGAGTTAGCTAGACTAAGCTAAAACGAACTCAAAAACATAAAAATCATTAAAAACGAGGCTTAAAATCATACCATGCAATGAATTAACCCTAGTCAAAACTTCAAGCTCCTCTTCCCATGGAATTTCGGTTAAAGCAAAGAAGAAATAAAGAAGATGATATCTTTTTTCTTAGTTTATTTTAAGCTTATTTACTAATTTACCATTTTATCCTTAATTATAATAAAAAATTTCAATAAAACCTTGTCCATGTACATCCACTAACTCATTAAATGGTGTAATTACTATCTTAGTCCATTAGTTTAAAGTTTCATAGCTATTTGACTCCTTTAACTAATAGATTTCAATTTTTACACCTTTTACGATTTAGTCCTTTTTACCTAATTAACCATTTAAGCATCAAAATTTCTTAATGAAATTTTAACACGAGCATAATATAATTTCGTAGGATTAAATAAATATTAAAATAATAATTCACTCATCGAAATCGTGGTCCCAAAACTACTGTTTCCGACACCACTGAAAACGGGCTATTACAGTTCAACCAGTCTATATCGGTTCAAGGGTCAACCAAATTTTAAAATTTTTAAACTTTTTTTATCCCTCAACATTAACATTTTTCATCAATTTGGTCCATACCCTTTAAAAGTAGGGGTGAGTAAAACTCGATTCGACTCAAAAAAATCGAAAAAAATTTCGAATTTCGAATTAAATGAATCGAGTTATTCGAGTCAACTCAAATTTTTTTTTCGAATTTTGAGTTCGAATCGAGTTGAGTTTTTGAATTTGAATAACTCGAATAATTCGAATAATTCAAATATCAAGCTATAATATTTTATATTTTTACCCCAAACTCCCAAACCTTTTTACTTTTCCTTCAAAACTTTTACTCCTTCCCACTTCCCCCCCCCAAACTTTTACTCCCCTCCAATCCCAACCCTCTCATCTACCCAAAATCCATTTCCCACAAAACTTTTACTCTCCCATTTACTTTTCTTCAAAATTTTACTCCCCAAAACCCTCAAAACTTTTTATTTTCCCCCAAAATTTTTACTCCCTCCCACTTTCCCCCTAAAACTTTTACTCCATTCCCATCTCACCTCCCATCTACCCCAAACCCATCCCCTCCCCCTATTTTTTTTTTAATATTTTCCCTCCAAAATTTTACTCTCCCCTATTTACTTTCCCTCAAACTTTTACTCCCTAAAACTTTTTATTTTCCCTTTAAACTTTTACTTCTCACCCTTTACTCCCAAATAAAAAATCAAAATTATCCAAAAAAAAAACCCTAAACATAAATAGTAATATTTTTATTTATATATACTATTTATATTATTAAATTAAATTTCACATTTTATATTATTTATATTATTGAATTGTTTAGTCATATTGAATATTTATATTAAAATTGAATTTTTAATGATGCCATAAAATATTCGTGTTAAAATTTTATATTGGTATCAATTTCACATTTTATCTTTAAAATAACTTTTATTAAAAAATCACATTTTTACATTTAATATATTTTTTAATTCCAAAATACACAGTGACAAGAATATGAAGATAATTGAAACAACTAAGCAAGCAAAGAAGCTAACCCGTATATAAAAGATTAATAAATAAATTATGAGGTGATGAAAGTTAATAAAAAATTTGATTACGGTGGACAAATTTTATTACGGTGGGTGACAGTGGTTACAATGACCCAATTTTTTTTAAAATTTAACTCGAACAAATATATTCGATTCGATTCGATTCGAATTCCATCTCACTCGACTTGATTCGAGAAAATTTCAAATCAAATTAGGATGATAAAATATGATTCGTTAACTTGATTAACTCGAAAATTTTTCATTCGATTCGATTCGATCGAACGCTCACCCCTATTTAGGGGTGAGCAAAACTCGATTCGACTCGAAAAAATCGAAAAAAAATCGAATTTCGAGTTAAACGAATCGAGTTATTCGAGTTAATCGAGTTATTCGAGTCAACTCGATTTTTTTTTCGAATTTCGAGTTCGAATCGAGTTGAGTTTTTGAATTCGAATAACTCGAATAATTCGAATAATTCGAATATCAAACTATAATATTTTACATTTTTACCCTAAACTCTCAAACCTTTTTACTTTTCCGTCAAAACTTTTACTCATTCTCACTTTCCCCCCAAAACTTTTAGTCCCCTCCCATCCAAACCCCCAATCTACCCAAAATCCATTTCCCACCAAAATTTTACTCTCACATTTACTTTTTCTCAAAATTTTACTCCCAAAAACCCTCAAAACTTTTTATTTTCCCCCAAAATTTTTACTCCCTCCCACTTTTCTCCTAAAACTTTTACTCCCTTCCCATCTCACCTCCCATCTACCCCAAACTCATCTCCCCTCCAATTTTTTTTTTTAATATTTTCCCTTTAAAATTTTACTCCCCTATTTACTTTCCCTCAAACTTTTATTCTCTAAAACTTTTTATTTTTCCCCTAAACTTTTACTTCTCACCCTTTACTCTCAAATAAAAATCAAAATTATCCAAAAAATCACTAAACATAAATAGTAATAATTTTATTTATATCTACTATTTATATTATTAAATTAAATTTCACATTTTATATTATTTATATTATTGAATTGTTTAGTCATATTGAATATTTATATTAAAATTGAATTATTAATTATGCCATAAAATATTCGTGTTAAAATTTTATATTGATATCAATTTCACATTTTATCTTTAAAATAGCTTTTATTAAAAAATCACATTTTTACATTTAATATATTTTTTAATTCCAAAATACATAGTGACAAGAATCTGAAGATAATCGAAACAACTAAGCAAGTAAAGAAGCTAACCCATATATAAAAGATTAATAAATAAATTATTTGGTGATGAAAGTTAATAAAAAAATTGGTTAAGGTGGACAAATTTTATTACGATGGGTGACAATGGTTACAAGGACCCAAAATTATTTTTTAAAATTTAACTCGAACAAATATATTCGATTCGATTCGATTCGAATTCCATCTCACTCGACTTGATTAGAGAAAATTTCAAATCAAATTAGGATGATAAAATATGATTCGTCAACTCGATTAACTCGAAATTTTTTTATTCGATTCGATCGAACGCTCACCCCTACCCCTATTTAAAAGTACGCAAATTTAAAAAAAAATTCCATATTTAAAAAACATAAAAATTTAAAAATTCTAATTTTTAAAATACAAAATATGAAAAAAGCTCTTTAAAATTAAAAAAAAATCTAATTGGCCTGGTCTAGTTTAGATAACATTAAATTTTAGAATTCTTTTATATTTTAAATATATTTTTTAAGAAATATATATTTTTATTTTTTAAATTTTAAAGAGTTTTTAATTATTATATTTTTTAATTTTAAAAATTTAAAATTTTTATGTATTTTTAAATATGAAAAAAAAATCAGTTTCCCAAAATCACCACCAACTGTGCCAATTTGAGCCTTTGGGAAACTGTTTTTTTTTTTTTTTACAGTTCAAAACATACTATTTCGGTAAATAAAAGTAGATCTATATTATTTGGTTAATAGATTATTATCTTAATATTATTTTTGCCGAAAAAGCCTATGAACCTGTCACTTTTTTTTTTTTTTTTTAATTTGGTACCTAAGCTTGCTTTGGTTTAATTTGGATGTTTTCATCTTTTCATCTTTTAATTTGTTTTTGTCTTTCATATTTTATAAATCAATAAAAATTGTCATAATAAGATTTGAACCAATAACACGATTTATATTAAACATTTAACTTTATCGTTACAACCAAACCCTCATTTATTTTTTAGGTGAGTACTTGGTACATTATCAGTGTTTTTTTTTAACTCCACAAGTAAAGTTATAAATTTGTCACGTGTCTCATTTATTTTATATAGTTACTTTTTAAATTTTTTTACTATACCCTACATACACTTGTCATCACTCCAACCCTACTTATGGAATTTTTAAATTCCACCATAGTGTACAAAATATTTTTCTTTATTTTTTATTAAATATATTTTTATGGGAAAATATTTGATATTCTGTCAGTATTGGGTTAATGACAAGTGTATATTAGATATAGTAAAAAAAAATTAAATATATATAAAAGAAATGGGACATGAACCATTTGTTATATAATTTATTTTTCACTCAAAATCTCAAGTTTATAGTAAAGCTAATTTACCTAAATGTTCTTTTTAGGGAAAATTACTAAAATAATATATATTTAATATTTTTAACCAAAATAAAATAGGATCATTTTTTCTAATATGATATGTTTCCTGCAATAAAAAGGGAGGATGCACTAATTATCACAAACCATGTCGATTTGGGTTTAGGTTTAAGAATTGGAGAGGGTTTTTATTAGTATCTAGTTTCCATATAGGTTTAGCAATTGAAGAGGGTTTCATGGAAGAGCTTGAGGAGGATGAGGTCCTCGATGTTCAACATGATGAATTCAATGATCCAAAGGTTGATGAGGTGGTCCGTGAGGGGTATAACGGTGACCATATCAATACTTTTGATGAATTCCCACAAACAATAGGACCAAATGTTGGTGGGATTGTTTTACGTAACCAACCATCAACTAGAGAATTAAATTAGGTGGATTTAAATTTTATGACTTTGAAAATAATTTAATTGAGTTGATTTATTCGATGTGGAATTAAATTAGGTAGTCGTAAGAATTGTTCAATTAGAAAATTTGATTAAAGAATTTTCTTAAAAAAATTAATTTGAAAAATCTAAGTGATTTTTGGAAAAATTAATTTTGATAAAGTAAAATTAAATTAATCAAACCAATTAACTTTCAAAATATGATATTTTTGAAAGTTAATTTTCAAGTTAGACAATTGGTCAAATGGGTAATTGAACTTGAAAATTGGACCTGAGATCGTAAATTGGGTTCGAGAGCCCAAAATCGAGATTAAGACCCAAAAACTAGTCGAACTGGGCCCGGTATGTGAAATCGGCCAATGGTCCAACCAGTGGCTAGGCCGGACCGGTCGGGTCGTCGTCGACCCAGATTGAACAGGTAGCAGCCTAACTGGCTCGGGGTGCCGTAAGGGTGTCACACCTGCATCATCGGACATGGCGGTGCCGATGGCTGCGACGGTGGCGTCCCGGTGGCCAGGGACGGTTGGTCATCGGTAGTTAAGCAGTGAAAGAGTTACGTTCCTACTAGAATTCTACCGGAGAATTTGATTTCAGATTAATAATTCCAAAAATAATATTATTTTAATAGCTTAATATTAAATTTAATTTAATACTTAACTAAATAGTATTTTATTAATTTATCATTAAAGTGATTATTTTAATATTAAATTAAATTTAATGTTTATCTTATAGATAAATATTCTATTATTTTAATAAGATTTAATATTAAATTTAATATTAAAGTGATTAAGTTTAATTATAGTTGAACTCTCTAAACTCTCCCTATATAAAGAGAGCCTTGGGTCATTATTTACACACACTTGAATTCAAGAGAAAGTTGTAGAAAGAAAATAATCTGAAGAGGTTATTTTAGAAAATTTCTAGAGATATTTTTCTGATTTACAACTTGACCCAAAAATTTAGAGAAATTGCAAATTTATCCAACTGGTAATTTTTGTGAAAATTTTTCTGATTCGAAGCGAGCCCACACTCGACAGACGTGAGTTTGAGGATAGCGAAGAAGACTACTCGGTCGAAGCGCTCATCCTAGACGAATCAAAAAGGTACAATTTTGACTAAGTGTTTATTTGTTTAGATATCACAACTAAGATTTTGTTTTGGAATTTTTTTTTTAAAACTCTTATTTTCCCTAAATTTATTTTTCGCTGCGTTTTTCAAACCCGTTTTTTTTCCAACATAAGGGGTGGTGCAACCATCAGTGTCGGTTCTTGCGTCGGTGTAGACGATGGACCCGCCTCGTCAGCTCTGTCGTAGCCTCTTCGCTTTGAATTCCTAGGCGTTCGTCGTGGCCTCCTCGTATGCGGTGACCTGCCCCTCGCCTCTTCCCTAGCAAATATGGTTTGCCATGGACCCTAAACCATGACATGTACTCCGGATAGCAAGCTAACTCAGGAGAAACAATGGGCTCGTGAATAGGTAAAAACCCATACCTATTGTTCGACATGTTGATATATTAGGTGTGGAATGTAGTCCAATTCTCATCCGTCCTTCCCTGCAAGTCGACAGGATGCAGATCATCGAGGCCTTAAGGTGCCACTAGAATCTATTGTCGAAACTCGAATTGCCGCAACACTCTATCCAACTCGTGCATCTCCACAGTAGTGTACACTACCAATGGCACCTTCACGTGCCAAATGTTGGGATTGACCAAGAATTCCGATGTGATGCATTCTTGAACTGCCAGATCGAAGTAAGACGTCTATTCAAACTATATTAAAATAATAAAATTTTAGTTATCTATATATTACTAATTTTTAAATGAACTATGTTAATATTATATAATTCAAAATAAAAAAAAATACATACCTCTGCTTCCGATCATTGGTCTAACAGAAGTCGCATATCTCAAAGCTCATCAGGTAGTCTCACGTAACTCGGCCCATGGTTCCACCTATTGAAATAATATGTCAACACAACAATTTAAAATGTAAATAATTTTATTATGATAAATATATTAACTAATAAATTTTACCTTGTTACGAGTGGGAATGTATAAGGCTAGTCCACTCGAAGACGTAAAAATGACAGCTGGTTCCGCGCCCATGATTGTAGTAGAAGCATGCAACCATCGATTTTGATTTTATGTGATTCGGTCACCCGACACATGTCTCAGTACAACGTCGCCAACACAGCTGACCCTTAGCTGAGTTGACCTGCTTCTCTAAAGTTGACGAGTTTTAGAAGTCACCTTAAATGGACAAGATTTCGTAACTTATCGGGCATTAGGAGACCCCCAATAATCATAAAGATGTATGCCCGAGCGTGTTGTTCTCTTTGGACTTCAATCGAATCCTCATCGAGCCCACCAAAATTTCTTCTTAGCCAATTCATATCTACTAGGCTCCAAAAATGGTTTCCGAAATCTGCCCCAAAAGTTTCTCACATACGTCTCTCCAATCGGCTACGTGAACTGACCCAGTCACTACAGGCCCATCCACCGGTAACTCGAGCTGTAACTGCACGTCCTTCAGAGTGATAGTGCACTCGCAGCATGGAAGGTGAAATTTGTACATCTCGGGTTTCCACCTTTCCACCAACGCACTTACAAGTGTGGGGTCCAATTTACACCATTAACCAATAAGGGTCACGTGCAAAAATCTGACATCTCTTAAGTACAATTCGATAAAGGGTGATGGACGAACGGGTAAATTACGAATATAAATCTCCAAAATTTGATCTTCCGCCTATATATAAAAAATACGAAATATTAAATTCCAATATAACAATAAAATATTTAAATTAAATTACATTAAATATAATAAAAAAATTCTTACCATTTGCAATTGATCGACATAAATGTACTTCTCATCCAAACGGATTAGAGATGGTGCCATTGTTAAATTCAGAAAACACTAAAATAAATTGTAATATAATAAATATTTTACGAAAAACTTAACAATTTCTTTAAAAAACAAATTGAGTTGGGAGAGAAATAAATTTTTAGTGAGAAATTACGAGGGAATTGAGAGAAATTTAAGAGAAATTTAAGAATGTGAGAGAAAGTTGAGATTGAATTGAATGGAGAGTTATATAGAAATGGAAAATATGATCGTTGGGGGTGGGGGAGCCGTTGGGACCAATGGCTAATGAAATAGCCGTTGGGGTGTTGATTGTTTTTCTTGCATATACGTTGAAAACGCTTTTCTGTGGACGTGTTTTTCTACATTTCACCTGAAAGCACTATTAGATAGAAGCGTTTTCATAAAATTGACCTATTTCTGTCATTTTTTTAGAAAATGGCCTAAACACATAATTTTTTTTTTTTAATTTCCAGTAGTTTTTTGGTAGTTTAGTCCCGTTTCAGTCTCTCACATCCTTTCTGTTTTTTTTTTTTTTTTTTTCAAATTCTTAAGGCTGCTTAGTTACATCAAATATCACTGTACGAAAGTTTATAAATAAATAATATTTCACTGTTTCTTTTTCAAAGCAATAGTCATTTTAGTTTTAATTTTTAGCTTTTAGTTTACGTGGTTTTCTCTAAAAATTTTAATGGTTCTTACCTACTCTGTTTTCTTTAGAAATTGTGTATCTAATTTTCTTTCTTTTATTCTTTTTAGTGTTAGTGACATATACATGGAATTTGTCAAAAGCAATAACTATTAAATTTATTGGGAATTATTATTAGAAGATTTTATTATAATAGAATATTGTGATGGTGTTGACAATATTGGACTTTGAGACAATGATGAGAAAGAATGATAATTTTTCGTGCATCACTCATGTGAGAGTTAGGATACAATTATTGACAATTAATCAATGTGATGTATTTTTAATTTATTTTTAAACATTCAATATTATGATTATTATCAGTTTATCTTTCTTCTCTATTAATATTTTTAAAAAACAATATCACGTGTACATCAATTTATAATGTTTGATTCGTTTTTTATATTTCTGTGTCATGTCTATGCACTATTGTTTATGGTTATTATTAATAACAAAATTTTTCTTGAAAATATATACGTGATGTTAATATTGAAGGTCGGCATGGGGTGGAAGGGAAGATCATTTGGGAGTTGTGAACCGTGATGATCATGGTGATGGCCCAGGGGGTTGTGGTCAACGCCTTATGGGAGCTTCTAGTGCGAAGCGGAGGTGATCCTAGTAGCAAGGCAGGCGCCCTTCTTCATGCACTCCAATTTCTCACTAATTACATTTCCTTTTGTTAATCGTAGAGGAAATTTAGTAGCTCATTATTTAGCCAGTTTGGGTTTACATACTTTACATCTTTTGCTTTTCTATTTTGATTAGTTAATAAAATTTTTGATTGTGTTTATACCATGAGTTAAAAAAATTTATGAAAATATTTTTTCGTAATATTATTTAAAGGTATTTTAGTCTTTTCATTTAGTAAAAACTAATAAAAACATGTATATGATGAGATTTAAACCCACACCAGTTAAATTAGTAAAGTTTTAAATTTAACATTCAACCAAAGATGCATTTTAACAAATTTTATATATTTTTATTTTAATATGTACAATTTGTTATTTTCATCAGTTGTATATTTATACTATTAATAAAATCTCTAACTAAGTTGGTGTCAATTGGATACCAATTCGATTAGGGAAATTACAAAACTTCCCTTTTTATTTAAAATAGGTAATATTATTTGAGGATATTTTAGTCTTTCTACTTTAAAGAAAACTAATAAAAATATGCATAAAGTGATATTTGAACCCACACTAATTGAATTAGTAAAATCTTAATTTACCACTCAACCAAAGCTTGATTTTGATATTTTTATACGTTAACTTGATATCGACTCACGATTGATAGCAGCACCATGATAAATAATTTAATCTAATTTTTTTCATTTTAATAACGTCCATATTTCATGTGTTATTATTAACTAGTTTTAAACAATACGTTACATTATTTATTGTATGCTATTTTTAAATAAATATTTATGTTTTAAATTTATGATTTTCACATGCATAAGCGTGTGATAAGATTTCTAGTTTCCATTAAATATTTGAAATTTCCATAAAAAATATTAATTTCATCACTTATCCGAATATTTTTCATATATTTAATATTTTCTAGTTAAATTCTGCTATTAGTCCCTATGCTTTCCGAAAGTTGTGGATTTAGTTCTTATACTTTAATTTGATCAATTTTAGTCCTTATATTTTTTGAAATTTGAAATTTTAATCTTGACCTAAACAGTAGCAGTTAAATCTATGGTTACTTGAACTGAACTGGTTGGATTGGGAACCGACTGAGGTACTAGTCAGGAGTGAGGCATCAGACCATTTGACCTATGAACCGATATAGACCAGTTGAACTGATTTTTTAAATATATATTTTTTATTTTTATGAATTTTTTAATGATTTATTTAATCGAACCATACGAAATGATCAGAGCGGCAAATTGATTCAACCACCGATCTAGTTCTGAAAACTTTGATTAAATTCAATTATTAGTCATGTACTATGCGTACAATTCTAGATTTGGTCAATATTCCCCAATTGGACCATTCTAAGTCCCTACACTTTTTGAAGATTGAAATCCCAATCTTGACACAAATAACAATTTCTAATCCATTAACTAAATTTTTAGTAAGTAATATGTGGAAATAATAAATTGATATGACATTACGTATATGATAATATGTTTGGCGCATCAGATTTTGGAAATAGCAGAACTTAACTTAATGAATGTAGTAATTGTTGTTCGATGAGGACTAAAATTTTAAGTTTTAAAAAAGAACAAAGACTAAAAATGACCAAATTAAAGTACATGGATTAAATCCACAAATTTAACAAAGTACAAGGACTAATAGCAAAATTTAATCTACATTTTTCAAGGAAATGATAATTAAGTATTCTAATCCGCTATTAGATATGATAATTAAAAATCAGCTAATATACTTAAAAAAAACCCTTAAACTAGCAATTTTTTTTTTATATAAGCCTTTATGCTTTTCTTTTTCTAAAAAAACCCTTATTCTTTGATTTTTTATTCATGAAAATATGTGATATTGAGTAAAAAAATTCTTTATTTTTTAAAAACTGCATGACATTTCATGTTAAATTGCTAATGCCGCATAATGACACGGTAAAATTTTGTTAATATGAGCAAATACATCAAGAAAAAAAACTTTTATTTATCACAATTTATATAAAATGTATAATCTAAATCTCTAATTATGAGATTAAAACTATTTTAATCCATAAAAAAATTAAAATTAATAGTTTTACATCTTAAGAATGTTGTTTGTAATTTGGGTATTCGGATTTTCCACAAGTATTTTTAATTTTAGTTATTTTTCAAAAAAAAAAAGTAATTTTAATTAAAATCAAGGGATGAATCAAAGAATAAGACTTATTTAGTTATATATGTATTATATAAGCATAAAGACATAGATGAACAAAGTGTATTAAATTAATAGTTATTTTATTTTAATATATTAGCCTTAAAAATTAAACAAAGAAGATTTGGTGGGATTTGTTTGTAATTATTTTATAAGTTGTATTTTTTTAATCATTGACCTTGATGTGGTTTAGAAGTGATGAATTATAAGATAATTTTTTTTAAAGTTGTTGCTATGATTTTTTTTTTTGATAATTATGTAATTAAAAATTAATTTTATAATTAATTTGAATTTAACAAAAAAAAAATAATATTAACCGTTGGATCTGAAATATACAAACACTTGATGGCATAATTTTTAACATTTTCTTTCTTTTCCTCTATATTAGATATATAATTTTTGAAGAGAGAACCAATGTTTTTAAAAGTTCATATTTTTTCAATTTTTGATCACGTAGCACCAAACCCACTTGTATTTTTATGTTGAGACATTTCAATGGGCTGTTTCTCATTCAATTAAAAAGTCACGTGACATTGGCCCAAACCAAATGTAGACCCAACTTAAACTTTCTAAAGCCTAAAAAATTCTATTAACCAATGCTCGATTCTATTTGAATTTTTTTCTAATTTTGAATTATTTGATTTTTTTAATAAATTTGAATAATTCGAATAATAAATTGATTTAAATATATTTTAAGTTTTTATCAATTTGAAAACAAAAAAATTGACCCCTCTTCAATAAAATTAAAAAAAATTCAAAATAATCTTCAAAATTTTAAAATATTTATTAGAAAATTTCAAAATTTTATAGAAATAAAAATATAATGTATAAAATTCTAAAACTATTATATAAAAATGTTAAATAATATTTTAAAAAAATTAAAATGATAAATTTGAGACCATAAACAAATAAATTACCAAATCAAGTCTATCATAAATTTTATTCTTCTTCTTCTACTTTGAAAGAATTTTCAAATATATATGATCTCAAATTTATGCGATCTAGTTTGAAATTAGTCACATTACCAACAAGATTTTAATTTGACCTTTTTAATTTTTTATATAACTCGAGAAAATTAACCAATTTGACTTGACTTGATTAAAATTTTTTTCAAATCAAATGAAGATAGTAAACTAGGACTTGTCAACTCAAAATTTTGTCACTCGATTTAATTTGATTCAATCAAATGTTCACCTCTAAGCAAAATTAATTAAGCCAAAATTTTTAGGTTCCTTTTGGATGAATAATGAGGTTAAAAATAGTACTGACGTACATATTAGTTACTATAGTGGTAATACTGAATACTAAAACGATGAGTTTAGAATCAGTGATAGAATATGTGTTTGAATTCAATCACAATTGTAACAATAAAGTGAGATTGCAAAATGATTATTAATTATAATTCATATTAAATAATTTATATTAAAATTTATATTTATGTTAGATAATAAATTTATTAATAAATAATTAAATTTTGATTAATTAAATTTATATTTTCTATCATTCATATAAATACTTATATATGATTAATTCATATAAATTTTATAATAATCAAAGTTATATATTTATTAAATCTATAATCTAATCTATATAAAAGCATAAGTTTGAAAAAACTCTTGAATTGACGATGATACCCTTTATTTTTCATCATATTACTAGAATCATATTTAAAAAAAAAATAAAAATAAAATAGAATAACTAAGAGTGTCGATCAATATAATCGGTATAGGGTTATTAGCATAGTTAGTGTGTAACTAATCAATCGACCATCGCTTAATCATTTACTGCAATAGCCCGATTTTGGGGCTAGTCGAAACAGTGGTTTCGAGACCGCTAATCCGAGGTTGAGGAAAATTATTTTGATATTATTTTATGTGTTAAGGCATTAATATATGGCTATATGAAAATTCTGGTGCTTTAATTTTAGCAATTGTATGCTTAATTGTGAAAAAGGACTAAATCGCATAAAGTGCGAAAGTTCTATTATGCAAGGTAGGGGTGTCTAATAGCCATGGAATATTAAATTGGAGGTCCTTAAAGTGTAATTAGGCCAATTGGAGTGTGTTGGCCGGCCATAGAGTCTAAGGAGACAAGGAAATTAAATTTTTGGTCAAATTAGGTGGAATTAGGTGATAAAAGATGAATAAAATAAGATAAAAGAGATGATATCTCATCTTTCACTATTCATGCTTCTTCTCCACCGAAAATTGAAGGAAATTAGAGGGTTTTGGAGTCCAAACTTTCAGCCAAGCAACTCTCTTGCAAGTAAGTGATTTTAGAGGTCTTTCTTGATAATTTTTGTACTTTTGGAACCCCCAAAGCTTAAGCTAGCTAATGAGGGGACTAATTTGCAAAATGGTTGAAAGTCTAGGGACTTGCCATGAGAGAGAGTTTATGTTGTTTTCTGAGTTTTTATGGAAGAAAATGAATGTTAGGGAGATGAGAAACAACTTTTGTGAAAGGTGTTGTCATGAAAACACCTAAATGGGACTAAGTTGTAAAAGTTGAAATTATGTAATAAATGCATGAAATAGTTGGAATTTTGAGTAGTTGTAAGAGTAATAAATGTTCAACTAGGCTTGTTTAATGAGGAAATGTGATGAAAAATGATTTACGAGCCTAGAGGCAAAATCGTAATTTTGCCATAATACAAGGGCAGAATGGTCATTTTTGCCTAAGTAGAGATTATGATGTATTATGATTATAAAATGATTGAATGAGTGAATTTTGTTGTTATAGATCAATAAGAGCATGGAATTAACCTTGACCGGGGAAAAGGCAAGGTTTCGAATTAAACCGCATATTAAATTTATGTGTAAATTTATGTGTAAACGAAGCATATTAAATACATATGTTGTTTCTTATTGGTGCATTGTATGATTGAGAACGCTTACGATTTAAATGGATTGAAATTGGTAGAAAATGAATAAATTCCTTATAGATGTGGAATTAAAAATATAGGTGTGGAATATTATCCGTAGTAAATAATGGTGGGCTATGTGCGATACCACCTTAGAACTTATTTATGATGGGCTGTGTGCGATACCATCGTTTATATTATCATTTGGTGGGCTAAGTGCGATACCACCGTAAATAATCTTGTTGGTGGGCTAAGTGCGATACCACCGTAAATAATCTTGTTGGTGGGCTATGTGCGATACCACCCCATTAAAGTTAAACGGTGGGCTAAGTGCGAAACCACCGAGTGTTTGGTATTACTATGAATGGCTTATTGTGAAATTGTTGAGTGTTTTTTCATGATATTATGTGGTGATAAGTGCAGGGTTGTATGTTAAATGATGTGAGCATTTGGTTTGTGATATGCTTAGAATGTGGTAAGGGATGAAATGAGTAAGCATTATCATGGAAAGTGGATTGTTCTTGCTTAGTTTGTAATGCTATTTATTGATTAGCATTTAGTATGATGTTTATTGTTTACATGTAAACTTACTAAGCTTTAAGCTTACTCCCTTTATTTTCCCTTGTTTTATAGAGTCAAAGAGCAGGGTCGGGATACGAAGATAATTGGAAGACTACCCACACTATCAGCTCATCTCGGTATATCTAGAACTAGCATTTTGAGTATGGCATGTATAGGGGATAGACTTAGTGAACTGTTTTATTATTTTGGCCAAGTATGTATTGGCCCCTTTAAAGATGAACCCTTTTGTATATTGCCATAGTTGATGGCTCATTGTTTCTAATTTATGAAAAGATAAAGTTATTCATGGAAGTGTATGTTGCAAATTTAGGTTATTTAGTGATTTTTTGAATGGGATTATGTTGTGTGAGCTAGGGCGATGAAAAGAGCTTGGCAAATAGCCTTGTTCTTGTCCACACGGGTAGGCACACGGGCGTGTGTCTAGGCCGTGTGAGACACATGGGCAGTCCCATGGGTGTGTGATGAGGCCGTGTGTCCCCTGCATGTTAGTGTTTCAAGTCAGTGTCGACCACAGGCTAGCCACACAGGCGTGTGCCTAGGCCGTGTGCCCCATATGAGGTTGCTGACCTCACAAACAGAATGCCTAGGTTTTTACACACGGGCGAGGACACGGGCATGTCTAGGCCGTGTGGAGCACACGGGCCAAGAGCATGGGCGTGTGTCCGACCGTGTGAAAACCTCTGTAGGTTCAAAATGAAAATAAATCCCACACGGGTTAGGGGCATGGGCGTGTGTGACCACACGGCCTATCCACATGAGCGTGTCCCTTTTCATACGGGCATGCAGCCCCTATTTAGACAAATTTTTAAATGCACAAAAATTTTCGGTTGGGTTCCGAAACCCTCCGCATGCTTGATTAAGGCCTAGTAGGCCCTTAATGAGAAGGTATTGATTGTGAAAGAGATATTTTAAGATGGAATGAAATTTTATAGACCAAAGTTGCGTGACCAAGTGAGTTAAGTACGGTAACGTCTCATACCCGATTCCAGCGTAGAATACGAGTAAGGGGTGTTACATTTACATTATCTAAAACAATAGGAAGGAAATTTAGCTTAGTTAGTTTAACTAATAGTTTATAAACAATTTTATATTTGAATTTGTACTAATAATTTTCGACTCAATTAGATTAGTAATGTAACAGTCCGGTTTACACCCTAGTCGGAACAGTGGTTTCGGGACCATAAATCCGAGCCCGTATAATATTTTAATATTATTCTCTGTGCCGTTGATATGTGACTAAGCATGTACTAAATTTCCGTAAGCTAATTTGTCTGTTCGTGTGTTTAATTTGAAAAAAAAAGGACTGAATTGCATTAAATGTGAAATTTGCATGTTTTGTGAAAGGGTGCTTATTTGTTATGTCTATTTAAGAGTAAGGACCCATGTGGAAATTAAGCCAATCCTATAGTTAGTGGACGGCAATGAGTGATGATATGTATATATTATATGTTATTATATTTACTTTAATAGTTAAATTAAAGTTATTATGTTATAAGTTATATATTATTATAAGGAAAACAAAAACAAGCCATTATCATCATTTTTATCACCGAATAAGAAAGAAAAAGAAAAGGTTGAGCTCTTCAAATATTCGGCTACTATCAAGCTAAATTCAAGGTTCGTTTTTGATCGATTTTTGATAATTTTTACGTTTTTGTAATCGTTGCTTTGAGAGCTACAAAACCCATGTATTAATTTTGTGAATTGATGATGTTTGGGTGATATGCCATTGATGATATGTGGAGCTTTATGATGAATTATGATGTTAAATAAAAGTTTTGAGCTAGATGAACATATGTTGTTCTTGAATTTTTGATGAATTTAGCTAAATAGGGCTAAATTATAAAAATATTATTTTTTGAGGACTAAATTGTGAATTTGATGAGAAATATGGACTTATATCGTCCCTAGGGAGATTCGGCTAAGCATGTGTGTGAACAAATTTTGTGAATTTGATGTTTTGAGAAAAATGGACTAAATTGATAAATTGTGCAAATGTGAGGGTTAATTTGCAAATAGCCCTAAATGCATGTCTTTGGATTGAATTGAATGAATTAGTGAATAAAAGAGTTAATTCTGAATATGTTTAGATCAAGAACCGAGGAAAACGGACTTAGATCGGGGAAAAGCAAAAGTAATCGAGTAGCCGTTTCCATTCCCGATAAATCGAATCCGAGGTAAGTCACTATGCAAATAAACGTACTTGTATGAAATTATAATTATTCATATGAATAATGTTGATAATGGATGCTTATGAGAGGTTATGCATATGAATTCCGAGATAAGTTCGATATAGTGACTAAGTCTGAGAAGTCCCGTACGAACCTAGGAATAGATAGGATTAGCTATGTCATGACATAGGTTTCTGTTCTGTTATATCATGTAAGACCACGTCTGGGACGTTGGCATTGATTTGAGATTTTGTGTAAGACCTCGTCTGGGACGTAGGCATCGACATGAGTATTACGTGTAAGACCACGTCTGGGACATTGGCATCGATATGATCTTTACGTGTAAGACCATGTCTGGGACATTGGCATCGTATTTATTCGTGTAAGACCCTGTCTGGGACAGTGGCATCAATATCCGGTTACATGTAAGACCTCGTCTGGGACGTTGGCATTGTACGACTATTCTGAGCTTTCCAAGTATCCTATTAGATTCCTATCGGTTCAACGGGCAAGTCTGTGATACAAATTGTAAATCTGAGCTATGATCAAATAAGTGAACGAATATCCGTTTCAGGTACGTTGATATATACACTAAATGTGTATATAAGGTAAGTTTCGATGTGATATTGCTATGACGATTATGTACATTAGAATAATAATATGAAATGTGTTAGTAAGTATGGAAGAGTTTTGTGTATATGAGACTTTAGAATTGATGGATGTGGCAAATATGGCCGAGAATATGGTTTAACATATACATATGGGAAATACAATATGAATATGAATTGTGCCAATGTTCTATATGCTTAAATGTTATACATTTTAAGTTTATTTGTATATGACTTACTAAGCTTTTGGGAAGCTTACTCTGTGTGTGTGTTTTATCCGTTTTATAGGTCGTTAAAGCTACTGAAGGCTCGGGACCGTCACGGATCGTCATCACACTACTAAACTCATTTTGGTACACTTTGGAAATGTTTATAAACTAGATATGGCATGTATAGGCTAGTTTTTGATATAAGTTGATGTATAGACTTGGTCATAAGATGTGGCTAATTGTTGGTTCATATTACGCTTTGATGAATGCCGTATGTGTGATTGTTTTGGTATGGATTGATGCTCATAAAATGGTCAAGTTTTTGGGTAGGTAAATGAATGAAATATGCTTTAGTCATATATATGTTTTATCTTGAAAGTTGACTTGAATGAAATGAGTATTGAATGTATAGAATGAATGGTCAATTTAGTATGTTTTGGCTGCCTTACATGCATGATATGTGATGGTAATTGTTGATTGTAGGTATGAACTAAATGGTGGCATTTTGATCTTGCAAATGACCTATAATGTCACACCGCCTGGGCACACGGGCGTGCCTGGTGACCGTGGGGTAAAGTCAGTAGCTAGCTTAAGAGCACACGGCCACGGCACACGGACGTGCCTGGTAGTCGTGTGGTTTTGACAGGATTACACACGACCACGGCATACGGGCGTGCTTGGTGGCCATGGAGCATAAGTCAGATTCGACCACGGGGAGGACACACGGGTGTGTCTAGCAGCCGTGGAGGGCACACGGTTTCCTCCCATGGGCGTGTATCCCCTGTATTTTAGAAAAGTTTTAAATTTTCCATGAAATTTTGTATGTATTTCGGTTTAGTCCCGACCCGGTTTATAAGCATGTTTAAGGTCTCGATGACTTACTTAAGGGACATTATGATTGTAATTGACATATGATTGTATGAAATTTTCTGTAATTGTTTCCGATCTGTCCGGTAACGCCTTTAACCTTAGTCCGACGTCGGATACGGGTTAGGGGTGTTACAAGTAATTTATTAACTTGTGATTAACTTGATAAGCACATTTACCCATTTGGCAATCCTTTGGGTTCGAACCTTGGGATACTCAAGTGTCCTATTGACACTACAAATATTACAACTGACACTGTACACTTGCAGTTAAAAACCACTCTTTTAAATAGTTTTTTTCTTCTAAAATCGTTTGTTAAAATGCGCATGCGCGATAGCGGTCAAGTTCTTGGCACCGTTGCCGAGGATTGTAACGATGTAAATGTGTAGCCAAGTTATTTGCTTTTGAGGCAATATTATCGAAAGACAAGGAAATTAGATAGTGCTTTTTATTTCTTTGTATAGTATTTTATTTTTGTATTTTTTATTTTGATTTGCCTTGTTGAGATTTAGCTTAATCATGTTTAATAACAGTGAATATAGGTGGTCGGGTGAGAAATACAACTATGAAGAGCAATTGAGTTCGACGAATGGAGATTCGACGAACCATTAGAGTTATGATGGCAATTATGGAAGGCAATAGTATCCATATGAGCATCCTTATGGTTCATATGAATATGCAACCGAGATGGGTAGCTACAATCAAAGGTGGTCAGATAATTACCCAACATATGATTCATATTCTCCATATTACTTTTTGGAAAGTAATGTGGAGAATGACGAGTATATTGAAGACCCATCCCTTTCTACACAGATTGGAATGTTGGAGGAGAGCATGTTTTCATTACAAGCTACTGTGTCCTCCATGTCCAAGATAGTGGAGCAAATATTAGAAGTCGTCCAACGTTGAGCCGCAATGAACACTACGATGGAAGAGGTCGAGCATGATATTCCCGAGCTTGAGGATGAGGGCCATTCCACCGTTATTGAGCATGATGAGTTGGACGTAGGAGTTCAAAAAGAGATCGAATTTGGATACCATGACGAGATTATGAGAAACGAAGAAGATGTTATCACTCTGATTTACTTAGGATTCGGATTAGGAGTAGGAATAGAGTAAGATGTAGAGGAAGAGCTAAACCTGAAATTAAGTGAAAGTATGGAGGAGCCAACACACTTTCCGACTATTGTTTTGGAGGAGCCAACCAAAGTACTCCATGATCACATGTACTATTCTTCCGATGTGAGAACTACGGTTTGGGACAATACGACTTTACATGGCATTGAATTCGTATTGCCCAAAGTTATAATACCTTGTAATGAATTTTGGAGTTGGTTAGGATTTAGGGAGAAGTGGCTCGTGATGTGGCTATCTTGACGATCGAAGATAAGAAAGAAGCAATCCTTTCGATCAAAGAGGGAGGTCATTGTCTCGACAATACAGAACAAATATCGATTCACAGTGTCAAGGACCTCATGGAAGTTCTCTTACGGTGGTGATACAGATCGCCCTGACTATTGAGGACTTCAATAAATTTTATTTGCGCTCTTTAGTATTTCTTTTTATTTTATATTTTGATTAGTTTGTTTTTGGTGTGTTTGTTTTGTTTTTCTATGTAGGTATAACCATCGAGGACTATACAACATTGAGAGCTTCAACAAAGTTTGAGAACTACTCCATTATTTTGCTGCACTTACATCGGGTAAGGGGAGTCTCCTTAAACTTTATATTTAGTTGGGACACATTGAGGACGATGTGTAATTTAAGTGAGGGGTGGCATTCATAGAAAAATTGCATGCTTAGTCAATTCTTTTTTTTTTTATGATTGTGTGTCTATTTTATCTTTTCATTTTAATTGTTGCATGGTGCTTGAACATGACTTGATTGACAATTGGTGAATTTTGTTATGTTTTTGTGTAATAGATTCTTTGATATTGTACACAATTTGAATGATCCTTGACGAATTCTATTATTTGTGAATAAATTACTTAGTTCACTTAGTTACATTGCATAATAGAATAGAGGTAATTAACAATTCGAGATTTTTTTCAATTTTATCCAAATGATTAATAAGTGTGTAGATAGATGTGCACATACATACATTAAGATTTAGCATTATTCATTGAAATAAGTAGAAGCATGTTTTATTTTTGTGATTGTTGAGATGTTAAGGGATGACCTAAGGTATTGTTTGTGTAGCCTAGAGCTTAAACGACCGACCTATATGCTACATTATCCTTATTCCTAGATTTGAGCCTTTAATTATCCCTTTTTGACGAACCTAATTCTCTTGAGACCTTGAGCCTAAAGTAAGTTAAAAATTCAACCTTTCACAATCCCTATTCTTGAAATTCAATATAAATGGATGTCAGGCTGTAACACTCCTTACCCGTATCCTACGCCGGAACCGGGTACGAGGCGTTACCGTACTTAATTCACATGGTCAAACAACTTTAGGTTATCAAATTTCATTCCAAATTAAAACTTTTCCATTCACATATCTAACATCCTTATAATGGGCAAACATACTTTCGGAAGGTTTCTAAATCAATCCGGGAACTTTTACTCACTTAGAAAAATTTTGCACGAGCAGGTCACGCGTCTGCCGCTCAAGGGACACGCCCGTGTACCCCAAAGACATGCTCGTGTTCTCCACCCGTGGTCGACACTGACTTATTTCACACAGCCAGACACATGCCCGTGTCCTTAGCCCGTGTCTCTCACACGGCCTCGACACGCCCGTGTCTTAGCCCGTGTGCCAAAACCTTGGCATTCTGTTTATGACGTCATCATCTCACTATGGTCACACGGCCAAGGCACACGCCCGTGTCCTTAGACCGTGTGTTGAATTAAATTCCAACTTCAAGGTGCAGACTTCACACGGCCTGGGCACACGCCCATGTCCGTGGCCGTGCCTCCCACACGGCTGAGACACACGGCCGTGTCTCTGCCCGTGTGTTTACTACTGAGCTTACTAACTTGCAATTCTAACATGCAAGGGGACACACGGCCTGATCACACACCCATGCAATTGACCGTGTGTCACACACGGCCTAGACACACGCTTGTGTGCCTACCGTGTGGACAAGAACAAGGCTATTTGCCAAGCTCTTTTTATCACCCTAGCTCACACAACATAGTCCCATTCAACAAATCACTAGATAACCCAAATTTGCAACATACACTTCTATGAATAACTTCTTCTTTTCATAAATTTGTAATAATGAGCCATCAACTATGGCAATATACAAAAGAGTTCATCTTTAAAAGAGCCAATACATACTTGGCCAAAACAACAAAACAATTCACCTAGTCTAGCCCTTATACATGCCATACTCATATACTAAGTCTAGATATACCGAAATTGAGCTGATAGTGTGGATGGTCTTCCAATTATCTTCGTATCCCGACCCGACTCTTTGACACTATAAGACAAAGGAAAAGAAAGGGAGTAAGCTTTAAGCTTAGTAAGTTTACATGTAAACAATAAACATCATAATATGTGCCAATCAATAAATAGCATTTCATAATAAATAAGAACATTCCACATTCCAAGATCATGCTTACTCGTTTCATCTATTACCACATTCCAACCTTATCACAAGCCAAATGTTCGTATTATTTAACATACATCCCTGCACTTATCACCACATGATCACATGAACAACACATCACAATTTCACAATAAGCCATTCTTAGTAATACTAAGCACTCGGTGGTTTCGCACTTAGCCCACCATTAATTTTTAACAGGGTGGTATCGCACATAGCCCACCAACAAGAATAAGTACGGTGGTATCGCACATAGCCCACCAAATGTTCATACAAACGATGGTATCGCACACAGCCCATCATGAATAAGTAATAAGGTGGTATCGCACATAGCCCACCAACAAGAATAATTAAGGTGGTGTCGCACACAGCCCACCATTAATTACTACGGATAATATTCCACATTTTCAAATCTAATTCATTATCGACCAAATTCAATCCATTTAGAATCTTAAATATTCTCAATCATACAATGCACCAATGAGCAACAACATATGTATTTAAGATGCATCGTTTACACATAAACTTACCTCGGTGCAAAATGTGTTAATCAACGGTCTATTCCGTAACCTTGCCTTTTCCTCGGTCAAGGTTGATTCCACGCTCTTCTTGATCTATAATAGTGAAATTCACTCATTTAATCACTTTATAAATCATAATACATCATAATCTCTGCTTAGGCAAAAATGACCATTTTGCCCTTGTACTATGGCAAAATTACGATTTTGCCCCTAGGCTCGTAAATCATTTTTCGTCACATTTTCTCATTAAAAAATCCTAGATGAACATTTATTACTCTTAAAACTACTCAAAATTCCAACTATTTCATGCATTTATTATACAATTTCAACTTTTACAACTTAGTCCCATTTAGGTGTTTTCATGACAACATCTTTCACAAAAGTTGTTTCTCACCGCCCAAACATTCATTTTCTTCCATAAAAAATCAGTAAACAACATAAACTCTCTATAATTTCAACCGTATTGCAAATTAGTCCCATCAATAGTTAGCTTAAGCTTTGGGAGTTCCAAAAGTACAAAAATTATCAAATAAAACCACCAAAATCACTTACTTGCAAGAGATTTGTGTTGCTGAAAATTTTGAACTCCAAGAACCCTTATTTCTTCTAAAATTTCGGTGGTAGAAGAAGAAGGAATAGTAAAAGATGATATCTCATCTTTTTATCTTATTTTATTCATTATTTTACCACCTAATTCCACCAAACTTGACCAAAATTTAATATCATTGTCTCCCTAGTCTCTATGGCCGGCCAACACACCCTAATTGGCCTATTTTCACTTTAAGGACCTTCAATTTAATATTCATGGCTATTAGACACCTCTACCTTGTATAATGGAACTTTCGCACTTCATGCGATTTAGTCATTTTTCATAATTAAGCATACAATTACTAAAATTAAATCACCAAAATTTTCATATAGCCATATATTAATGCCATAACACATAAAATAATACAAAAATAATTTTCTTCACCCTCGGATTAGTGGTCTCGAAACCACAGTTTTGACTAGCCCTAAAATCGGGCTGTTACATAGGCCACAAACATTGAGGGTTAGGTAGAAACATCTTGGAGGTCTTAAAAAAGAACTTGAGTGAATAGTAAAGAGATGATTCAATATGGCTGGTATAGACTCTTACAAAATGTGCATAAAGTGAAATTTTTGCGTGAATAAAAGCATGGTGAGGGTCAAAAGCAAATCGAGATAATAAAAAGCATTGTTAGAGTTAAAGACATTGTGAATGAAAGGAGCAATGTAACACCCCAAACCCGGCCTAGACGTTATGGCCGAATTTGGCGATGTCACATTAAAGTGTTTTCCGAAAACATAGTTTCATTGGAAAACTCGTTCTGAATTAAATCTTGTTTATGATCTTATCAAAAATTTTAGGGTATTTGTTCATTTAAAACTCAAGATGTTTTTAGCAGAACGTTGATCATATTAGCTTGTTACTATACTTTAAAACAATGTTTGATGCGGAAGCTTTTATAGTATGTTACGAAAACGTGGTGTTTTGAAAAACATTTATCTTTTGAAAATCCGCGTCCTACTTCCTTCAGATTTGAATTAAATAGGTAAAATCCCAAATTAAAAGTTAAAATTTAAAGAGGCCTTATTACATAACAAAAAATCCAAATTAAATTTATTGGAAATAAAACACAAATATAAAAGCAGGTGCGGTTGTGTGGCCACCTCCGAATCCCTCACAACACCGATTCGCCTAAGACTGGGATTATCTCAGACAGAGATAAGCAGAGGGTGAGTTTACAAAAACTCAGTGTGTAACCCCAAATAAGCAAATAGCCAAACATGTCATAGGCAAATGCTGGTGGGCCTAAGCCCAAATCAACAACAATTCAGATCAGTTGGGCCTTAGCCCATTACAATATCAGTATCAGTGTGGGCCTTAGCCCATAACGAGATCTCAGATCGGTGTGGGCCTTAGCCCATAACGATATCGATGTCGTTTAGGCTTGCAATCGTAAATCCTACCCATCCGCCCTCTACACTCCACTCTGTCCACCCAACACTCCATGTGGGGATAAAATCACCCACCCATCCCTACACTCCAATATTAGCACCGGTTGCGGCACTAAACAGTATTTACAGTAGAGCTGCCAGTACAGTACACTTCCTCTAATCATAATAATCCCATCCCCATGCAACAAATCATACATGGATGCAACATATATATATCGTGGCATGCTCATATATAGTCATACATAACATAAGGCATACAGTCAATTAATATCATAGGGGCATAACAGTCATTTTACCATAAGGGCATAACAGTCATTTTATTAGTTTGGGGTCTAGGTGTACTTACCGACCTATCAGTAGGTCCACAGTTGTCTCGGGCGACCCGTGCAACCTTTACAGTCAAATAGTGAAAATGGGCCCAAGGCCCATAATGCGGGCCCGCCCGTGTGGCCCACATAGACCAAAAATGCTCTCGGCCATGTAATTTACACAGCTTGGCCCAATATTCTCCACACGTTTGTGTGGTTTACCCGTGTGGGGCCCACAAGCCTGTTGGGCCCACACGACCCATTTCGGCCCAACGTGGCCCAAAACGGCCTAAGACCATGAAATCGCTCATGGTGGCCTCAACAGTCTAACACCCACGTTTTAGGCATTCGGTTTACCACGCGAGCGAGCGCACGCTTGTGTAGCGTCAATTGTCATATTTTTCTGGCTTTTACCGGTTTACGATCTGGGCAGTGTTTACACACACTTTTCGGTATTTCACCGATATCGTTTATAGAGTGCTGTTACACACCTGGGTTCTATTTGCTGAGAAAACTGTCCATGCCTTTGAAACCTACACTTGACCAACAAGCCTCAATTATTCACTTAAGCAGTTACTTGATCGAATAAGCATAAGTTATCCCAATCGTTATACTCACAACAACTTACCTTTGACCGAGTGATGAAAGAAATGTTTCGAATGCTTCAATACCACTTGCAAATCCTTCACTCCTTGAGAAGTTCTAAAAACTGAAAGGAACACAAGAGTATTCGGCTTGTCAATGTAAGAAAGGAGGAGACTTGTTACAGATTAAGAGAAAACAAGAAGAAGTCGAGTGCTCTTACCGATTTGTCAGAGAATAGTCGCTACACCGAAGACACAGTAGCGATAGAGGAATGAAGTAATCTGCCTGAATACCAAGATGATAAGATAAATCGGTTTAAGGGAGAAAGAGAAAAGAAAACGAAGGAAGGGCAGAAGGTATATTCGGCCAACAACAGAAAAAGAAGAGAAGAGGACTAGCCGAACACACACCTTACACAATTTAGAAAAACAAGAAGAAAGAAAGAGAGATACGGTAGACTTGAGCAGAGAAAGCAATTGCAAACGAGAGAAAAGAAAGGAGGCACTTGAGTAATTTCGGCCAAAAGGAAGGTTGCCAAAAACGAAGAAAAGTGAACAGAAGAGTATGCCAAAAACTCCTACCACATTCGGCCAAAGAGAGAAAAACACTACAAAACCGAAATGAGGCATACCAAATGAGGAGTACCACTCTTGCAGAAATTCTTGAGTGCTTACAGTCCAGTTTTTGCACAACTCTCCCTCTCCCCTAAATTCCCTTGATTTTCTCCTAAAATCCCTCCTCAAATCTCTCCACCTGATCACACCTCCCTTTAACAACTCAATTTGAATTCTCCTTAACCACTTCAGTGTTTCAGTCAAACTACAACACCCCCACGGCACAACAGCAAAATAAATACTCCCTTGCCTCCACCAAGATTCGAACCTCAGTCCACTGGCATAGGTAACACGCCACTTACCCCCTAGACCAGCAGGCTTTTTATGTCTTGTTATACACACAATAATTTAAAAGCCTAATAACTATTGGCAAGGGTTTATTCTTTAAAAACAAAGCTTTTTGCACAAGCCCAGGCTTGAACCCAAGACTTCTCAGACACTCCCAAACACACCCAAATCACTTAACCACTGAAGCAGACAGATATTTGTTTTACAAACATACAAGAATAAATGTCTAGATTTTGGGGCGTTACAACTCTACCCCCCTAAAAAAAATTTCGGCCTCGAAATTTACCTGATCAAAACAAATGAGGGTATTATTGACGCATCGCCTCTTCGAGTTCCCACGAGGCCTCCTCTGAGCTGTGATTGCGCCAAAGTACCTTAACCAGTGGGATAGACTTCTTCCTCAAAACTTTCACATCACGATCTAAAATCTAAACCAGTTCCTCCTCAAAAGTCTGGTTCGGTCTAACCTCAATCTCCTCAGTCGAAATCACGTGTGTGGGATTAGAGTGATAACGCCTCAGCATAGAGACGTGGAACACATCATGAATCTGATCCAACTCTGGAGGTAACTCAAGTTGATAGGCAACCGGACCCACATGTTTCAGTATGCGATAAGGCCCAATAAACCTAGGACTCAACTTGCCCTTCCGTCCAAATCTCAGTACCTTCTTCCATGGCGAGACTTTGAGAAAAATGAAGTCTCCCACAGAATACTCAATCTCCTTGCATTTTAAATTCGCATACGATTTCTGTCTGTCTGATGCCGCCTTCAATCGATCTCGAATTATTCTAACTTTATCCTCGGTATCAGAAACTAATTCAGAGCCCAGAACATGCCGCTCGCCCAACTCAATCCAACACAGAGGAGTACGACACCTACGGCCATATAATGCCTCGTAAGGTGCCATCTGTATGCTAGACTGGTAGCTATTGTTATATGCGAACTCCGCCAATGGCAAATAGTCTTCCCAACAGCCTCAGAAATCTATTACACAACTCCTTAATATATCCTCCAGTATTTGAATCACCCTCTCTGATTGACCATCTGTCTGAGGATGAAATTCAGTACTGAAGTCCAGTCTTATACCCAAAGCCTCGTGTAACTTCTTCCAGAACCGAGACATGAAGCGAGGATCTTTATCTAATATGATGGAAATCGGTACCCCATGCAGTCTCACTATCTCAGCCACATATAGTTTGTCTAGCTTCTGCAAAGAGTAATCAGAACGAACTGGTATGAAATGGGATGACTTGGTCAACTGATCCATGATGACCCATACTGCATCCTTCTTAGTAGGCGTTAGGGGCAGCCCACTAACAAAGTACATAGTTACTCTCTCCCACTTCCAAAGTGGAATTTTAACTGGCTGAAGTAACCCTGAAGGTAATTGATGTTCAACCTTAACCTGCTGGCAAGTCAGACACTTACTCACAAAGTTGGTAACTTCACGCTTAAGACCTGGCCACCAATATAACTCACGAAGGTCGCGGTACATTTTATTCCCGCCGGGATGCATAGTATAAGGACTACTATGATCCTCTCGCAGTATAGACTGCCTCAAATCAGTATCCCTTGGTACACAGACTCTCCCACGGAAACACAGTACCTCTTCGCTATTCAGTCAAAAATCTAAAGTTTCCCCACTCTCAATCTGTCGGAATTGAGGACCCAAAGACCCATCCTCCAATTGTTTACCTTTGATCTGTTAAATCCACGACGGTTTAACTTGAAGTTCGGCCAACAAACTACCATCATCAAACAAGCTGAGACGAGCAAACATCGCCCTTAGATCCGTCATAGCCTAACGGCTCAGTGCGTCAGCCACTACATTGGCCTTACCAGGATGGTATTCGATCGAACAGTCATAATCCTTAAGCAGCTCAATCCATCTACGCTGCCTAAGATTTAGCTCCTTCTAAGTGAGGAGGTATTTGAGGCTCTTGTGATCAGTGTAAATGATGCACTTTTCACCGTACGGGTAATGCCTCCATATTTTTAGTGCGAATACCACCACGGCCAACTCCAAGTCATGCGTCAGATAATTTGCCTCATGAGACTTAAGCTGGCGAGACGCATATGCCATTAACTTACCCTCTTGCATCAACACACATCCCAAACCAACATGTGATGCATCGCTGTAGATAGTGAATTCTTTCACAGACTCTGGTTGTATCAAGACAGGGGCCTCTGTTAGAACCTTCTTAAGTTTCTCAAAACTCTCTTGCTGCTTATTAGTCCAGACAAACGGTACCCCTTTATGCAACAATTTAGTCAGAGGTGCAGCAATCAACGAAAATCCCTCAACAAAACGTCTATAATACCCTACCAGACCCAAGAAACTTCAAATCTCAGATACCGTCTTAGGCGGCTTCCAATCCAAAACAGCTTCAATTTTTCGAGGATCAACTCTAATCCCTTCAGTAGGTACCACATGGCCCAAAAATGTTACCTTTCGCAGCCAGAATTCACATTTCCTGAACTTAGCGAATAATTATTTCTCCCTCAGAATCTGCAGAACAACTCGAAGATGTGCGTCATGTTCATCCTCAGTTCTGGAATACACCAAGATGTCATCTATAAACACCACTACGAACCGATCTAGATAAGGCTGTAACACTCGGTTCATCAGATCCATAAAAGCTGCGGGTGCATTCGTTAGCCCAAATGACATCACAAGGAACTCATAATGACCATAACGAGTTCTAAACGCTATCTTGTGAACATCAGCCTCTTTGACTCTCAGTTGATGGTACCCCGATCAGAGATCAATCTTAGAGAAGACCGAAGCTCCTCAAAACTGGTCGAATAGATCATCAATCCTTGGCAGGGGGTACTTATTCTTAATAGTCAATTTGTTTAGTTACCGGTAGTCGATGCACATACGCATGGATCCATCCTTCTTTTTCACAAATAACACCGGTGGTCCCCATAGAGACATACTAGGACGGATGAACCCTCGATCCAGTAACTCTTGAATTTGAGCTTTAAGCTCCACTAGCTCTTTCGGTGCCATTCTATAGGGAGCGATGGATACTGGCGCTGTACCTGGTAGGAACTCAATCCCAAATTTAACTTCACGATTTGGAAGTAGTCCAGGTAGTTCATCGGGAAAAACATCCGAAAAATCTTTGATTGTTCTGATATCTGTAATAGACGAAACCTTAGAATCAACACCACTGATATAGGCTATATACGCCTCACAACCCTTACGAACCAACTTCTCGACCCTCAAGGCAGAAATCACATTTGACAAATAATTCCGACGCTCCCCTATTAACACCACCTCATCACCCTCCACCATTTTCAGTACCAACCGTTTAGTAGCGTCCAAATTCACTTGATGCTTAACCAGCCAATCCATGCCCAGTATTAAGTCGAATTATCCAAATGGAAGTTCCATTAAGTCCGCCAAAAAGATGGTTCCTTGTACCTCAAAAGGTACATCTCTGAACAATTTGTTTACTTTAACTGACTGCCCTAAAGGACTCAACACAGTAACCTCACTCGCAGTGGTTTCAACCCTTAAACCCAAAGTTTCAGATACCGAGCATGCTATATACGAATGCATAGACCCAACATCAATTAGTGCAGTATAAGGTACATTATAGATAAAGAACGTACCAGTAATAACATCTGGGGTGTCTCCGTCCTCTCGGTGACGTGCAACATAGACCAGAGCTGGCTGTCTCGTCTCAGTATGACCAGCACCTCTGCCCGGTGCTCCACGACCATAGCCCATACCATTTCCATTTCTGGCCTGACCATGGCCTCTCGGTGGCTGCTGCACACCTTTCGGAAGCTGAACAGTACCCCGACCTGTAGCTTGCATATGCTCGGGCCTCCGTGGACAATCTCTGATACAGTGCTCTAATGATCCGCACCTCAAACATGCCCCAATCCTTTTCCAGCACTTGCCCTGATGGCGTCTACCACAGTCAACACATGGCTGTGGTCCAATAGCAGCATTAGGAGCCCCAAATCTGACTAGCTCATCCACTCTGGCCTTTTTCTTCGGCCTCTGAACGGAACTTGAGGGCTCTGAATCCCTCTTATTTCTACCCTTTTCTCTATTCAGACGCTCATTACGCTTCACCTCCTCGGTGATCTTTGCCTTATCTACCAGTGTGGCAAAAGCTTGCTCCCTATGTGGAGCTATCAAAACTCTCAGACTATCCCTGAGGCCGTCCTCGAAACGAACACACCGCTCATAATCAGTTACCACCATCCCACGTGCATAGCGGCTTAATCGTAAAAAATCAACTTCATATTCAACCACTGATTTATCTCTCTGAGTCAAATTTAGAAATTCCCTCCTTTGGGCATCCACATAACTAGCGCCCACATACTTCCCTTGGAAAGCAGTCTTGAAGAATTCCCATGTCAATCGGTCAGCCTGAGTACCCTCTTTAACTGTAAGCCACCACTGATAGGCTTCGTCTCGTAACAATGATACGGCTCCTTTTAGTTTCTGTTCGGGGGTGCAGTTGAGGTCATCCATGATCCTCTCTGTGGCCTCAATCCAATATTCAGCCACGTTAGGGGCAACTCCAATGATACCCCTAAAAATCTCAGCCCCATTAGACCGGAGTCGTTCTGTGACCGACCCACGGCCCACAGTACTAGTGTTGGGCCCAGCGACCCTCTCCAGAATTCGCAACGTAGCTTAGGAAAATGCGTCATCCCTAGTCACTCGACCGTGAGACCCAGTCTCAGTCACATGTGAAGCCGATGCTTCTCTAGCTTCAACATTAGGCATATGGCCCGATGACGAAGACCCAGCCCGAGCACCTCTACGGCCTTCACCACGGCCTCTTGTACCCCTTCCACGAGTACCTCTGGTGCTCATTATCTATTTGTGTATTATCTATTTTTAACAATTTTATGCATCAGTTTACAGTTCCAGTGTTGATTAAAAGATATCTTATGGAAAGCAATATCAGTATTTAAAAGTTTGTTTTCGCAGAACGCAATCTTACTACAGTTTTAGGTTTCCCTAACCAGAATATTTCAATACAGTCTACTACCTATAGTAGTCTCAATATTTCACTTTAAATAAATAGAAGTTTCAGAGGACTTACCAGATCGGCGCTAGAGATTTAGTGAACCACACATTCAGTAAAAATATTTCAAAAATACTTCCAAGTCATTTGGAATAGTTCTTTTTGAAATTTCCAAGTTTTAGAAGAAACCCAAAAACCACAGTTGAGTTTTGCAATCGGGCTCTGATACCACTAAATGTAACAACCCAAACCCGGCCTAGACGTTATGGCCGAATCTGGCGATGTCACATTGAAGTGTTTTTCAAAAACATAGTTTCATTGGAAAACCCGTTCTGAATTAAATCTTGTTTATGATCTTATCGGAAATTTTAGGGTATCTGTTCATTTAAAACTCAAGATGTTTTTAGCAGAACGTTGATCATATTATTTTGTTACTATACTTTAAAACAATGTTTGACGCGGAAGCTTTTATAGTATGTTACGAAAACGCTGTGTTTTGAAAAACATTTATCTTTTGAAAATCCGCGTCCTACTTCCTTCAGATATGAATTAAATAGGTAAAATCCCAAATTAAAAGTTAAAATTTAAAGAGGCCTTATTACATAACCAAAATCCCAAATTAAATTTATTGGAAATAAAACTCAAATATAAAAGCAGGTGCGGTTGTGTGGCCACCTCCGAATCCCTCGCAGCACCAATCCGCCTGAGACTGGGGATTACCTGTACAGATAAACAGAGGGGTGAGTTTACAAAAACTCAGTGTGTAACCCCATATAAACAAATAGCCAAACATGTCATAGGCAAGTACAGACTGGGCCTAATCCCAAATCAACAACAATTCAGATCAGTTGGGCCTTAGACCATTACAATATCAGTATCAGTGTGGGCCTTAGCCCATAATAGTATCCGTATCAGTGTGGGCCTTAGCCCATAATAGTATCAGTATCAGTTTAGGCATGCAATCAGAAATCCTACCCATCCAGCCTCTACACTCCACTCTGTCCAGCCCAACACTCCATGTGGGGATAAAATCACCCACCCATCCCTACACTCCAATATTAGCACCGGTTGCGGCACTAAACATTATTTGCAGCAGAGCTGCCAGTACAGTACACTTCCTCCAATCATAATAATCCCATCCCCATGCAACATATCATACATGGATGCAACATATATATAACGTGGCATGCTCATATACAGTCATACATAACATAAGGCATACAGTTAATTAATATCATAGGGGCATAACAATCATTTTACCATAGGGGCATAACAGTCATTTTATCAGTTTGGGGACTAGCTGTACTTACCGACCCATCAGTAGGTCCACAGTCGTCTCAGGCGACCCGTGCAACCTTTACAGTCAAATAGTAAAAATGGGCTCAAGGCCCATAATGCGGGCCCATGTTGGCCCACATGCCCGTGTGGCCCACAAAGCCCAGAAATGCTCTCGGCCATGTAATTTACACAGCTTGGCCTAATATTCTCCACATGTTCATGTGGTTTACCCGTGTGGGGCCCACAAGCCCGTTGGGCCCACACGGCCCATTTCAGCCCAACGTGGCCCAAAACGGCCTAAGACCACAAAATTGCTCATGGTGGCCTCAACAGTATAATGCCCACGTTTTAGGCATTCGATTTACCACGCAAGCGAGCACACGCTCGTGTAGAGTCAATTGTCATATTTTTCCAGCTTTTGCCGGTTTACGATTTGGGCAGTGTTTACACACACTTTTTGGCATTTCACCGATATTGTTTATAAAGTGCTGTTACACACCTGGGTTCTATTTGCTGAGAAAACTGCCTTTGAAACCTACACTTGACCAACAAGCTTCAATTATGCACTTAAGCAGTTACTTGATCGAATAAGCATAAGTTATCCCAATCGTTATACTCACAACAACTTACCTTTGACCGAGTGATGAAAGAAAGGTTTCGAATGCTTCAATACCACTTGCAAATCCTTCACTCCTCGAGAAGTTCTAAAAATCGAAAGGAACACAAGAGTATTCTGCTTGTCAGTGTAAGAAAGAAGGAGACTTGTTATAGATTAAGAGAAAACAAGAAGAAGTCGAGTGCTCTTACCGATTTGTCAGAGAATAGTCGCTACACCGAAGACATAATAGCGATAGAGGAATGAAGTAATCCGCCTGAATACCAAAATGATAAGAGAAATCAGTTTAAGGGAGAAAGAGAAAAGAAAATGAAGGAAGGGCAGAAGGTATATTCGGCCAACAATAGAAAAAGAAGAGAAGAGGACTAGCCGAACACACACCTTACACAATTCAGAAAAACAAGAAGAAAGAAAGAGAGATACGGTAGACTTGAGCAGAGAAAGCAATTGCAAATGAGGGAAAAGAAAGGAGGCACTTGGAGTAATTTCAGCCAAAAGGAAGGTTTCCAAAAATGAAGAAAAGTGAACAGAAGAGTATGCCAAAAACTCCTACCACATTCGGCCAAATAGAGAAAAACACTACAAAACCGAAATGAGGCATACCAAATGAGGAGTACCACTCTTGTCGAAATTCTTGAGTGCTCACAGTCCAGTTTCAGCACAACTCTCCCTCTCCCCTCACTTCCTTTGATTTTCTCCTAAAATCTCTCCTCAAATCTCTCCACCTGATCACACCTCCCCTTAACCACTCAATTTGAATTCTCCTCAACCATTTCAGTGTTCCAGTCAAACTAAAACACCCCCCATGGCACAGCATCAAAATAAATACTCCCTTGCCTTCACCAAGATTCGAACCTCAGTCCCCTGGCATAGGTAACACGCCACTTACCCCCTAGACCAGCAGGCTTTTTATGTCTTGTTATACACACAATAAATTAAAAGCCTACTAACTATAGGCAATGGTTTATTCTTTAAAAACAAAACTTTTTGCACAAGACTAGGCTTGAACCCAAGACTTCTCAGACACTCCCAAACACACCCAAATCACTTAACCACTGAAGCAGATGGATATTTGTTTTACAAACATACAAAAATAAATACCTAGATTTTGGGGCGTTACAAGCAAAAAAATCGAAAAATATGCTAAAAAATGAGAAATCAAGTAAAGAGTAGAAAATTAGCCTTTCACGATCATAGTGCACAAGTACTCACTAAGTTGTTTATACTTGCCAATATCAAATCATTTCTTCCACTTTATTGGAGAAAAAAGGAAGGCGAGAGAGGAGACATAAGGTGGTGAGCTTAACGATCACATATCGAGGGGAATTGGGAGGAATGCCATATGCAATATTTTTCATAGAGCTTGAACCATTTTGAGATGATATTTTCATTGAAATCATACCAACCCAAGCCTTAGAACGTTACAAGCCAAAAAGCTCTATGTGACCTTAACATCAACAATTATAAAACTGAAACTTGTAAAACTTAATAAGAAATGAATAAGTTAGATTCTTTCTTGTATATATACATCATATCCGTATAGATTCTTTCATGTATATATACATCATATTCGTATATTTTATTTTGATGGAATAATGTGAAAATTATTGTTTTGATAAATTACCTCTATTTTTATTTACCTTGTAACTTTTGTGAACTAAAATGATTTTCTCTTAAAGTTGTGAATTTGCAATATATAATCCTTAAGTCGTATAGTAAAAGAATTTATTGTTGGGAAATATGCCCATATTTTAGTAAACATGTAATTTTTTTCTATGTTTTTGAATGATGAATAAATAAATAAAGTTAATTTCACATTTCACTATTAAGTCTTTTGTGTTTCTATCTTTCATGTTTTGCATGTATAGTGAAATTGTGACAAGAAAATATTAGCTCATTGATTGTCTAAGTTCAAACTGTTGATAAGTGGCACTGTAAGAACGTTTACATTGTGAGAAAGATAACTTACTTCAGTAGATAATCTAAACGAGTCTGTAATCCCGTAAAAGAATCAAAGTGAGCATTTGATTCAAATACTGAGAAGGATTATTATGTCGTCTACAATTACAGTTGGGGAGATGACTTGTAACATTCTAAAAATAGGGGTCTGGCATTTTTGCGTTGTTGCATGTGTGGTGCTTGATAATCTTGTTAATTGGGCGTGTTTGGGGGTCCTGGTAAGGCTCAGGTTCGAGCCTAAGCCCTGGTGAAAGTTTGGTTTTTGGGCACTTTTGTGGGCTAAGCTAGAGGAGGCAGGACATAAGTTTAATTGTGGGTGCATGGCTAACACAAGGGAGCTTGTGGTGGAGTGGTGTTGGCGTCAAGATGCATGCAAGGGGAGTCAGGTTCGAATCCCACAAGTAGCACTTGGAGGGTTTTATTTTTGTGCTCAGGAGAGGGAGGTAGCTGAGTGGAGACCAAACACTGCCTCGGTGGTTGAGGACATGGTCAAACCGTTTGAATGGGTGGTGGAGAGTGGATTGTGGAGCAAATGGGGGAGAGAATCATGGGATTTGGTGTAGTGGAGGAGTTTGGCCGAAAATGGGAAGTGCTTGGGGGATGAGAAATTTGGCTAGGGGGAGTGTAAGGTAGCAAATTTGGCTGTTGGTTGGTAGCAAAGAAAGAAAACCGAAACCTCTTGGTGTATGTGCCAAAATTCTCTAGTGATTCTAGGCATTTTTGCATTTTTGGCTTTGCTACTCAAGCATTTAGGCCCAGACTGAGACTATGACTGTGACTGAAAATGGGATTACACACTGAGTTCTCATAACTCACCCCTCTGCCTTAACCTTGCAGGTGATCCCCAGCACTGAGGATTTGGAGCTGCGGAGGACTCTGTGGTGGCCATACGTTGGAGTATTTCTCACGAACTTAGTAAATTTTGTTTTTGCTTTATTTAAGATTATTTTAATTTGGGTTAATATTTTGTAATAAGGCCATTGATTTTTTTTCTTTTACACTTTCAATTCGGTTACTTTTAAATTGTTAAATGTTTGAATACTGAGTTTTCTTAAAACAACAATAACTGTTTTCAAAATATCACATCTTTGCAATTCACTGAATCCGATTTCTGTTATAAACATTATTTTTGGAGATAAGAATTATAAGAACGTTTTTACAAGAAAACCATAGAAACAAATTTGAATTTCACATACACAGAGCTCGAAGTTTTCAAAAAAAAATTACTGAGTTTTTAACGAATGCACTTCTTTTAAACAACCCTTATATGTGGCATTCTAGATTCATTCATAACGTCTAGGCCGGGTTCGGGGTGTTACATTTTATGGTATCAGAGCCAGGTTACAAAACTCGGTTGTGGAATGGGTTCGAAAACATTTTCAAAATTAGTTTAAAATAGGGTTTAGAAAATATATGTTTTATTGGAAGTATGGCACTCGAGTCTCCGGCACCAAATCCGTAAGTCCTCTTACTTTATGTTTGATAATATGATGAAATGACTTTAGTAAGAAACTACTAGAGTTAGTGATAGTATACTGAGACTGCTAGCTATAAGAGCTAAGATTGTAGAGACTGAGACATTAGGAAACTCAATCTGCGAAAACAACTTTTATAACTCCTTTCCATAAAACATCTGTTAATAAACATTGGAATTATATGCTGATTCATAAAATTCTTAATCAGATTAATTCGATTCAGCAACATGAGTACAAGAGGACGTGGACGTGGTAGACGTGGCCGTGGTAGGGGCCGTGGTGCTGGGGCTGGGTCCGAAGCATTGGGGCACATGCTTGAAAGGGAAGCACCTGCATCATCGGTGACCGAAATAGGGTCTCACGACTGAACGGGAGGGGACGATGCTTTGTCCCAAGCTATGCTACGAGTTTTAGAACGGGTTACTGGAGTAAGTACTGGGTCGGCAGCTCGTGGGTCTATTTCTGAACGACTCCGGTCAAACAGGGTCGAAGTTTTCAGGGGCATTTCTGGTGTGGCCCCAAATGTAGCTGAATACTGGTTAGAGGCAGTTGAACGGATTATGGATGATCTGGATTGTACCGCTGAACAGAAACTGAAAGGGGCAGTGTCTCTGCTGACAGATGAAGCATACTAGTGGTGGCTCACTGTGAGGGAAGGTACACAAGCGGATCGTATCACCTGGGACTTCTTTAAGACAGCGTTCCAGGGGAAATATGTCGGGGCGAGTTATGTGGATGCCCGGAGAAAAGAATTCTTAAATCTAGTTCAGGGAAGTAAATCTGTGGTGGAATACGAGGCGGAGTTTCCGCGTTTAAGTCGGTACGCTCGGGGAATAGTCTCGACAGATTAAGAGTGCTGTGTGCAGTTTGAGGATGGTCTGCGGGATGAGTTGAGGGTACTGATAGCCCCGTGGAGGGAGAGGGATTTCGCTGCTTTGGTGGAGAAGGCCAAGATTGCTGAGGAGGTGAAATGCACTGAGCGTCAGAATCGTGACAAGGATAGGGGCAGGAACAAGAGGGATTTTAGGCCTTCCAGTTCTTTTGATAGATTTCAAAAGAGGCCTAGATTTAACAAGCCGGTCCGAACTGGAGTTTCGTATGCTACTGGCAGACCACAGCCTTATGCAGTGTGCGGGTTATTTCATCAGGGTGAATGTTGGAAGAAAGTTGGGGCTTGTTTCAGGTGTGGGTCAAGAGACCACAGAATCAAGGACTGTACGCTGAAACCGGGTCCGACGTCAGCTGCGAGACAGGGTTATGTTTAGCCTGAGAGAGGTGGTCAGCAGCCACCGAGAGGTCGTGGTTCGGCCAGAGGGGGAAATAGATTTGGACGAGGTCGGGGAGCACCGGGCAGAGGTACTGGTAATGCAGATACAAGGTAGCCAGGGTTGGTTTATGCGACCCGACGTCAAGAGGATGGCGACGCACCGGATGTCATAACCGGTACGTTACTTATTTTTGATGTGCCATTTATCGCTTTGATTGATATTGGATCTACCCATTCATATGTTGCCTGTACTGTGTCTGGGACTCTGGGTATAAAATCTGAGATTGCTGCTAGAGAAATGTCTGTAATTAGCCATTTAGGACAATTTGTGGTAGTGAACAAGCTATTTAAAAATGTGCCACTAGAAGTTCAAGGAGCAGTATTTCTGACAGATTTGATGGAACTGCCGTTCGGCGAGTTTGACCTTATTCTAGGCATGGACTGGCTAGTTAAGCACCGTGCGAACTTGGATTGCGCTGCTAAGCATATGGTATTAAAGACTCCAGGGGATGAGGAGGTGATTGTAGTAGGAGAAAGAATGGATTATATGTCTCATATGATTTTGGCATTAAAGGCTGAGAAGTTAGTGCTTAAGGGGTGTGAGGCGTTTCTAGCTTTCATCAGCACATTGGATGTTAAGGAATTGTCTGTTGGGGATGTCAGAACCATGAAGGAGTTTTCAGATGTATTTTCTGAAGAGCTTTCGGGGTTGCCTCCAAATCGCGAGGTTGAATTTGGCATTGAGCTTTTACCTGGAACGGCTTCGGTATCCATCGCCCCTTATAGGATGGCACTGAAGGAGCTGGTAGAACTTAAAGTTCAGATCCAAGGGTTGTTGGACGGAGGATTTATCAGACCAAGTGTATCACCGTGGGGAGCGCCAGTATTGTTCGTGAAGAAGAAGGATGGGTTAATGCGTATGTGCATTGACTATCGTCAGTTGAACAAGCTAACTATTAAGAATAAATACCCGCTACCAAGGATCGACGATCTGTTTGATCAGCTGCGAGGAGCTTCGATCTTTTCAAAGATAGATTTAAGGTCGAGGTACCATCAGCTAAGGGTTAAGGAGGCAGATATTCACAAGACTGCCTTCCGAACTCGTTATGGGCATTACGAGTTTCTAGTGATGCCGTTCAGATTAACAAATGCACCAACTACTTTTATGGATATGATGAATCGAGTCTTCCAACCCTATCTAGACCGGTTCGTGGTGGTATTCATAGACGACATTTTGGTGTACTCAAGAACGGAGGAGGAGCATGATTCACATCTTCGAGTTGTGTTACAGATATTGAGAGAGAAGAAACTTTATGCCAAATTCAGTAAGTGCGAATTTTGGCTGAAGGAAGTGACCTTTTTAGGGCATGTTGTGTCTGTCGAGGGGATTAGAGTTGATCCTTGAAAGGTCGAAGCTGTGTTGGACTGGAAGCCACCAAAGTTAGTGTCAGAGATTCGAAGTTTTCTGGGTTTGGCTGGGTACTATAGAAGGTTTGTTGAGGGGTTTTCGTTGATTGCTGCACCCCTAACTAAGTTACTACGTATGGGAGTACCGTTTGTTTGGGCTGATAAACAGCAGGAAAGCTTTGAAAAGTTGAAGAAGATCCTGACTGAAGCACCAGTGTTGATTCAGCCTGAGGCTTGGAAAGAATTTGTTGTCTATTGTGATGCGTCGCACACATGTTTGGGATGTGTGTTGATGCAAGAGGGGAAGGTAGTGGCGTTTGCATCTCGTCAACTAAGTCCGCATGAAGCGAATTATCCCACTCATGATTTAGAGCTAGCCGCTGTGGTGTTCGCACTGAAAATATAGAGACATTACTTGTATGGGGAAAAGTCAACTATCTACACCGACCACAAGAGCCTGAAGTATCTCCTTACCCAAAAGGAGTTAAATCTCAGGCAATGGAGGTGGATTGAGTTGCTGAAGGACTACGACTGCTCGATCGTATATCACTCGGGTAAGGCCAACGTGGTGGCAGATGCATTAAGTTGAAAGGTGATATCCTATTTGAGAGCAATGTTTGCTCATCTCAGTCTTTATGAGGATGGTAGTTTACTAGCAGAATTGCAGGTGAAACTAACATGGGTTAGTCGGATTAAGGAGAAGCAATCATTGGATGAGTCGTTGGGTTCTCGTTTTCAGCAGGTGAAAGGTGGTGAGATAGTGGATTTTGGGTTGAACAGTGAAGGGGTATTATGTTTTCGTGGGAGAGTTTGTATGCCGAAGGACTTCGAGTTGAGACAGATGATTTTTCGGGAAGTACATGATAGCCCATACGCTATGCATCCCGGTGGAAACAAGATGTACCGAGACTTGCATGAACAGTACTGGTGGCCAGGGTTGAAACGTGAAGTTACCGACTTTGTGAGCAACTGTTTGACATGTCAGCAAGTGAAGGCGGAACATCAACTACCTTCGGGTTTGTTGCAACCGGTGAAGATTCCACTTTGGAAGTGGGAGAGAATAACGATGGATTTTGTTAGTGGGCTACCCCTGACGCCTACTAAGAAAGATTCAGTATGGGTGATTGTTGACCGGTTGACTAAGTCTGCGCACTTCATACCGGTTCGTACTGACTACTCGCTACAGAAGTTGGCCAAGTTGTATGTGGCAGAAATTGTGAGGCTTCATGGGGTACCAGTGTCTATCATATCGGACAGGGACCCTAGATTTACATCTCGGTTCTGGAAAGCGTTACATGAAGCTTTGGGTACAAGATTGGACTTTAGCACAGCGTTTCATCCACAGACTGATGGTCAGTCGGAGAGGGTAATCCAGATTCTAGAAGACATGTTAAGGGGCTGCGTAATTGACTTCAGGGGCAGTTGGGAAGATTATTTACCCTTGGCAGAGTTTGCGTATAACAACAGCTATCAATCTAGCATTCAGATGGCACCCTACGAGGCGTTATATGGCCGTAGGTGTCGTACCCCCACTTGTTGGACATAATTAGGTGAGTGACAGCTGTTGGGTCCAGAATTGATTTCGGAGACTGAAGAAAATGTAAAGTTGATTCGGAGTCAGTTAAAAGAAGCTTCTGATAGACAGAAGTCGTATGCAAACCTGAAGCGTAAGGAGATAGAATTTTCAGTAGGGGATTATGTCTTCTTGAAGGTCTCACCTTGGAAGAAGAATTTAAGATTTGGACGGAAGGGCAAGTTGAGCCCAGATTCATTGGGCCTTATCGATTTGTGAAGCGGGTGGGACCGGTTGCTTATCAGCTTGAGTTGCCCCCTAAGTTAAATCGGATACATGATGTATTCCATGTTTCGATGCTGAGGCGCTACCGTTCAGATCCTTCTCATGTAGTGCCGGTAGAAGAAATTGAGGTAAGAACTGATCTGTCTTTTGAAGAAGAACCAGTGCAGATTTTGGATCGGGATGTTAAAGTGTTGAGGAGGAAGTCCGTTCCGCTGGTCAAAGTGATGTGGCGTAATCATGGTTCAGAAGAAGCCACATGGGAGCCAGAGGAGGCAATGCGACAGCAATACCCTCATCTCTTTTAACCAGGTAAATTTCGAGGTCGAAATTTCTTTAAGGGGGTAGAACTGTAACATTCTAAAAATAGGGGTCTGGCATTTTTGCGTTGTTGCATGTGTGGTGCTTGATAATCTTGTTAATTGGGTGTGTTTGAGGGTCCTGGGGAGGCTCGGGTTCGAGCTTAAGCCCTGGTGAAAGTTTGGTTTTTGGGCACTTTAGTGGGGTGAGCTAGAGGAGGTAGGATTTAAGTTTAATTGTGGGTGCATGGCTAACACAAGGGAGCTTGTGGTGGAGTGGTGTTGGCGTCAAGATGCATGCAAGGGGAGTGAGGTTCAAATCCCACAAGTAGCACTTGGGGGTTTTATTTTTGTGCTCAGGAGAGGGAGGTAGCTGAGTGGAGACCAAACACTGCCTGGGTGGTTGAGGACTTGGTCAAACCGTTTGAATGGGTGATGGAGAGTGGATTGTGGAGCAAATGGGGGAGAGAATCATGGGATTTGGTGTAGTGGAGGAGTTTGGCCGAAAATGGGAAGTGCTTGGGGGATGAGAAATTCAGCTAAGGGGGAGAGTAAGGTAGCAAATTCGGCTGTTGGTTGGTAGCAAAGAAAGAAAACCGAAACCTCTTGGTGTATGTGCCAAAATTCTCTAGTGATTCTAGGCATTTTTGCATTTTTGGCTTTGCTACTCAAGCATTTTTTTTTGGGGTTCATTCCGTTGGCATTTTTGTTTCTCTCTTCTTGTTTTTCTCTCCTTGGGACTTGGCCGAAACTCACCTCCCATCTTTCCCCTATTTGCATCTTTCTTCTACACCATCAACACCATAGCCGAAACTCCCTTTTCTTCTTTAGTGTTCCTTCTACTCTTTTCTTCATCAGCTGAGTTTTCTTTTTGCATCTTTCAAATCAGCCTCTCTCTCTTCTTTTGCCAATAGCCGAACCTAGAGTTCTTTGGCCTTGCTGCTAGTGCCGAACTTGACCATTCCATTCGGCTCATCCTTGATATTAAGGTAATGGTTCTTTCCCCTTTTCTTTTATGTTTTCTTTTTGTTCTTTCTTCTCTTGGCTTGACTAAGCCGAACTTAACCACTCGTTATAGCTTAAACCCCTTTTTGTTCTCTTTGGAGAAGGGCCGAATCAAGTCATCTTCTTCTACCACTTATCATTCTCTTAGCCTTGGATTTCGGAAGCTGGTTGGTAGGTAAGGTGATGGCCGAATTAGGGGAAGGAGATGGTTGTTCTTAAATTTAAGTTTGCTTGGGCCGAAAGGCCGTTTCTTTGTTGTCCTGGAATGATGTTATTAACTTGTGTTTTTCTTTAGGGGCTCGGTCTTGCAATTGAGAGCAGTGAACCGGATATTCAAGCACAGCAAGGGGTGGCTGTCGTTTTGGTTGGTAACAGCAGTGGGCTAGATATTTCTAAATCTTGAAGTACCAAAGATTTAGACTAACTTTTAACCGTTTGGAAAGCACAGCAAGGGGTGGCTGTCGTTTTGGTTGGTGACAGCAGTGGGCTAGATATTTCTAAATCTTGAAGTACCAAAGATTTAGACTAACTGTTAACCGTTTGGAATATATTGGATCGTAGGTATGGGATTTCGGGAAGTCAGGCAACGCTAGTATCAGGTGTGTAATCTCACACCCCTTCCTGAATGATTGCTTATGGTGTTGTGCGAATCGGCCAAAAGCTGAAAAGACGTAAAACTGGCACCATTGCCACTCGAGTGTGCGAATGCTCGTAATGGTAAGTTGAGATACGAGTAGTGACGGTAGGTCATTGAGAGTGTCACGAGCGCTCTCGTGATACTGAGGCTGAAACGGGCCTATTCGGGCCAAAATGGACCAAATGGGCCCAATAGGCTATTCGGCCCACATGGGCGAAATTGACGGAAAATTGTAAAGGAGTAAGTGTGATTGCGAAATCTGGAAATCTGAAACCGAAATATTGCAAAATGGGCCACACGAGCGTGTGGGCCCGTTTGGGCCTGAAATTGATTTTTGGCCCAATAGCTCCGTAGAGACCCAGAAAGGGTCTCATGTCACTCAAGGCGACAGTAGGCCTTCGGAAAGGCCGTTAATTAGTCAAATTATTGAAATACCCTCGGTGGGTAAATTACTGAAATACCCTTAGTGGGTAAAATTACTAAAATACCCTCGGTGGGTAAATTACTGGAATACCCTTAGTGGGTAAAATTACTGAAATACCCTCGATGGGAAAATTACTGAAATACCCTCGGTGGGTAAATTACTGAGATGCCCTATTTGAGTAAAATTACTGTTATACCCTTAGGGGCAAATTTGGTATGATTGTGTATAACTTGATTAATTGCCATGATGATACATTTTGCATACACTGAAATATTATGCCATGACATGTTGCATTGGGATGGGTTATAATGATGGAGGAAGTGTTGTATTGGTTGCTATGCCACAATATACTGATTTCAGTGGCTAAGCCACATATACTGATACTGGCAGCTTTGCTGCGTTTATACTGGCAGCTCGACTGCATTTCTAGAGTGTAGGGTTGGGTGGGTTGACTTGGTCCCCACATGGAGTGTAGGGCTGGTACGGGTGGAGTGTAGCGAATTGACTATTAGGTTGGGGCTGCATTTTCTATTTGCATTACCATGATTTTGGGGCCGTGGGCCCAAATTGATACTGTATGGGGCTTAGGCCCAGACTGAGACTATGACTGTGACTGAAAATGGGATTACACACTGAGTTCTCATAACTCACCCCTTTGCCTTAACCTTGCAGGTGATCCCCAACACTGAGGATTTGGAGCTGCGGAGGACTCTGTGGTGGCCATACGTCGGAGTATTTCTCACGAACTTAGTAAATTTTGTTTTTGCTTTATTTAAGATTATTTTAATTTGGGTTAATATTTTGTAATAAGGCCATTGGTTTTTTTTCTTTTACACTTTCAATTCGGTTACTTTTAAATTTTTAAATGTTTGGATACTGAGTTTTCTTAAAACAACAATAACTATTTTCAAAATATCACATCTTCGCAATTCACTGAATCCGATTTCTATTATAAACATTATTTTCGGAGATAATAATTATAAGAACGTTTTTACAAGAAAACCTTAGAAACAAATCTGAATTTCAAAAACACAGAGCTCGAAGTTTTCAAAAAAAATTACTGAGTTTTTAACGAATGCGCTTCTTTTAAACAACCCTTCTATGTGGCATTCTAGATCCGGTCATAACGTCTAGGCCGGGTTCGGGGTGTTACATGACTAGTTTTGGCTATTGGAGTAGTTGACTCCACGAGTAGAGACATTGATGTATTTATTGGAAGAATGATACATTGGACTGGACCCAAGATGAATTAATTCTGAATCCGTTTGTAAATTAATTCACTTGTGAAGTTCATGGTGTGATTTACCTAAATCCAGAGTTAGCAATTGACCATGCGTATGTAACTCATGTGCTTTGATAGAAGTGGAGACTTATGCTCTGAAGATGATTGAGCCCATAGACGATATGTTGGGTACATGACTTGTGTATGACATGACTTTACTAGCAATAATGAAATTCATAACTCGATTAAAGAGTTAATGATATCCTCTCATTGGCATTTTGTGGGTTGATAAATATGGAATGTGGCAATTGGTTGCTTATTCTAGAAAGAGCAATTTATCACAGCCATTTGTTGACAGTGATCATATTAATCATTAAGAAGACACAATGGTGACAGTGAGATAAAATATGATTGTTTTAAGTGAACGGATTTAACTCAAAGGAATCAAAGATATCATAAGAGGGTAACACACACATGACGAGGTTAACGGACAAAGCAGTTGGGTGAATTGTTTTCATAAAGAGTATATAATAAGGAGTTTTCAATCATGGTATTTCTTGTGGACTGACTCCATGATTAAGTAATTGTGAATTATTAGAACGATGCTTCGGGACATAATTGCAATTACTAGAGCCTAATTGTATATGTCTGATTGGTCCCTTCGCTAGCTCAACAAGAGCATGATCAGACTGCATTTGAATTAGAAGAAAATTCTACGACTTTAGAAATAATTTAATTGAGTGGATTTATTTTATATGGAATTAAATTAGGCGGTCGTGAGAATTATTCAACTAGAGAATTTGATTAAAGAATTTTCTTCAAAAATTAATTTTGGAAAATCTGAGTGGTTTAGGGGAAAATTAATTTTGATAAAATAAAATAAAAGTAATCAAATTAATTAAAATTAATATGATATTGTTGGAAATTAATTTTCAAGGCAGACAATTGACCCAATGGGTAATTGAACTTAAAAATTGGACCTAAGAAAAAAAATTGGGCATGAGATCCAAAATCGAGACTGAAACCCAAAAAATGGTCAAACCAGGCTTGGTATGTGAAACCAGGCCGACGGCCCAATTAGTGCTGGACCGGATTGGCTGGGTCGTCATTGGCTCGGACCGAATCAAAAATAGCCAAATCAGCTCGGGGTGCCGTGAGGAGGTCACACGACGGGACCACTGGACACGATAGTGTTGGTGGGTGGTCCTTTGGCGGTTGATTAATGGAGGAATCATGCTCCTATTGGGACTCTACTAGATAATTTGATTTTAGATTAACTATTCCAAAAATAATACTATTTTAATAGATTTAATATTTAATTTAATTTAATACTTATCTTGATAGTATTTTATTAATTTAATATTAAAGTGATTATCTTAATATTAAATTAAATTAAATATTTATCTTGTAGATAAATATTCTATTAATTTAATAGATTTAATATTAAATTTAATCTAATATTTATCTTTTTAAGTATTATATTAATTTAATATTAAAATGATTAAGTTTAATCATAGTTGAACTCTCTAAACTCTCCCTATATAAAGAGAGCCATGAGTCATTATTTTAAACACTTGAATTCAAGAGAAAGTTGTAGAGAGAAAATTCTTTGAAGAAATTTTTTTATAAAATTTCTATAGATATTTTTCTTATTTACAACTTGGCCGAAAAGTTTAGAGAAATTGCGAAATTACCCCATTGGTAATTTGTGGAAAAAAATATTTATTCGAAGCGAGCCCACACTCGGCATACATGAGCTTGAGGATAACGGAGAAGAGTACTCGATCGAAGTGTTCATCCTAGACGAATCAAAAAGATACAATTTTGATTAAGTGTTTATTACTTTAGATATCACAACCAAGTTCTTATCTTTTGAAAAAAAATTAAAACTCGGGTTTTTACCTAAACTTTTTTCCGCTACATTTTTCAGACCTGATTTTCCAACAATTGGTATCAGAACTAGGTTGTGCTCTATCTATAATTATAAACAGATAATAAAAATAGATTTCTCTTCTTCTTGAATGATTCAATTATACAAAAAGTAACATTATTTAGATCTTTTGCATGTTTTGAGTTATTGTAACGCCCCCAATTTGGGCATAGTAGAATTGGGCCTATTGGGCTTTGGGTCTTAAAATTTTTTTAAGTGAGCGAGAAAATGACAATTGGCATGTGGGCTTTGAGGGTTAATGAATTTGGAGTGTCTAGGGGTGTTGGAGATGTCCTGGGATCAAGTAAGGGTATAGGAAAAATTTTGGATTTAGCCCCAAGGGAACTGTGACTTCAGTTAGTAGGCCTTTTAAATAAATGAAGAAGAGAAATGACACAAAAGAGCTTGTGGTGTAGTGGCAAAGTGGCGCCACTTAGGGAGCAGGGAGGTGGCGTCATTAGCAGGCAAGGGAGTCCAAGGTTTGAGTAGTGGCATGGAATTTTGTTGGGGATTTAATTTTTGCCTTCTAGATGGTTAGTAGTGGCGTTGGATGTGAGCTCTGAAGGAAGTGTTCATAAGAGAAAATTAAGGAAGGGATAAATGAGCTTATCTTAGAGAAAATTTAGGATGAGATTGAGGAGTTATCAGGGAGAAAAGTTAGGAGCTGAGAAGTGTAAAGAGTTGGTGCCTTTTTGGGAAGTGGGAAGTGTATAAATTCGGCTTAGGAGGGTAAATCAGTGCCGTTTTTGGGTCTTTTAGGGGGTATTACGAATTTTCATTGTGGCTTTCGACATTTGGAGAGTTTCGCAAATAAGTCCGTCTTTCTTTTCTTTACCGAATATCCTGTAGTTACCCTAACGCAAGCAAATTTGATCTTTTCTTTTCTCCCCCTTATTCTGTTCTTCTGTTGTCAAATTCTTCCATTGCCGAAAAACCATCATTCCTTTTTGTCGAAATCCCTATTGGTGTTGCGTTCTTCTTCTTTCTCTGAAAGCTGAATATTTCTTTATAATCGAATAGCCCTATCTTTTTGCTGATTCCTTGTTGTTTTTCCTCCATTGCAAATCGGTTGCTATTATCTACTCTTAATCAAGTTTTAAAAGCCGGATCTCGTTCAGTAACTATCTAGGCTGCAGGATCAAAGGTTGGATTCGGTAAGTACTTAGTCAACCTCCTTTAGTGTGTTTTGGTAAAAGCCGGAGGGCTATCTAACTCTTTGTTGTCGTTAACCCTGTATTAACAAGGGTAGGGTTCAAAGATCGCAAGCGTAGTAAGGATCGCTAGCAAGTGGTAAGTGTACTCGTCTCAATTGTGGATTAGTAAGTGGCCGAATGTAAGTGTGGCTTATAGAGGTGACTTGTGTGGAATATGAGTCACTTGATTTTTGATAGTAGATGTGTGGGTGCAGATCTAGGGGATATTCGTGAATAGTAGCTAAGGAAGGGCTACAAGAACTGGTGGCACACGGTAAGGTTACGGTGAGGTTTCAATTTTTGATAAGGTATGTATTAAGCCCATGATTAATCGTTAAGTGATGTAAATTGTAGGTTCGTGATTAAGGGGATTGCAGCACGCGTTATTACCAGGTGTGTACAAACACTACACACACACGATGTCGGCAACGCTGAAAAGCCGAAAAGCTGAAAGTGGCTAAATGGGCCTGCCGAGCTCGTGGGCCCAAATCGGTAATGGTTGATATGTGAACTTGAGTATGAATTGACATGAACGGTTGTATGATGTGTTTATAATCGGGCTTAATGGGTTATACAGATATGAATGGGGCCTAATGGGCTATATGAACATGAGTGGGCTTTATGGGACGTTAGGAATGCATGTTAGGGTTTAATGGACTCTAGGCCTAGTTCTGATAAATTCTTAAAATTGCATAAGGCTTAATTTATTAATCAAACATGTCTGTGGACAAGTCGATTAGTTAGAGTGTAGTAACTGACATACGCATGTCTAGGATTGGATCGAGGGAGAGCTTGTTACTTAAGCGGTCCTAGTGACCCACCTCCTCTTCTCTGAGATCTTACCTGGTGCATAGTGTTTGTTCACTTTAACCGCGAGGACTTGTTGATGGGCCAAAGTTCATAACTAAAACCCGAGATGAAAGAAATTACAGAAATACCCCTGTAGGGTAGAATTACGAAAATACCCTTGTAGGGTAGAATTACGGAAATACCCCTGTAGGGTAGAATTACGAAAATACCTCTGTAAGGTAGAATTACGAAAATACCCCTGGATAGTGAAATGACTAAAATACCCCTAGGTGCTTAATGTGTGAAAACGTGTATGTTGCATTCATGAAATATATGTTGCACTTGGGTAGGTTTGATGATACGGAGGAAGATATGTGAGGATCGTATAGTCGCTTGACGACCGTGGATCCACCGGTGGCTTTAAGCCCATTATATGCTTAGCAGCCTTGCTGCAACGTTTGAGTAGTGCCGCTGTTGGTGCTACCTTTGGAGTGTAGGGCTGGGCGGGTTGATATTTATATCCCCACAGGAGTGTAGGGTTGGTACGGGTGGAGTGTAGGTTTGGATTTGGGATGGGTGCATTGCATTCATGTGATATTGATATGATATGAGGTCATTGTGGGCTAAGGCCCAAGACCACTGATTTTGATAGGGCTTAGGCCTAACGTGATAATTGCATGTTGATTTGATTACCAAGGGTCGTACACACTGAGTTTCGAAACTCACACCCTTTTTATATAATGTTTCAGGTGACCCTCAGTAAACGGCTCGATGTGGAAGAGGACTCGGAGGTGGTCACACTACAAGCTACTTAGAAGTTTTTCTTTATTTGTTTCGAATAACTCTATTTTAATTACTTTATTCTCATTGGGATGTAATAAGGTCGTGTACCTCTAATTTGATTTTACATTTGGGTTTTAATTATTGTTCGACTGTTTAATCATTCAACTTAAATAATTTTTTTTTAAAAAACTTAAACTTAAGCAAAGTCGTTTTGTAATTGTCCTTTTTAACTTTTCTTTAGAAGGGTTTCAATGAAAACAAGGTTTTCGCTAAAACACTTCAATGTAGCATGCCAGATTCGGGCCTAACTTCTGAGCTGGGTTTGGGGTGTTACAGTTATTTATGGGAATGGATGTAATATTTTATATTTGTTATATAATTGTTATTTTTTTGCCAAAGTTATGGTTCTTAAGAAATAGACTGTAGACTATCATCTCCACGTAGGACTGTTTTTTTCTTTAAATTCATAAAATTCTTGTGAGCCGAAAACGGACATAGGACTTACATATAATTTTTCCAAAAGGAGTCCATGACGGTTGTCACATCCTAGAATTAGGTTGTAGTTTATGAAATTTAGCTCGAAAATGTGTTCGAGAATTCAGAAATATGGTAACCCAAAAGTGTCTTCGTCCATGGCTTTTTGAAAACTAAATCAATTTGTGAAAATAATGTGGAAAAGACCCTTAATTGTAAAATGTGGACTGTTTTGAAAAACGGGATAAAATTGAGAGTACCACAAAGGTAAATAAATCAAAGTTTTAAAAATACCCTATTTTCCCCCTCCACCTATAGGAAACTCACGAAACCCTTCTCCCCCACTTGTTTTTTCCATCGATTAAAGTTCCTAAATATCATTCACCTATTTTGATCTTCCAAACTCCAAACCTTTTGATTTCCACTAAATTTCAAACACCAAATCCCTTTCAAACTTAAAGAGAAACACCAGGAACACCATTAAATCCAATTTGTGAGTTTTTCAGATTTTCTATTAAATGCTCATTTTCCCTCAATCAAGGAAATGTTTTTTTCCTAATAGTGTTTTAGGTAATCTATCCATTTAAATTGAGTTTTAAGCCATTGAATAAATAGAAAGTTGAAATTTTGGTCATTAATGGTGAAATCCAGGATTTTGAATGAAATTACTATTTCAAAGTGCTTTTAAACTTGTTTTGTTTTTATTAGAAGGTTTTTAAACTCTCTTTAAAGTTTCATTAAAGAATTTGAAGGTATTGTTAAGTTTTTGTTAAAAATTGGCCATGTATGTCAAATTTTCGAAACCATGAATCAGAGCCGTTTAGGGTGGTTTGAAGGTTGAAAACTATTCTTAGATGAGTAATTAGACGTCTAGAATTGGTTTTAAGCCATGTGAATGAGTAAGGATTACGAAATATGAGTTTCAGTTATGCTAGTCGAAATTTCATTTCCAAAAGGAACTAACTTTAGATCTGTGTTTTTGCTTGTTGAGATGTGGTTATAGCTGTAAATTAATTGTTTATATTGTGTGGTTGTTATATGTGAAGCTTCGAAATCGCTAGGACCTTCTTTGAGTAATGCAAAAGTCAAGGAAAAGCTTGTTTAAGCTTTTGGCAAATAGGTGAAAACGTGAACGGTGAGCGTTTTGGAATTTTTGCTTGAAGACATGATTCATAGTGTTAAATGGGAGCTTAGGAGTAGCCTAAACCCTTATCCTAAGTTCCAAGTGTATGCTTTCTTACTCATCTCGTTTATTTTATAAAAATTGTGACTATGTGATGTGGATTGAGTAATATGATGTGTTATTGTGACATGTGATATATGTTGTGTTAGCTATTGCGAAATGCATTAGTTGTGAGCATGTTAAACATGCCAAGTGATAGTGATGATATTATGTATATAATGTAAATGATCAATGAAAGTGTACAGGAAATGGTAAATAAATATGTGAATAATTGTGGATGCTTTGGCCTTGTGACCTTTTGAGACCGTTTGATATAGTTGGCATGCCATAGAATTATGTGAGCACTCACCCTTGTGTTGTGATTTTGGGCATTGAGGCTCGGGATAGTTTGGAGAGATAAGGGAATGTGAGCACATTCACCGAGATATGTAGGTGCGTTAGAGAGTGTTAGCTTGATGCTACACATTTGGGATATGTTCGACTCTTCGAGTCATTGGTGTGTTGGAGATCCGTGTATCCAATGTGTGGTGATAAAGCCCACTTTTATGTTTCATAGTATCAAGTTGCCAATTTATTGATTAATGAATTATTTGTGGAATATGATGCATGTATAATCATGTGAATACAAAGTTAGATGTATTGGAATGTGATGCATGAATATGTTTGTTTGACACTATAGTTAAACATTGCTAAGCATGTGTCTTTTATGACTTTCGTTTAACGTATGATATTATGTGTATTTGCGGTAATTCTGTGCATTCATTAAGCTTGTTTAAGCTCACACACTCCATTCTAAACCATTGCAGATAATTAGCGTTCCTGGTATAAACGGTGTGGTTCCAAGGAAGTGATCCAAGTTAGGCGTTAGTGTTTAAGTTGGTGATATTATTATTATTCTTGAATTGTGGGAATAAATGCAATGTGGTAGAATTTTGGTTAGTTATTCTTATTATATCGTTGATGGTTTGATATGATTTTAGACTATTAGGAATGATGGATGTTTATTATTATTTTATCGATTTTGTTTTGGTTTAAATAACTGACATATTGATGTTGCTTTGAACTGTATGTATGGTCATTTTGATGTTGGATGTCACATCCCAAAAACCGGGCTAGTAGAATCAGGATAGTAAATCGGGAGTCAGTGAATCAAAAATCGTAATCAAGTTATATCATTAAAATAATTAGGAATTAATTAAATAAAATATTAAAATAAATAGAATTAATAATTTTAGGTTAAGAAATTAAAATTGAGTGTTTGAAAATTAATTTGGTTAAAACGAATTTTAAAAAAAAACCGGGTTTGAAAAATTTAAACTTAAGGGAAAATTGGAAGTTTTTAAAGTGCAATTTTCCCTTAATTTAAAAAAATAATTGCTCATCTTCGTTCTTTAACAACCCCTATCGTCTCCTTCCCTCTCATTCCTCATCTTCTTCAAAAATTTACCAAACACCAAATCAAAGTTTTTCTCCCGATATTAGTTCATCCTCTTTGATTTTCAAGCTCTCCAAACACAAAATCTCTCTTCAATTTTGAGGAATACTCATGTTTTCAACCTCAATTTCTCTAAAGTTCTTGACACATTCAAAACTCAAATTAGCTTCGTAGCTCATCGATTTTGCAAAATTAAGGTAACATTCTAACTTTTCATGATCAAACTAAGTGTGTTAGCTTTTCAAATTGAGTTTTAATCGATTAAATCAAGATATCAATAAATCATTTGATTTTAAGTTATTTTTAAGCTTGAAAATGGTGGATCTCGTTTTACTAAGGTAAGTTGTAATTTCAAAGCTATTTTGAACTTATTTTGACCCTATTAAAATGTTTTTAAAGTCAATTTGATAGATCTTTAAGGAATTCAAAGGATTTGGACGTTTTCCCTTTTTAATGAACATGTTTAGCTTGATTTTTCTGGAAAAATGAGATCCGTGTAATTGGCCTAAATTGAAAGTTTAAATATGTAATTAGATAATACTTAGGATGTTTGGTATCGAAATTAAGGTTTAGAAACTAGATTTGAGTGGTGAAATCGCATTTTTGGCAAAACTAACTAGTTTTCGGTAAGTATGATAGATGAGTTGTGGCTTGTATTTTTTTATATGATTTAAATGTGTTTGAGGCTGTTTATAATGTTTTTGTAAATATATTTAATGTGAATGTAAAGTGTTGGACTCGTTGGGAGGTTCTACAAGCAAGGAAAAAGGAAAACAAAGAATTATTTGAGCTTTTGCCATTAAAGCCAAGGTTGTAAGGTGAGTGGTTTGATGTGCTACAATTATGCACAAATCAAAGTGTTAAAGGGTAGCTTAGGTAGCCTAATCACCTATATTAGGTTCCATGAGTAAGTGTTTCTACCTAAACTAATGATGATTTGCAAATGATGCTTAAATGTTATATGTTATGTGATATATATTGAGATGACAATGAAAATGTTATGTGTTTATGACTGAATATGACATGAGTCTTGTTGATTTTATGTACACTATATGAGATCTATATGTTGTGGCTATTTAAGCATAATGTGAGTACTTGTATGTGCATGATATGAGACTAGAATATGTGATATGAACATAAGTTGTGTGATATGTGAAAGTGTGTATAAAATAGTAAGTATGTTTAAGTGGATATGTTGGAGGGTATATTTGGTTGTGCTTGGAGGGTATATTTCGTTGTGTTGAGAGACTATATTTGGTTGTGTTCAGAGGGTACATATGTGTCATAATGTTGCCTAGATAAGAGTACGGGGGCCTAGTAAACAAAGCTAGACACGGAGGACCTAAATTGACTTAGAGTCGCCACTAACCAATTAGGGCTAGGTTGGTTAGCCACCTATCGTCTACAAGTTTAGAATTAATACTACGAAAAAAATCCTAAATGTAACACCCCTAACCCGTATCCCTTGCCAGATTAGGATTACAGAGTACTACCGATCAATTAGAAACCTTTAAATATCATAACGTGCAATAAATTCAAAAATATCATAAACCATTCATTCTCATACATTTCATCCCTAAACCGAGCCCTCGAGGCCCTAAAAAATATCTTGGGAGCAATTCAGGACTAATTTGGAACAAATCAAAAATTAAGGAAAAAGAAGCAAAATTTTAAAATAGGGGACACACGGCCGTGTCCCAGCCCGTGTCCTAACCCGTGTAACTCTTTGAGGAGGGTCACATGGCTATGTAACTCTCTGAGTTACTCCACATGCCCGTTTGGCAGACCATGTGTTTGGCCATGTAACTCACTGACTTGTATACAAAGGACTATCAGATGACACACGGTCGTGTCGCAAGGCCGTGTGCCTCACACGGCTGAGTCACAAGCCCGTGTCTCAGGCTGTGTGAACCCAAAATGAACCATCTCTTGCTCAATTTACTCCCTTTTTGCATAGGTACCTACACACTTCAAATACACACATGGAAAGTGCAATTCAACTTCAAACACACTTTAACATATTTCAATATTCACTCTATGCATCAAACATTTATCAACCTTGATTCCTCAATGTGTTCCATTACAATTCATTCCCAACTTGTTGCTACAAGCACATCTATCTCTATAAACATACACCCATTTCATTCTAAGATCAAGTTGACTCATAGCATACCATTTTACACTATGACCTTTCAAACACATTTAGGTAACAAGTAAGAGTTTACAAGTTGTTCAAGTGCAAAACATATCACAACATATTACTCAAAAGCTAGGCATTTCACAAGACAATACATAAGGTCCTAGTACATGCCATATACCAAAACTAAGAAATTAAGTCTACCAAGATTCTCGGATAGTGTGATTCCTAGCGTTGACCCGATCTTCTTAGCCTTTAAAATGTGATATACAAAATGAGCAAATTATAGGTAAGCTTAAATGAAGCTTAGTAAGTTCGTTTAGAAATTTATAAAGCTTTCCACTCAAACATATATTTAATCAATATTATGTATAGAGATTCCCATTATACATAGCTTACAACGGTAATTACAACCAATTTAGTAGTTCAATGTACTCAGTAGGCATTGCTCGATTGAGCTTTCATCAGTATATCCGTAAATTTCTATTAGTTTGAAATTCAATCAGTATAACAATAGAATTTGCTCGATTGAACATTATTCAATATAACGGTAAGATTCGCTCAGTTAGGCTTCATTCAGTATAACGATATAATTTACTCGGTTGAGCTTCATTCAGTATAATAGTAAGATTTAACTAGTTAGAGCGTACTTGCAGTTTATGGTACAATATTCATTAAGAGCATATTAACAAGAATGTAAGCATGTTAGGAGTATAATCAAACATACGAACTTACCGGACTGATTTGCAGGTGATTCCAGAATACAAGGACTATTCTGCAGTTTTACCTTTTCCACGATTATCAGCACATTCTTGATCTAAAATAATAATTTCATTCCATCAATTAGAATATTTACACAATTTGATCCTATCATGCAACTAATTCATTTTTTTGGCAATTTACCTAATTGCCCTTTAACTTTCCATTTTATTCAATCCAGTCCTTAGGCCCTAATCATGCAATTTACTCATTTTTCCTAAACACCCATAATGCCCAAATATTCTATAACTTCATATAAATCCCTATTTGTAATTATTTCACTTCAAGTACATGCAATTTATCATTTAATCAATTTAGTCCCTAAACATCAAAATCATCAAAAATCACTTTTCAAAATATTCTAATCTATCAACAAAGCTTCATATTTCATAGAAAACTTTAAGAAATAGCCTATTCATCAATGGAAACTTTTATAACATTTAACAGTTTCACAAATTGGTCCTCGATTTAGATGGACTAAACTGATACGAACTCAAAAACATAAAAATTACTAAAAGGGGCATCAATACACTTAGCAATTTAAAGTTTAAAATCAAAGTTGGAAAACCCTAGATTTTTCCTTTCTTTGTCGTGAAGAAGATGAAGAAAATAAGAATTTTTCTTTAAATTTTAGGTTTAATTTAATATATATATATATACTTATGGCATTTTTGTAATTACTTTAACTTTCTTAATTAGGCTTTAATAATCATTAATTAAGCCTAAGTAAATCACTGTATTAAACATAACCTCATCAAATCCCACTAACTAATTTCCCATGGTTAAATTGTCCATTTAGTCCCTTTAATTTAACTACTCAACCTTTACAGTTTTTACAATTCAGTCATTTTTACATATTAAACTATCCAAACAAATAAAATTTTCAATCAAAATTTAATATGACTCTAGAGACCTCATAAATATACTTATTGAATAATATTCACGAAGTATTTTGTCAGAATTATGGTCTCGAAACCACTGTTTCTGACACCACCGAAAATTGGGCTGTTACACTAAAAGTCTAAACTCGATCTCATCACCAAATTTCGGGCTCGGGAGTATTGTTACGTGTGGGGAAGGTTATATAGCACCCCCACAACACCTATCTGGGGATAGTCCTACGGGGTCTTAGGAGCTAGGTTTTATTTATTTATTTAAGCATATTAATGTCTTAATCTAGGCTAAAATCTTATGGAAATCTTAAACAAAAATCTAAAGAAAATGCCTCCAGTTTACTTGTAACTTGATTAAGATGTGTTCACCAAAATTATCTAATTTGAAACTTTAATTAGAGATTTTTACTTTTAACGGGAACTGTAACAGCCCGATTTTTCAGTGGTGTCAGAAACAGTGGCTCGAGGCCACCAAATCCAACGAGTAAGCTCGTAAATAATATTATTTAATATTTACGAGTCAAATAGGGTTTTAAAAAGGTTTTTGAATTGGTAATTTATATTTTATAACGAATTATTAGGTTCAAGTGGTAAAACCCTAGGTCAAGTGATTTTAGAAAGTGAGGTATCGGGACTTCTTTTCAATAAAACAAGCTGTAAATATTTTTATAAATATTTAAAGAGTGTCATTAAGATAGTATTAAAGTTTCGTTGAAAAATTTTTAACGTTTCGATAGTCAATTAATTAAAAAGGACTAAATTGAAAAAGGTGCAAAACTTGCTAATTATAATAAATAAGTGATTAAATGCCTTGAATAATAAATAAAGGATGTAAGTAATAATTAAACCCAAATTGGATAGATGAGGCGGCATAAGGAGAAAAAAATAATAAAATAAAGCCATTTAATGGCAAATTTGTAAATTTCATGAAATTAAAATTACAAATTGAAATTGTAAGGGTTTCTAGACATTCTTCTTCAAATTTTCGGTCAAAACAGCCATAGGAGGGGGTTTTAAGCTGGTTTTACCTATTTTTGCTTCATGTGAGTCTAATTCTTACCCATTTCTTGTAATTTTTATGTTTCTGAGATTGTTACAATTAGGTCCAACTAAATCTTACCTTAGTTTTTGATTTTATTAAAAATTTTGGAAGTTACCATTGATGAATATTAGATGTTTTTGATGAATAATATGGATTTAGAGCTTTAATTTTTGTTGTATGATGATTTTATAAAGTGATTTTGTTAAAAAATGATTTTAGGATCAAATTGTGAAAAGGTTAAAATATTAGGGTTTGGTAGTAAATTTTTGGTTTATTAAGGTCTGTATGATGGCCTAGAATATTTAGATAAATTATTAATTGAGAAAAAATAGTTAATTTGATAGATTAGCTAGTTAAGGGATTAAATTGCAAAAGCTGTAAAAGTTTGGGGTAATTGTGTAAATTTGAAAAATTGAAGGGTATTAATTGTGAAATGAATTGGAACTGAAATATATGCTAATAAATGAGTAATTTTATATTTTAGATCAAGATCCCGTAGATACTCGTGAAAAAGGAAAAATATCGAAATAGTTCCTAAACTTCTGCAATTATTACAATTCAATCCAGGTAAGTTTGTACGGTTAAAATTTAATATTTATAAAAATTTGATGAATGGTATTATGTATTTATTCTATTTTTGAAAATAAATTATTGTTGGAATTATAATATTGAATTGAATTTTCGGGGTGAATGGAACGCGAGATTTGAGTACATTTGTTATTTGGCGTATGACGCTACTGAAGGAAGATATCAACAAATTACCCAAGTAAACCGGGGTTCAGCATTTATTGCGAACTCTCGTGTTTTACTTTTTGTTTAGCTCTTTCGAGCTTCTGATTAGCTCTTTCAAGCTTCTGTTCAGCTCTTATGAGCTTCTGCTCAGCTCTTACGAGCTTCTGTTCAACTCTTATGAGTTTCTGTTCAGCTCTTATGAGCTTCTGTTCGGCTTTCAAGCTTTTGCTGGCGTATCTGGGCGACCCAGCTCTTATGTGTAACACCCCTTACCCGTATTCGAACCTGGAACAGGGTACGAGGCATTACCGGGCATAAACACAAGTAATCATACAAAAACGAGACGTGAATCTCCATCCAAATTTAAAACTTTTCATTTACATTCCTATCGTCCCTAAAACGAGCTTATGAGGCCCAAAACATGCTTTGGAAACGGTTCGGGAATAAACCAAGAACTTTAGAAAGTTTTACGACACTTAGAAATTTTTTGCTAAAACAGGGGACACACGCCCGTGTGGGTTCGGGACACGTCCGTGCGACCTTGAGACACGCCCGTGCTACAGGCCGTGTTCAAAATAGGGTGCTCTCTGACTTTGCCACACGGCCGTGCCACACGCCTGTGTGCTAGGCCATGTGGTCGATTTAATTTTCATAATTTTTCATAAAATAGGTGCAAACTTCACACGGCCGGGGTACACGCCCGTGTCCAAGGCCGTGTAGCACACAAGGCTGAGACACACGCCTGTGTCTCTGCCCGTGTGCTATATTCTAGACATTCTTTTTTGCATCAATTAAGGTGTAGGGGACACATGGCTAGAACACATGCCCGTGGGGCAGACCGTGTGTCACAAACGGCCTAGACACACGCCCGTGTGTCTACCCGTGTGGACAAAAACAAGGCTATTTACCAAGCCATTTTGTCACCCTTCCATGCACATACCTACACAAAAAAACATAGCACCAATCCAAACACATACACTCAACCAAATCAGCCACATCATTCACATGCTATTTTCTATCACATACAACATCACATACTTGTCAACTCAAATCATGCAAATTCTCACATCAATGAAAGACATCATCATATGCATATATAACTAAACCAATATTAGCCAATTCCAATGGCCACTTACAAAATGAATTGTCCACCATACTTAACACTTAAGAATTTGAACATACATTAACATCATACATGCACCAATTGAACATCCTTAGCATTCCAATGGCTAAGTCACAAAATATTACTTACAAGCTTTCATCTAAGCCAAGTAGCTTATACATGCCATTATACCAAAATGAATCATTTAGCTATACCAAAAAGGAGATTTGTGGATAGTGTGATCTTGCTCTGACCGGATCCTCCAACTTTCGCGAGCCTTACGAGCACTATAAAACAAGGAAAAGTAAAATGGGGTAAGCATTTTCATGCTTAGTAAGTTCGCCTAATAGAAAGAAACTTACCGGTTATAATTATTCAAATAAGCATATATATATATGCATTCATTCCATCAATATTTTGACAAGTTACCTAAATACATTCACTCATTAAACAAGTTAGTCATACACATCATGAAGTTATCAAACCAACATAGATGAGCTCACCATAGTATAAACTTTCATATCATTTCACTATTCCATTTTTCATGATTTCTTTTCATTGAACTATTGTAATTTTGATGGATACTCGGGTAGTATACTCAAGGTATACATGTCAATCATTTTTCAATTCACATCTAAAGTGCTCCTTAAGCACATATTCATAGAGCACACTATCAAGCCACATTTATACAACAGGATTACCAGTCCAGGCTAAATCCCGTCTTTAACATTCGCTCCCAAGAGCTTATTCAGGATTACCAGTCCAGGCTAAATCCTTTCGATAATGTTAGCTCTAATGAGCCTTCTATGGATTACCCGTCCGGGCTAAATCCATTTCATAACATTTACTCAAGAGAGTGTAGCTCAGGATTACCCGTCCGGGCTAAATCCTTTCTATATCATTTTGTTCATTTCAAGAAAATTATTATAATTTATCGAAATACAATGTTCAACCAGGACAATGAAATTTTATTCGTGTTTATTATCTTGTGATTATTTCATAGGGTATATCACCACATATATATTATCTCAATTACACAATTCAATTAAAACATAATAATATACCGAATTATATTACACGAACTTACCTTGAGAATGGTTCGTATTTGAAACTCAACTAATCCGAGACTTTTTGTTTTCCTCGATCTAGTTTCGTAATCGATTGTTCCGGGTCTATATAAGCAAATTTGACTATCAATTCATCATTTTACACATACATTTACATTAATTTGCATCCTAGACAAAATTACTATTTTGTCCCTAACTTTTTGACATCTTACAATTTAGTCCCTAGGCTCGTAAAATGAAATGTGTTCAATTTCTTGGTAACCCAAGCCTAGTCGAACCATTTTCATGCTTATAGCAGTCCACTTTTTCCATTAAATCAGATTTTTACTACCCAATTTATAACTTTTTACAATTAGGTCATTTTTATGCATTTTCATCAAAAATCACCTAGTAAAAGTTATTTATCACACATCAAACATGCATAACCTACCATTAAACATCAAAATACACATATGTCTAACATGGGTCAAACCCTAGACATCAACCTCATCTTAAATTAATGGTAGAAATAGGTAGATTGGATGATAACGACTTCAAAAATGTAAAGAGCATTAAAAACGGGGCTAGGATGTACTTACAATCAAGCTTGAAAGTTGAACAAACCCTAGCTATGGTGACCTTCAAATTTTTGGCACAAGGTAGGAGAAGATGAACAAATTTTGCTTATTAATTCATTTAGTTACTAAATGATCAAAATGCCCTTTTTTCCAAACTTTAAAATTTCACCTAATCTTGTCCATTTTTGTCCATAAACTTAACTAATGGTCTAATTATCATATAAGGACCTCTAATTTAGAATCTCATAGCAATTGGACACCTTTAACATCTAGAATTCAAGTTTTTCACTTTTTACAATTTAGTCCTTAAAACTAAATTGAGTGCCCAAACATCGAAATTTTCGAACAAGATTTTCACAGAATAGTTCCATAAAACTTTAGACCATAAAAATATAATAAAAACAAATTCTACTGCGTCAGATTTGTGGTTCCGAAACCACTGTACCGACTAGACCTAAAATCGGGCTGTTACAACTTTCCCCCTTAAGAATTTTCGTCCCCAAAAATCTTACCGGAAAAGAGGTTTGGGTACTACTTTCTCATAGCCTCCTTAGGTTCCCATGTTGCTTCCTCAACTCCGTGTTTTTGCCACAAAAAATTCACTAGGGCTATACTTTTATTTCTCAACTGTTTCACTTTTCGAGCTAATATCTTAATCGACTCTTCGCCATAGGTCATATCCAGTCTAATTTCAATCCCTAAGGGCGAAATCACATGTGAAGGGTCAGATCGATATCGCCGCAACATAGACACATGAAACACATCATGGATCTTTTCCAACTCCGTCGGTAAATGAAACACCCCAAACCCGGCCCACAAGCCTCGACCGGATCTGATATGTTCCTTCGGAAAACTTAACTAAATCTCGTTTCATGATTTGATAAAATATGTCGACTTATTAAAGCAAGTTTGAAAATTTAGCGAGTTGGAAACCGAGTTGTAGTTCAGTTTGTATTTCTTTAAAAAAAACGTTTCCTTCATTTCTAACAAATTGAAAACAATGCCTGATTCTAGAGCTTATTAAGTTGAAAACCGTAGTGGACTAAGTGTTAAAACATTTGAAGTTGTTTAAGAAAAATGTTTAGTTATTTATTTGCCGATTATCGTGTGAAAAATAAAACTTAGAACATAAAACTTAAACAATTAAATAGTGGCCTTATTACAAACTTTAAAATACCAAATAAATCCCGAAAGAAAAGTATGCTAATATAACGCAAAATTCAACCATTCGAAAACCCAAAAAATGCTGGGCATGGCCACCCCGTAGTCCTCGCTGACCCGATCCATAATACTAGGCATCACCTGCAAAAAAGTTAGCCCACGAAGGGTGAGTCAACAGACTCAATGTGTAACGGCTACACCAAAAACCCAACCGATCATAGCCTTAACCATAACATTTTGGCAAAGCCCATTTTAGTCACATTCGACCATAAGCCCACACATAGCATATCGGATCATAGCATATCAAATCACATTTAAATAAGATGAAAATGTAATCCCGAGCCCACTTAGATATCCATCCTCTACACACCAACCGTACCTGCCAATCACACCGTGGGGATTACTAAATCGACCCTCCATCCGCTAGACACCCTCGAAGGCAGTCGCTGCAGACAACTACACATCGCCCTTATAATGTGGCATAGCCACCAGATAATGTGACAAAGTCACCAGACTATAATATCTGACATAAGTCACTGGATAATGTGGTAAAACCACCGGAACACTTCCCCTTTTATCATTATCACCCATATGCCCATGCATCATACAAAATATACAGATATCATGCAATATACCTTACCCCAAAGCCATAACGAAATTACACATATTTTCATATCAATGTTTATAAACATTATTAACTGAGTGTTAAGGGTAACGCATGCGAACGCACTATATACATTGAATGGTACCCTTTAGCCATGTTATTCGTATTTTTATTAACACATATTTAACGTAATACTATTAATCTATCGGGAATTAGTGTAGGGTTACACACCTGATAACAGTGAGAATGACACTCTCGATACCGACACTCTCGCTATCAGGGAAACAGCGATCTGCTTATCCCTTTCCGATGCTTGCCCACAACCCGGTGGCCAATCACGTACGGCAGAAACCGAGCGTTTCTTGAATCTAGGGGTAGGAACTACCCCTTTCTCTCCTCCACTGGTACTCGCATCCATTGAGGAACACTTAATCAAAACCCGGTTAATTAATATGTAAGATCTAAACGAAACATAATCTATAACTTAAACACCCTTACTGAAATAGATCTGAATCCCGAGACTCCTCCTTTATCTCTGTTGAAAACCCCCTAAAATACCATAGTTAGATCGGCAACCCTCAATAAGTAATATGGCCTTTGGCCGAATATTACAACTCCCTTACCTTGCTTGCTTAAATCCCGATAACTATTGTCTGCTCTTGTAGTTGTCGAAATCCCTACATGGCTTAAGTTAGAATCGGCTTAGTGCATTAAAACCAATAGAAGTGGCCCTTGGCCGAATGGTATACCTTGTTTACCTTGAATCTCCAAAATCCCGAAAGATCTCCTTCTAATCGTCGGCTACAAAGAATCTCGAAATCCACCGAACAAGAGTGACCAAACGCAATGATCACTGGCTCTAAGAAATCGACAAGAGGAGAAAGATGATCGGCTTTTAGTGCTTCAGAACAATTGGCTATAGTCCAGAGATACCTTCGGCTTTTGAAAGAATCGCGGGAAGAAGAAGAGAAGAATGATGGTGTGGCTCAAGTTAGGATTCGGCTTAGGGGATTTTGGCTACTAGGTGAATTCGGCTTTTATCAAAAGAATGGGGAAGAGATGTTTGGGACCTTAAGAGTTGCGACAATGGTGGGAATGAATGAAAGAGAGGTTTCGGCCTTAGCAAAATAAATGAGAAGAGAAGGGGTGAGGGTTTTGGTCTAAAGATGAGTAAAGTGAAGAAGAGAATGGAGAAGAGAGTGGCCTTAATGGTCTTCCCAAATTTGGCTAAAGCAAAGAAAATAGAGGAGACTTTGAAAGGTTTCTGACTACCACTTTCGGCACAAATCTAAGGGAGGAAAAGAAAGCTAAAATGTACCTAAAACCCCTTAAGCCAATTCGGCACTTAACTCCCCCTTGTATGACCGAATATGCCCCTCCAAAGTCCCTTTACCGGCCAACTCTTCCCCTCTTCTCAAATCCCTTCTTTTTCTCCTACTTTTCCTCTTCTCCCCTCATTCAAAAGTATTTGAATGAGTCAACACTTATCTTTCTCTCTTAGCCGAATTTTCAAATGAATTTGACCAAATCAAATGCTCATCCATTCAGTGTCCCTGTGCCGTCCAACACTGCACTTCCTTGCCAAAAAATAAAGGCCCAAAACGCTACTTGTTCTGCTCGAACCTAAGTCCCTTCACACTCCCTGAGGCGTCACTCTCTTGTGTTCTAAGTGGCGCCTCCCTTGCCACTTTACCAGTTAAGTTCTTGTGTCTTAATCCACATACTAAACTCCTTAAGGCATAGCTCCCTTAGCTCTCCTTTAAGACTTAAAAATCCAATATTTTTCTAAGGCATCTACCTACTCCCCAGGGTTCCTGAAGCCCCCAAAACACATACAAACCACACACAAGCATGCTACTACATACATTCAAGTTAAAACGCATAACCCCTAAATCCTGGATATTACAGTTCTACCCCCCTTAAAAATAATTTTGGCCTCGAAATTATCTGACTAGAATAGGTGAGGGTATTGCTGCCGCATTGCTTCCTCCGGCTCCCAAGAAGCTTCTTCCGATCCATGGTTACGCCATAACACTTTGACTAGAGGAACTGATTTCCTCCGTAACACCTTCACATCTCGTTCTAGAATCTGAATCGGCTCTTCCTCGTAGGACAAGTATGACCTCAGCTCCACCTCCTCAACTGGCACTACATGAGATGGATCCGATCGGTAACGACGTAGCATCGAAATGTGGAACACATCGTGCATCTGCTTCAAATCCGAAGGCAACTCTAACTGATATGCCACTGGTCCAACCCGCTTCAGAACCCGATAAGGTCCTATAAACCTGGGACTTAACTTACCCTTGCGACCAAATCTCATCACCTTTTTCCACGGTGAAACTTTCAGAAACACCTGATCCCCTACTGCAAACTCTATCTCCTTCCGTTTGAGATCTGCGTACGACTTTTGTCTGTCAAACGCTTCTTTCAACCGTGCCCAAATTACTTTAACCTTTTCTTCAGATTCTGCCACAATCTCTAGACCCAAAACATGACGTTCCCCCAATTCTGTCCAACACGTAGGAGTGCGACACTTTCGTCCATACAGTGCTTCGTACGATGCCATCCGAATACTTGCTTGATAGCTGTTGTTGTACGCAAACTCTGCTAAAGGCAAGAATTCCTCCCAGCTTCCTCTGAAGTCTATCACGCAACCCCTCAACATATCCTCTAACACTTGAATTACCCGCTCAGATTGGCCGTCCGACTGCGGATGAAATGTCGTGCTGAAATCTAATCTGGTGCCCAATGCCTGATGCAATGCTTTCTAAAATCGAGACGTAAACCTCGGATCCTTATCCGAAATAATCGACACTGGCACTCCATGCAGCCTCACAATTTCTGCCACATACAATTTTGCCAACCTCTGTAGAGAATAGTCAAACCGCACTGGTATGAAATATGCAGACTTTGTCAACCGATCCACTATCACCCATACCGAGTCCTTCTTAGTAGGCGTAAGGGGAAGCCCACTAACGAAGTCCATGGTAATTCTCTCCCACTTCCACTGCGGAATCTTTATCGGCTGAAGCAACCCCGAAGGTACTTGGTGTTCAGCCTTGACTTGCTGACACGTTAAACACTTCCTTACAAATTCTGTAACTTCTCGCTTAAGACCAGGCCACCAAAACTGATCCCGCAGATCCCTGTATAACTTACTTCCTCTAGGATGCATAGCATAAGGAATACTATGCGATTCCCAAAGAATTCTCTGTCTTAGTTCCTCATCCTTCGGCATACATACCCTACCCTGGAAACATAATACTCCATCGCTATTTACCCTATAGTCTTCCAATTCCCCGCGCTGCACCTGCAGTAGCTTAGCACTCAGATCATCATCTACCAGTTGTTTTTCTTTCACCTAACTTAACCATGTCGGCTTCACCTGCAACTCTGCTAGCAAACTTCCGTCGTCATAAAGGCTAAGATGTGCAAACATCGCCCTCAGATCCGACACTACTTTTCGACTTAGGGCATCTGCCACTACATTCACCTTACCCGGGTGATACTCTATAGAACAATAGTAGTCTTTCAACAACTCCACCCACCTTCACTGTCTCAAATTTAGCTCCTTCTGAGTCAACAAATACTTCAGACTCTTGTGGTCCGTGTAGATCACTGACCTTTCTCCATATAAATAGTGCCTCCATACCTTAAGAGCAAAGACTACCGCTGCCAATTCCAAGTCATGCGTCAGATAGTTAACCTCATGTGGCCTTAATTGCCGAGACGCATAAGCGACCACCTTCCCATCTTGCATCGAACACATCCCAATCCTCGTGAGAAGCATCACGAAGACACCACAAAATCCTTCCCCGCCTCAAAGTTAAATCAAAATCGAGCTTTCTGTCAAAACCCTCTGAAGCCTTTGAAGCTCTCGCTTTATTCGCTTATGCCCATACGAAGGTACCACCTTTCTCAACAATTTCGTCAGAGGTGCCGCTATTGATGAGAACCCTTCTACAAACCTTCGTAGTAGCTGCTAACCCCAAGAAACTGCGAACCTCAGCCACAGACTTAGGTGGTTTCCAATCTAGCACTGCCTTAATCTTCCGAGGGTCTACTCTTATCCCTTCTGCAGACACCACATGACCCAAAAATGCAACTTCCTTCAACCAAAATTCGCACTTGCTAAACTTGGCATATAACTTCTTCTCCCTTAACACCTGCAATACTACCCGAAGATGCTCATCATGTTCTTCCTCAGACTTGGAATACACTAGGATGTCATTTATAAACACAACGACGAACTGATCCAAGTAGGGTTGGAAAACCCGATTCATCATATCCATGAACACAGCTGGGGCGTTCGTCAATCCGAACGACATTACTAAGAACTCATAATGCCCGTATCTTGTTCGGAAAGCTGTCTTATGGATATCTGCTTCCTTCACCTTAAGCTGATGGTATCCCGACCTTAGATCTATCTTTGAAAATACTGCGGCTCCCTTAAGCTGATCGAACAAGTCGTCTATCCTTGGCAAAGGGTACTTGTTCTTGATGGTCAACTTATTCAACTGCCGGTAATCTATGCACATACGCATAGTCCCGTCCTTCTTCTTCACGAATAGGACCGGTGCTCCCTATGGAGACACACTGGGTCGGATAAACCCACGATCAAGTAACTCTTGGATCTGAGCCTTGAGCTCAACTAACTCCTTTGGTGCCATTCTATACGGAGTGATAGATACTGGCGCTGTACTAGGCAACAAGTCAATCCCAAATTCCACCTCACGATCCGGAGGCAATCCTGGAAGTTCTTCTGGAAAAACATCCGCAAACTCCCTTATCGTCCTGACCCCTCCCACAGCTACTTCCTTAGCCTCCAAGGCACTAACCAACATCAGAAAAGCCAGACATCCCTTTCTTACCATCTTCTCTGCCTTAAGAGCAGATACTACATTCGACAAGTAATTCCGTCTCTCGCCCATCACCACGACTTCATTGTCGTCAGAAGTTCTCAATGACATGCGCTTAGCAGCACAGTCCACATTCGCACGGTACTTCACTAGCCAGCCCATGCCTAAGATTAGGTCAAATTCCCCGAATGGAAACTCCTTTAAGTCAGCCGAAAACTGCGCCCCCTAAACTTCTAAAGGCACTTCCCTAAAGAGTTTGTCTACTACTACTGATTGCCCTAAAGGACTAAGTACAGTCATCTTCCTAGGTACAGTCTCAAAGTTCACATGCAGAGTTCCAGACACCTCACTAGCGATGTAAGAATGAGTTGACCCTATATCTATCAGAGCAATAAAGGCTAATCCAAAAATAAGGAACGCACAGTTATGACATCGGGTGCATCACCATCCTCCCTCGACGAACCGCATATACCGGCACTGGTTGTCTCGCCTCGATGTTACCACCACCTCCGCCGGTGTTCCGCCACCTCTACGTAACCATTACCTCGCCAAACCGGACCACGACCCTCGGCGGGCTGCTGTCCACTCTGCGCCACTGATTAAAACCACGACTCTTTGGTCGACCCCTATCTGTATCCACCGGACGGTCTCTAATCATATGATCTTTGGACCCACACTTAAAACATCCCCTGTCTTTTTCCAACATTCTCCGGGTGTATCTTTCCACACCGAGCTCAAGTACTGATCATTGTCCTCCGCATGAAGAACTGCCACACCTCGCGGCCCATCAACTCTAGGTCTCTTTTGAAAATTTTTGGATGACCCTGAAGACCCATAGCCCCTCTTATTCCTACCACGGCCTCTGTCGCGGTTACGTCTCTCGATGCCGCTTAACTTCTTCAAATCTCTCGAGCCTTATCCACTAAGATTGCAAAGTCTCTTTCCTGCTGCGGGGCAATCAACACTCGCAGCTCATCTCGCAATCCATCTTTGAATCTGACATATTGCTCGTAATCAGTAGCCACAATCCCCCTGGCGTACCGGCTTAACCGCAGAAACTCCACTTCATACTTCGCTACCGACTTGCTTTCTTGCACTAAATTTAGAAATGCCTTTCTCTGCGAGTCTATGTAGCTAGCTCCAACATATTTCCCCTCAAAATTAGTCTTCAAATACCCCCAATCCACTCGATCTACAGGGGTACCCTCTCTGATAGTGAGCCACCACTGGTAGGCCTCATCCCGGCAAATAAACAAAGACACCTTTCGACTTCTCTTATGAAGATGTCCAAATCATCCATGATCCTCTCGACTGCCTCTAACCAATTCTCCGCTACATTCGGAGCTACCCCAGATACTCCTCTAAAAACCTCGGCTCCATTTGCTCTAAGTCTCTCAGATACTGACTTTTGAGCCCCATTTCCCATACTAGCTCCTGCCACTCGCTCTAAAACTCGCAGCATAGCCTGCGATACAACGTCATCTCCTCTCTGTCGCTCCTAAAATTACGCCTCTACAGTGGTGGTGGCGCGCCTCATTTTCGGAACCTTGACCAGACCCGACTGGTTCCGACACATTCATTCTGCCTCTGCCGCGCCCACAAGTATTGCGACCACGTCCCCTAGAACTCATGTCTACTGTCGCGGTTTATCTGTTTTTTTACGAAATTTTTATGCATTAGAACCTTTTCACTTCTTGTTTAAAGAGAAGTTTTATGCAATAGAGTTTTAATCAGTGGTTTTTCCGTAGAAGTACACATATACCTAAAGTTCATGTCTCTATAATATAGTTTCCCTATGCCTATTATCTAAAGCATCATACATTAGCATATTCAAACAAATTTACTAACTACAGTACTTACCTGGCGGACCTGGGCCGAGAACTCGGGTGCCATGCTTCCATAGGACCATTTTAACATAAATTTTCAAAAACCCTATTTTGGCTCAATTTTTTTTGAAAACGTTATGGGCTTCAAAACCCAAGGCCGAGTGTTTACAACTGGGCTCTGATACCAAGTTGAAACACCCCAAACCCGACCCACAAGCCTCGACCGGATCTGATATGTTCCTTCGGAAAACTTAACTAAATCTCGTTTCATGATTTGATAAAATATGTCGACTTATTAAAACAAGTTTGAAAATTTAGCGAGTTGGAAACCGAGTTGTAGTTCAGTTTGTATTTCTTTTAAAAAAATGTTTCCTTCATTTCTAACAAATTGAAAACAATGCCTGATTCTAGAGCTTATTAAGTTGAAAACCATAGTGGACTAAGTGTTAAAACATTTGAAGTTGTTTAAGAAAAATGTTTAGTTATTTATTTGCCGATTATCGTGTGAAAAATAAAACTTAGAACATAAAACTTAAACAATTAAATAGTGGCCTTATTACAAACTTTAAAATACCAAATAAATCCCGAAAGAAAAGTATGCTAATATAACGCAAAATTCAACTATTCGAAAACCCAAAAAATGCTGGGCATGGCCACCCCGTAGTCCTCGCCGACCGATCCATAATACTAGGCATCACCGCAAAAAGTTAGCCCACGAAGGGTGAGTCAACAGACTCAATGTGTAACGGCTACACACCAAAAACCCAACCGATCATAGCCTTAACCATAACATTTTGGCAAAGCCCATTTTAGTCACATTCGCCATAAGCCCACACATAGCATATCGGATCATAGCATATCAAATCACATTTAAATAAGATGAAAATGCAATCCCGAGCCCACCTAGATATCCATCCTCTACACACCACCCGTACCTGCCAATCACACCATGGGGATTACTAAATCGACCCTCCATCCGCTACACACCCTCGAAGGCAGTCGCTGCAGACAACTACACATCGCCCTTATAATGTGGCATAGCCACGGATAATGTGTGAGTCACAGATTCATAATATGTGACATAAGTCACCGGATAATGTGGTAAAACCATCGGAACACTTCCCTTTTATCATTATCACCCATATGCCCATGCATCATACAAAATATACAGATATCATGCAATATACCTTACCCCAAAGCCATAACGAAATTACACATATTTTCATATCAATGTTTATAAACATTATTAATGGAGTGTTAAGGGTAACGATACTGAACGCACTATACCATTGAATGGTACCCTTAGCCATGTTATTCATATTTTTATTAACACATATTTAACGTAATACTATTAATCTATCGGGAATTAGTGTAGGGTTACACACCTAATAACAGTGAGAATGACACTCTCGATACCGACACTCTCGCTTATCGGGGATAATAAACGATCTGCTTATCCCTTTCCGATCTTCGCCCACAACCGGTGGCCAATCACGTCTGCGAACCGAGTGTTTCTTGAATCTAGGGGTAGGAACTACCCCTTTCTCTCCTCCACTGGTACTCGCATCCATTGAGGAACACTTAATCAAAACCCGATTAATTAATATGTAAGATCTAAACGAAACATAATCTATAACTTAAACACCCTTACCGAAATAGATCTGAATCCCGAGACTCCTCCTTTATCTCTGTCGAAAACCCCCTAAAATACCATAGTTAGAATCGGTAACCCTCAATAAGTAATATGGCCTTTGGCCGAATATTACAACTCCCTTACCTTGCTTGCTTAAATCCCGATAACTATTGTCTGCTCTTGTAGTTGTCAAAATCCCTACATGGCTTAAGTTAGAATCGGCTTAGTGCATTAAAACCAATAGAAGTGGCCCTTGGCCGAATGGTATACCTTGTTTACCTTGAATCTCCAAAATCCCGAAAGATCTCCTTCTAATCGTCGGCTACAAAGAATCTCGAAATCCACCGAATTAGAGTGACCAAACGCAATGATCACTGGCTCTAAGAAATCGACAAGAGGAGAAAGATGATCGGCTTTTAGTGCTTCAGAACAATTGGCTATAGTCCAGAGATACCTTCGGCTTTTGAAAGAATCACGAAAGAAGAAGAGAAGAATGATGGTGTGGCTCAAGTTAGGATTCGACTTAGGGGATTTTGGCTACTAGGTGAATTCAGCATTTATCAAAAGAATGGAGAAGAGATGTTTGGGACCTTAAGAGTTGCGACAATGGTGGGAATGAATGAAAGAGAGGTTTCAGCCTTAGCAAAATAAAGGAGAAGAGAAGGGGTGAGGGTTTCGGTCTAAAGATGAGTAAAGTGAAGAAGAGAATGGAGAAGAGAGTGGCCTTAATGGTCTTCCCAAATTCGGCTAAAGCAAAGAAAATAGAGGAGACTTTGAAAGGTTTCTGACTACCACTTTCGGCACAAATCAAAGGGAGGAAAAGAAAGCTAAAATGTACCTAAAACCCCTTAAGCCAATTTCGGCACTTAACTCCCCTTGTATGACCGAATATGCCCCATCCAAAGTCCCTTTGCGGCTAACTCTTCCTCTCTTCTCAAATCCCTTCTTTTCTCCTACTTTTCCTCTCTTCTCCCTCATTCAAAAGTATTTGAATGAGTCAACACTTATCTTTCTCTCTTAGCCGAATTTTCAAATGAATTTGACCAAATCAAATTCTCATCCATTCAGTGTCCTTGTGCCATCCAACACCGCACTTCCTTGCCAAAAAATAAAAGCCCAAAACGCGCTACGTCTTTGCTCGAACCTAAGTCCCTTCACACTCCCTGAGGCGTCACTCTCCTGTGTTCTAAGTGGCGCCTCCCTTGCCACTTTACTAGTTAAGTTCTTGTGTCTTAATCCACATACTAAACTCCTTAAGGCCTAGCTCCCTTAGCTCTCCTTTAAGACTTAAAAATCCAATATTTTTCTAAGGCATCTACCTACTCCCCAGGGTTCCCGAAGCCCCCAAAACACATACAAACCACACACATGCATGCTACTACATACATTCAAGTTAAAATGCATAACCCCTAAATCCTGAATATTACAGTAAAGCCAACCGATATACTACTGGCCCGATTCTTTCAATCACCTCATACGACCAAATAAAATGTGGACTCAACTTATCTTTCCGGCCAAATCTGAGAACTTTCTTCCATGGAGATACTTTCAAAAACACTTTATCTCCAATTTGAAACTCGATCTCTTTTCTTTTCAAATCCGCATATGACTTTTGTCTATCAGAAGCTACTTTCAAACTATCACAAATTACTTTCACCTTTTCTTCAGTTTCTCTAACTAAGTCAACCCCGTGAATTTGTTTCTCGCTGAGCTCTGTCCAATACAAAAGAGTTCGGCATTTACGGCCATACAATGCTTCATACGGTGCCATCTTTATGCTTAATTGAAAACTGTTGTTGTAGGCAAATTCAACCAACGGTAGATATTTTCCCTAACTACCTTGGAACTTTAGAACATAACATCGGAGCATGTCCTCAAGAATCTGAATTACCCTTTCGGATTGACCGTCGGTTTGCGAATGGAAAGCGGTACTAAAATTTAACTTTGTACCTAAAGCTTCTTGCAACTTCTTCCAAAACCGCAAAGTGAATCTCGGATCTCTATCCAAAATAATCGATATAGGCAGCCCGTGCAATCTCACAATCTCAGCAATGTACAATTCAGCTAGCTTATCAAACGAGTAGCCAGTACGTACCGGTATAAAATGAGCCGACTTCATCAACCCATACGACATCTTTCTTTTTCTGGGTCAAAGGCAAACCCGTTACAAAGTCCATTATGATTCTATCCCATTTCCACTCGGGAACCATCACTAGCTGAAACAGACCTGAAGTTACTTGGTGTTCAGCTTTCACTTGTTGGCAAATCAAACATTTCGAAACAAACTCGGAGATATCTCTTTTCATACCTGACCACCAATACATTTTCTTCAAGTCATTATACATTTTCATACTACCCGGATGAACGGATAAACAACCACTGTATGCCTCTTGAAGAATTTTCTGAATAAGTTCATCACCTTTCGACACAAAAATCCTATCTCGAAACATCAAACAGTCATCGGATCTGATACGAAAATCTAAGTTATTGCCCGATTCACACAAAGCTCTCTTAGCTTGCAATTCACTGTCACACTTCTAGGCTTCACAAATCTGTTGAAGAAACATCGGTCTAGCTCTCAATTCGGCTAGAATTGAACCATCATTCGATAAAGTCAGCCTCGTGTTCATTGCTCTCAAGGCAAACAAGGATTTCCTACTCAGGGCATCTGTGGCTACATTCGCCTTACCTGGGTGATAATCAATCACCAACTCATAGTCTTTCAATAACTCAAGCCATCTTCGTTGCCGTAAATTTAAGTCTTTCTGAGTCATCAAATATTTCAAACTCTTGTGATCAGTAAAAATATGTCATTTCTCACCGTACAAATGATGTCTCCAAATTTTCAAGGCAAAAACTATGGCAGCCAGTTCCAAATCATGCGTCGGTAATTCTTCTCATGTGGTTTCAACTGTCTCGAGGCATAAGCTATCACTTTTCCCTCTTGCATCAACACACATCCAAGTCCGTTCAAAGACGCGTCACTATAAATTACGAATTGTTTTCCCGATTCAGGTTGTACTAAGACCGGTGCCTCAGTCAATAAAGCTTTCAATTTCTCAAAACTTTTTTGACATTTTTCGGACCATTTAAACTTGACATCTTTTTGCAACAATCTCATCATAGGAGTAGCAATCATCGAAAACCTTTTGAAAAACTGGCAGTAGTAACCAGCTAAGCCCAAAAAGCTTCTAACCTCAGATACATTCTTCGGTGGTTTCCATTCAACTATAGCAGAAATATTACTCGGATAAACTCAAATGCCATCACCTGAAACAATGTGCCTCAGAAATCCAACTTCTCGAAGCCAAAACTCACTTTTACTGAACTTAGCATGTAACTATTTTTCTCTCAAAATCTGTAAAATAGTTTTCAAATGCTTAGCGTGCTCGGACTCATGTCGAGAATAAATCAAGATATCATCAATAAACACAACCACAAACCTATCTAGGTATGGTCTGAAAATCTGGTTCATCAAGTCCATAAAAACTGCAGGAGCATTAGTCAGTCCGAAAGGAATAACAATGAATTCATAGTGTCCATACCTTGTTCTGAAAGCGGTCTTTGGTACATCCGACTCCTTATCTCTCAACTGATAATAGCCCGATCTCAAATCTATCTTTGAAAATACTGTTGCCCCTTTCAACTGATCAAACAAGTCATCAATTCTCGGTAACGGGTACTTGTTCTTTATGGTTACTTTGTTGAGCTGTCGGTAATTGATGCACAGTCTCATAGAATCGTCTTTCTTCTTTACAAGCAATACCGGTGCACCCCAGGGAGAATAACTCGGTCTCGTGAATCCTTTATCTATCAGTTCTTGCAACTGAGCTTTCAATTCTTTCAATTCAGTCGGGGCCATCCTATACGGAGCAATTGATATCGGTGAAGTACCAGGGACTAAATCAATACCAAACTCAATTTCTCTAATCAGAGGTAACCCTGGCAATTCCTCTGGAAATACATCTAAATATTCACATACTACTGACACTGATTCAATTTTCAATTCAGACTCCTTTGTGTTCAACACATAAGCAAGATAGGCTTCACACCCTTTTCTCATGCATTTCTGAGCCGGCATAGAAGAAATCACAACAGGTAGTGTATGTGACTCATCTGATTCAACCCGAAGAATTTCACCATTTTCACATTTCAATTCAATAATTTTCTGTCTACAATTTACTATAGCATCATATAGTGTCAACCAATCCATACCCAATATAACATCAAACTCATCAAATGGCAACAACATTAAGTTAGCTAGAAAACAGTGACCTCGAATTTGCATAAGGTAAATCCTAAGGGGTTCGACACTTTAATCACATATTCAGTAGACTCAACAGGTAAATCCTTACTAGATACCAACTTCATGCAAATATAAGAATGGGTTGATCCAGGATCAATCAATGCAACTACATTTGTATCATAGAGAGAAAAAAATACTGGTGATAACATCGGGCGCCGAGGCCTCTTCCCTTGCACGTATGACATATGTTCTTGCTGGAGCCCGTGCCTCGGATCTGGCTACTGAATCTTTTGCAGTACCACGACTACCACTGGCATTCCCGGGGTGTCGTGGAGGTCTACCCCTCAAGGTGAGGTTACTCAATTTAGGAGTCTATTCGGTATCCTTCTCAACTCTTTCCAGTCATTCATTAAGAAAGTGATCGAGGGAACCACACCTGAAACATGCCCCACTTTTCATCCTTTATTCACCATAATGCAATTTATTACATACATTACATCGTGGCTTGGGGTTTCCAACACTCCATACACTAGCTGCTGAGGGAGATGAAGTCCTCGATTTAGAGCGTTTGGAACTTCTTTCCTTTCCTAAATGTCCCACAGATGATACAAAACGCTCATGATAACTTCTTGATTTCTTTGAAGCAGAGGGTTGTGACTTACTCATGAATCTTTTACTCGGTACCCGGGTTTCTCTTTCGACTTGCTTCTTCTCTATACTTAAATCTTTAGCCTTCTTGGCCCGACCGGATAGTACGACAAACTCTCTTATTTTGAGAATACCAATCAATAGTTTAATATCTTCATTCAACCCTTCCTCAAAGCGTTTGCACATCTCAGGTTCGTTTGAACCCATTCCCTGGCATACTGACTCAACCGAACAAACTCTTGTTCATATTCTGACACAGTCTTGTCTCCTTGTTTAAGCTTTAAAAATTCTTTTCTTCTTTGATCTAAGAACCTTTAACTGATATACTTCTTTCGGAACTCCTCTTGAAAGAATTCCCATGTGACATTTTCCTTCGGTACAACTGAAGATATAGTTTTCCACCAATAGTATGCTGTGTCTTTCAGTAAAGATATCGCACATTTCAAACATTCTGTGGGAGTACATGACAATTCCTCAAAAATCTGAATAGTATTCTCTAGCCAAAACTCGCCTTTTTCTGAATCATCGTCGGTAGTAGCTCTAAACTCTTCTGCTCCATATTTTCTTATTTTATCAACAGGAGCCTTTCTGATCCTTTCGGGCTCAACACCCTGTTGCATCTCATAATCAGGTTGAGGGACAGGTGGAGGAGGTCGTGGAATAGCGAGGTGTGTTCTCATGTACTCGCTAAACCATTCATCCATCATTTCGAAGAAGGCTACTTTTGCCTCTTCGCGGCCCTCCGGCATGGGTCTCCTACTACTACTAGTTGCGGCTCATTGCACAGAAGCTTGAGCAGTGCCCTCGGCTTCTTCAGACTCATCTTGAGCTTGGTTGGAAGACATTTACTATATGAAAATACATTTAAAAGTGGTCAGGAGTTATCACACTATCACAATTTATATAATGGCATGTATAGCTAAACCCGTACTTACTACGTTAGTCCAAGAATAAACTAAACCGTAGCTCTGATACCACTAAATGTAACACTCCTTACCCGTATTCGAAGTCGAAACAGGGTACGAGTCATTACCGGGCATAAACACAAGCAATCATACAAAACGACACGTGAATATCCATCCAAATTTAAAACTTTTCATTTACATTCCTATCGTCCCTAAAATGAGCTTACAAAAGGCCCAAAACATGCTTTGGAAACGGTTCGGGACTAAACTGAGAACTTTAGAAAGTTTTACGACACTTAGAAAATTTTTGCTAAAATAGGGGTCACACACCCGTGTGGGTTCGGGACACGCCCGTGCGACCCTGAGGCACGTCCGTGCTACAGGCAGTGTTTAAAATAGGGTGCTTTCTGACTTTGCCACACGATCGTGCCACACGCCCGTGTGCTAGGCCGTGTGGTCGATTTAATTTTCATAAAATAGGTGCAAACTTCACACAGCCGGGGTACATGCCCGTGTCCAAGGCCCTGTAGCACATACGGCTGAGACACATGCCCGTGTCTCTGCCCATGTGCTATATTCTGGACATTCTATTTTGCATCAATTAAGGTGCAGGGGACATACGGCTAGAACACATGCCCGTGGGGCAGACCGTGTGTCACAAACGGCCTAGACACACGCCCGTGTGTCTACCCGTGTGGACAAAAACAAGGCTATTTACCAAGCCATTTTGTCACCCTTCCATGAACATACCTACACAACAAAACATAGCACCAATCCAAACACATACACTCAACCAAATCAGCCACATCATTCACATGCTATTTTCTATCACATACAACATCACATACTTGTCAACTCAAATCATGCAAATTCTCACATCCATGAAAGACATCATCATATGCATATATAACTAAACCAATATTAGCCAATTCCAATGACCACTTACAAAATGAATTGTCCACCATACTTAACACTTAAGAATTTGAACATACATTAACATCATACATGCACCAATTGAACATCCTTAGCCATTCTAATGGCTAAGTCACAAAATATTACTTACAAGCTTTCATCTAAGCCAAGTAGCTTATACATGCCATTATACCAAAATGAATCATTTAGCTATACCAAAAAAGAGATTTGTGGATAGTGTGATCTTACTCTGACCGAATCCTCCAACTTTCGCGAGCCTTACGAGCACTATAAAACAAGGAAAAGTAAAATGGGGTAAGCATTTTCATGCTTAGTAAGTTCGCCTAATAGAAAGAAACTTACCGGTTATAATTATTCAAATAAGCATATATATATGCATTCATTCCATCAATATTTTGACAAGTTACCTAAATACGTTCACTCATTAAACAAGTTAGTCATACACATCATGAAGTTATCAAACCAACATAGATGAGCTCACCATAGTATAAACTTTCATATCATTTCACTATTCCATTTTTCAGGATTTCTTTTCATTGAACTATTGTAATTTCGATGGATACTCGGGTAGTGTACTCGAGGATACATGTCAATCGTTTGTCAATTCACATCTAAAGTGCTACTTAAGCACATATTCACAGAGCACACTCTCAAGCCACATTTATACAACAGGATTACTAGTCCAGGCTAAATCCCATCTTTAACATTCGCTCCCAAGAGCTTATTCAGGATTACCAGTCCAGGCTAAATCCTTTCGATAACGTTAGCTCTAATGAGCCTTCTATGGATTACCCGTCCGGGCTAAATCCATTTCATAACATTTACTCAAGAGCGTGTAGCTCAGGATTACCGATATGGGCTATATCCTTTCTATATCATTTTGTTCATTTCAAGAAAATTATTATAATCCATTGAAATACAATGTTCAACCGGGACAATGACATTTTATTCGTGTTTATTATCTTGTGATTATTTCATAGCGTATGCCATCACATATATATTATCTCAATTACACAATTCAATTAAAACATAATAACATACCAAATTAAATTACACGAACTTACCTTGAGAATGGTGCGTATTTGAAACTTAACTAATCTGAGACTTTTCGTTTTCCTTGATCTAGTTCTGTAATCGGTTGTTCCGGGTCTATATAAGCAAATTTGACTATCAATTCATCATTTTACACATACATTTACATTAATTTGCATCCTAGACAAAATTACTATTTTATCCCTAACTTTTTGACATTTTACAATTTAGTCCCTAGGCTCGTAAAATGAAATGTGTTCAATTTCTTGGTAACCCAAGCTTAGCTAAACCATTTTCATGCTTATAGCAGTCCACCTTTTCCATTAAATCAGATTTTTACTACCCATTTTATAACTTTTTACTATTAGGTCATTTTTATGCATTTTCTTCAAAAATCACCTAGTAAAAGTTGTTTATCACACATAAAACATGCTTAATCTACCATTAAACATCAAAATACACATATTTCTAACATGGGTCAAACCCTAGACATCAACCACATCTTAAATTAATGGTAGAAATAGGTAGATCGGATGATAATGACTTCAAAAATGTAAAGAGCATTAAAAACGGGGCTAGGATGTACTTACAATCAAGCCTAAAAGTTGAAACCTTCAAATTTTTGGCACAAGGTAGGAGAAGATGAACAAATTTTGCTTATTAATTCATTTAATTACTAAATGACCAAAATGCCCTTTTTGCCAAACTTTAAAATTTCACCTAATCATGTCCATTTTTGTCCATAAACTTAACTAATGGTCTAATTATCATATAAGGACCTCTAATTTAAAATCTCATAGCAATTTGACACCTTTAAAATCTAGAATTCAAGTTTTGCACTTTTTACAATTTAGTCCTTAAAACTAAATTGAGTGCCCAAACGTCAAAATTTTCAACAAGATTTTCACAGAATAGTTCCATAAAACTGTAGACCATAAAAATATAATAAAAACAAATTTTACTGCGTCGGATTTGTGGTCCCGAAACCACTGTTCTGACTAGACCTAAAATCAGGCTGTTACGTTATGAGCTTCTGTTAATGATGTACTTTTATCAGTAAGTCGTTCTTCAATTTGGGAAAGTCTTGGTAAGGTGATTTATTTATCGAATTTTGAAAGATATGTTATTTATTTTTGTATCAATTTGTAAATGGATATATTTATCGATTGAAGTGTGATTGATAGGGAATCATCGAGAATGATTTTATTATTTGATTTATTATAGTTAGTTCAGTAAGATTTTTATTTACCCCGTCGAGCTTACTAAGCTTCATTAAGCTTATTTGAGTTGTTTAATATCCTTGTAGATTTTTGGTAGGTTGGACGATCGGATCAACACTCAAGTCGCACTATCCAGCTTATTTTGGTAGTTTTTGAAACGTTCAATATGGTTTATACGGCATGTATAGGCTTTTGTGTGGATTGGATCAAAGTTTGGCTTGTGTAAATGTTATGAATTATATTTTGTTTATAAAACCAACATATATATATTGGTTTGAGAATGAGGCATATTTGTGATGTTGGTATGAGTGATATATGTTTGTATGTATTTAAATTTGTGGTGAACTTTAGTAGATTTGTTAGATGGATTAAATAGGTAAGTTTGGATATTTGGTTGACATGTTTATAAGTTGTCATTTAGTGGTATCATAAGAACATACTGGTTGTATGTGATGATGAAGCATGTTAAAGACTTGATTTTTGTTTGATTTGAACGCCTTGTTATGATTTATCGATGTGTGAATTGTTGAGGCTAGGTTGGTAACAATTTGGGTGAGGAATGTGGCTTGGAAAATGACCTATTTTCATCCACACAGGCAGAGACATGAGCGTGTGTCTCCGCCATGTGTCCCCTGTATCTTTTAAGAATGCAAGTCAGTATGCTCACACGGCCTAGCACACGGGCGTGTGACTTGGCCGTGTGACCCAAGTTAGAGAGTTACACGGGTATGGACACGGGCTGGACATGATCGTGTGTCCCTATTTAGAATGCCCACACGGCCTGAGACACGGGCGTGTTTCCTGACCGTGTGAGTCACACGGCCGTGTGTCCCCTGCAACTTTGAAAAATTTCAATGTTTTCCAAAAAATTCTTTGAGTACCCGATTTAGTGTAACAGCCCGTGTTTAGTCAAATCAGAACAGTGGTTTCGGGACCACAAATCTAAACTCAAAATATTTATTTTATTATTTTAATAAGTTCTACAACATGATAGAATTATTGTGTGAAAGTTTCGTAAAGAAATTTTACTGTTTCAATCGTTAATTCGAAAAATAGGACTAAATCGCGTAAAGTGCAAAAGTGTAATTCTATTAGTTAAAAGTATTAAATAGCTATGAAATTAAATTGTGGGAGTCCTTATGTTGAAATTAGACCATTTTTAAGGTTAGTGGACATTTATGTCCATGGTTTATGTGATATATTAATGTTTTATTAAAAGGTTAATATAGTAATTATAAAATAATTTAAGTTAAAAATGATAAAAATAATTTGTCATCATCTTCATAAAACACAACCACTGAATTTAGGGCTTGAAAAACACCATTTGAGAGCTTGGACATTCGGCTATGGTGCCTTGAACATGTAAGTCTATTTTTAGCTCTGTTTTTAATGATTTTTACGTTTTTGAGATCGTTGCTTCGTATTCTAGCTAGCCCGTACCTTAGATTTTGAAACTGTTAAAGATTTATCATGTTGCCATTGTTGAATGCTTGAGTAAATTGATGGTTGATGATGGATTTTGAATAGTTGTTGATAGTTAAACTAGTTTTGTAAAGTGATTTTTGACAAAAATGTCAAAAAGGGATTAAATTGTGAAAATGTAAAATTTTGTGGGTAAAAGTGCGAATAAATTGAAAATATGGGCTGCTAGTAACATATAGAAAATTTGGCTAAACATGGGTTGGTGATAAATTGCATGAATTTGCAATTTTGTGTATTAGGGACTAAATTGTAAAAGTGAGTAACATTAGGGGCAAATATGTAAATTTGCCAAAATATGTATTAATGGTGAAATTGAATAAATTGAATACTGAATGTGCTAAATTTGATAATATATAGATCAAGATAAGCCGAGATTGGAATTAGGTCATGGAAAAAGAAAAGTGGACGAATAGCCGATATTTGCTATCCGAGCGATACGAAGTAAGTTCGTATAATTAGAATCGAACTTTTAAATACTTGTAATTATTTGAAATTAATGTATGTAATTGAGTAAATGATTTACTTGAAATTCAAATGCCTTATTAATATATTATGATGGTTACCGAGCCCCGTTTGAACCGTAAGAATTCGTAGGATATGAGTGACATGTCACTAGGGTTACTGTTTCGGTCGAGACTTGCATTTTTTGCGGACTCACCATAGCTCGTATGAGCTTACCGATATATCAGCTCGTAAGAGCTTACTGTTTTCAGCTCAATAGAGCTTACTGTCCATCAGCTCAGGAGGAGCTTACTGATCATAGCTCGAAAGAGCGGAAATGATAATAAATTGATGGATTACTGATTTATATGTTATGTATATCACCCGAGTATCTCTCGATATTCTAATAGGTTCAGCGGACGTAAATTTTGTTATTGGTTATGTGAAAAAGATATGTGTTATATGGATGAGTTACTGTTACTGTTATCGAATGAATTACCGTTTATATGATTGAGAATGAAATGTTATAAATGATATACATGATATATGTGAATTTGATATGATACAATGTTTAAGTATTAAATTGAGATAATGGATGATTACATGCACTTATATGACTAACTTGTTGATGAATGCTTGTGTATAGGCATTTGGCAAGTGAATTTGGTATACTTTATTTAATTTTTTGATTATGTATAAGTGGTAAGTTTAATTTTGAATTATACGGGCTTACTAAGCTTTAAAGCTTACTCTGTTTCTTTTGCATGTTTTATAGAGGTTCAATAGCTCGTTCGATCCGAATAAAGTAGGAGTTACGCATCACACTATCCAGTTGCTGTTGGTACTTTTGAACTCTTGGATATTTGTAAATATGGCATGTATAGGCTAGTTATAAAGATGATAGTTATGGTTACTTGAGATAGAGATTTTGGTACATGTTGTGGTATAAGTTTAAGCCATGTGATTTGGCTTATCTTGGTGTAATATTTTGGTTGTGTATAAGTGTTCAAATATGGTATGTTTTGGCAAGTAGTAGATGGAATGAAAATATGCAAATGTTGTCTTGATTTTTAATAGGCATATGAATGGAAAATGCATGATATTAATTAGGTATTTGAATACTATGTCAAATTGGTATAAAATGTGTATGAAATGTTACGGATTGGCTGCCTATTGGATTATAAAATGTTGCAATCTATGCTTGTGCATGCATGTATAAATAGGGTGGCAAGATGGCTTTGCAAATAGCCTATTTTTGTCCACACGGGCAGAGACACGGGCGTGTGTCTCAGCCGTGTGTGACACACGGTCATGTTACACGGATGTGTGTCCCCTGGTGTTGATATTAGAACCAAGTCAGTATGCTCCACACGGCCTCACACACGGGCGTGTGACTGGCCTTGTGGTACAAGTCAGTATACCTCCCTAATTGGCACACGGCCTAGCACACGGGTGTGTGACTTGGCCGTGTTGCATAAGTTAATATACCCTACAGCTTTGGCACGGCCTAGCACACGGCCTGACACACGGGCGTGTGTGGCCACTTCGAAGGGCACACGGGCTAGACACACGGGCATGTGATTGGCCGTGTGACCCAAGTCAGTATGTACCCCCTGTTTTCACACGGTTGGAGACACGGGCGTGTCTGGTGGTTGTGTGAGACACACGGGCGTGTGTCCTCTGTATTGAGAAAAATTTTCAAAGTTTCGTAGAAGTTTTATAAGTTATCGGTTTAGTTCCAAACCGCTCCTAAAGCATTTTTAAGGCCTCGTAGGCTATTGTAAGGGACAAATTGAATGATGATTGTATGAAATGATTGTATGCATGAGAAAAATACGGTTATATGTGTTATAAGTTTGGTAATGCTCCGTAACCCTATTCCGGCTTTGAATACGGGTGAGGGGTGTGACATTTAGTCCCAACTTGTTTGTAATGCATATTTTGGGCCTCAAGGGCTCGTATAAAGGACAATATGTTTGATTTTGATTGGTTTCTGACGTGAATGTAATATGATATGAAATATCTGTTAATTTAATCTGTAAACTCCGGTAATGCTCTGTAACCCTGTTCCAGCTATGGATACGGGTTAGGGGTGTTACAGGAACCCTAAAGGATTCCTAAATAATTCTAGTAAAATACCTTCAATTCCTAAAATTAATTCTATTTTAGAATTCTAAAAAAACCTAGAAATTACCAATGAATTAAGAGAAATATTAAAATCCATCTACAACTTATTTGATCTTTTATTATTATTATTTTAAAAGATTTAATTAATAACGTTGAAACTATTAATATCTTACGAAAGTATCCTATGTTGGGTTTATGATTTATCTTACTTTAAAATTATTGATCTAAGGTTTAAATTCGTCAAAAATCCTAAAATAATATATCTTAAATAACATTTATTAGCTTTCTTAAAAATTTTCTAAAATAAAATACTTAGAAAGACCTACTCATGATTTACAATTCACCTACAAAAATCTTTAGTTTTAATCTTGAAAAAAGTCCTAAAGAATATTTACATATTAATTTAAGATTCTAAAGACGAATCCTATACGATATTTAAAATTAGTCTAAAACCCTAAAAAAAATATCCTACATATTATTTATAATTTTTCTAGGGTAATTGGTAGATAAGATCTTAAAGACTAACCTAAATTCAAATGTAAAACCCTTATGGTTTCATTAAAATGTAACACCTACTTAACTAACTTCATGTCAACATTTATAAGATGGAAAAATGACCTAAAGTTCCATCTTTTAAAATGCATAGTAATAAAATAAGAAAATTAATTAAATTGGCTAAAGTTAATGAAAAGTTAAAACTATTTAAAAAAGGGTAATAATAAAAAGAAAACTTAAATAAATGAAATAAATAAGACCTTGACATGATGATGATAATCATAACAATAATACACCTTATTCCTAATACAATAAAAGAATCAAAGTAATATAAAGAAATAATATTAAAATGTATGTAAGGGGAATGTGTAAAAAAAAAACATAACGAAATAAGAATAAATAAAAATTATACAAGTGTGAATAAATATAAAACATTAAAATAAAGTGCATAATTGAAATTAAATATATAAGGTATAAATGTAAATGAAAGAGAAGATATAAGTGTAAATAATTTATTAAAGATAGAAACAAAATGACATAACTTGATTTTGAGACTAACAGATAAAAAAATGTGGAAGGTAGAGAACTGGTGTAACAATTAATTTTATTTTAATTTTAAAATTTTGGATTAAATCAAAGGTTTGAATAAACAAAATGGTTACGGGTGTAAATAGGCCAGAGAGTGAGGCGACACTGCAAAAAACGAGTATTTTTTGGAAATTTAAAAAGTAAGGGGGTGGGAATAAATCTATTCATTCTTTCATTTTAACCTCATTTCCTTTTCAGAAAAAAAAAAAAAACTCTTCCTCCTTCTCTTCATCCTTCTATGTTGGCCATGGCTCCATCACCGGAGAGTCCAACGGCTCTTTTGCTTCTAGTGGTGGAGCCGCCACATATGGTGGCCGGAAATATTTTTTTTGTAAAATCAAAGTTTTCTTTTTAAAAAATTACTATTTTTGTTAAAAATCAAAGCTTTATTTCGAAATAGTTGAAAAAGATAAAAAATTTATTTTAAAATTTTAAACTTTTCCTTTAAAATGACTAAAAAAATATTTTTTATTTTTAAAAATCTAAACTTTCTTTTTTTTAAAAAAAAAATCACTATTTTTCTTAAAAATCAAAGTTTTATTTTGAAATAGTTGAAAAAATCAAAAATTTGTTTTAAAATTTTGAACTTTCCTTTAAAATAACTAAAAATCATATTTTTCTTTTTAAAAATCTAAAGTTTCTTTTTTTTTTAAAAAAAATCAAAACTTTTCCCAAGATCAAACATTAAAAAAAAACCTTTATTTTAGAAAGGGGAAAGGAAAAAAACGGGATTTTTAGGACTCCTAGGGGCGGAGGATTGACGGTCCGGTGACGTCCTCTTCATCGAAGCCCAGAACCCGATCCCTCATGACATGTCTATGACAAAAAGAAAAGAAAAGGAAATAGCATACTTGTTTTTTTTTTTTACCTTTTAAAAAAATAGAATATGAAAAGCCTCCTTCTTTTCTTTTTCTTTCATTTCATGTATATATACTATTTTTCAATCTTGTTTATTTGTAATTTTTGTGTTATGTTTCCATTGATCTGTTGATTAATGGTTTGATACTATTTTGGATGCTTGTGATGTGTGGCAAAAGGGAGGCTAGGGTTTATGAAACCCTAGTTGACCATTGTAACAGCTTGGGCCTTGGGCTCTAAAAAAAGATAATAATATTTAATAATAATAGTAGCCATTGACAGAAAAAGAAAAGAAAAACAAAGGCCTCCATTTGACCAAAATCGGTGGGCTTCTAATGGGCCCAAGAGAGAACAAATATTTAAAGGGAACAAATGGGCCTCCAGCTGGGCTCGAACAAAATTGGGTGTCTACAGCTGCCCCTTTTTGTTCGTGACTTGCATAGAAAAGAACGTACAAAGACGTAGACACCTAACCACTATCAAATCCCACTCAACATCGCAGTACAAGGAATAACAGATTTTGCAATTACCAAAATTGAAACAGATCAAAACATGTTACGTTATCCAAAACTAGAAAAGTAGATACCAAACCATGAAAACATGAAGAGTGAAACAAGATAAATTTAGACTTCACAACCAAATATTTGAAATGAGAATGCAGAAGAAATGTAAATAGACCTCACACCTATGCCTTCATATACAATGAAAAAATAAATGGACCTCCACGTCTGGGCCTCTAAATGCAATGAAAAGTAAATGGACCTCCACACCTGGGCCTCTAAATGCAATGAATGCTTTCCTTTCTTCCTTTCTTGAATTTTTTATAAAAGGTCATCATTTCGAGAATCATGTTTTTAGGTTGAAAAAGATCAAATCCCTATCTACACACAACAGATCATGAAAATCAAATTTCATGGGGTATCACCTTAACAAATTTCAAAATGATTTTATGACCCGTAAATTAAGTTCTCAGATGATAATTTACTTAACAGACTTGGTATTACGGATTTCATAAATCCACCCTTGAAACATAAATTTCTTGCATCGAGAGTTAACTTATTAATTCTCGTGAAGCCGGATTTCATTTTCCTAACTTTGGATTGTTTTGACTGTGAACCTTGTACCATGCGCTTTTGCAAAATTGCATCTTAAAGTAGATATTCTTCAATATAGTTCCTTTCTCTTGCTCTCTCTCTCTATTTTTTCTTCCTTTTTTTGTTTCTTTTTCTATTTTGTTGTTTTTTCTTCTTTCTTCTTTTTTTCTTTTGTGTTTCTTTTATTTAAGCAAAATCTTCTTTTTATAGACTCTTACATTCTCCAAGTAGATTAATTCTCTTATTTAAACCGGCCATGAACAATTAGAGATGGACTTGTTCCAAGGTTATACTATCAACTCGAGTTTGGGTGCCAAAGAAAGGGCTAAAATAAGCTCAAATGGATGACTTCAGGGCTCGTATCGAAGGTTCAATTTCTTTTAAAAATATTCATTATCCTTCAGGGCATCTCATACCCTCCTTTCTTTTTTTTTTGTTTTTTTTGAAATCTCTCTAGATTTCTCATTTTTGAGTTTTCACCCTAGAGTTCATCTCAGTCTTTTATGCTTTTGAAAACGTCACAATTTCCTAAGGATTAACTTTTAAATTTGAACAAACATATTCTAAGGGTTAAAGGTCAATCAGAGAAAGGTTTTCTAGGCTAAAATTAAGTGAAAGAGTATAAAAATCATGATGAATTATTTTGAATTTTTTATTTCTCCTTCCATCACTTTTCTTCGTTGTTACTCCTTTCTATTTCCTTTCTTTTTTATTTCTTATTCACTTTCCCTATTTCTTTTTTTTCTTTTTTTTTGAATGAGATCAAGAATTCATAATTTTGCTTTCATTCTTCATGATCTTTCTTGTCAATCCATGATGTTCGATGGATGAATTTAATTAGGGTTCAGAAAGAAGATACATTAGGCTAAAAATGGGGTAGCAAGGGATATAATTTTCTCCAAGTGACGGGGAGAACAAAAGCATGCCATTTATCATTTCAAAATATGGTTAATCTCATCACAAAGGTCATTCTTGGGAATATGCCCATCTTTTCAATTTGAATTGCGCATAATCTCATGTTTGCCTCATAATGTTGTAAAATCATTGATCCATACCCAAAACCTCATAATTTTTCCTCCAACGTGGAGGGTGATCCTTCGACAAGGATCAATTGTGAACAAACAAGATGGCCCAAAGTGGTTAACAGAGGATGAAACTTTCTTCAAGTGAAGGATATTTTTAAAAATGTCATTCGCCACTTTGAACATGGCCAACTTATTAAGTAATTAACCTTAAGAAGAATGCAAGATTCCAAAGCAAAACGTAACCTCAAATGTGATGCACAAAGAAAAGCAAAACAGAAAAAGCCAATATTACTTAATGTGAATAACTATTTAAGAACGATCAAGCTTAGTTTTTAAGCAAAGTATTTTTTCACTGTATTAGAATTTACAGGGTTTGACATATTATCTCCGTCCATTTCAGCGAGAATCAATGTCCACCAGAGAAAGCTTTTTTCACCACATACGGTACCTCCCATTTCAACATCCATTTTCTGTAACACCCCTTACCCGTATTCAACGCCAGAACCGGGCACGAGGCGTTACCGTAATAAAATCCTCAAGATCGCCACTTAGGCACAACATGACCACTCTCTTTGGCCATCACAACAACTTCAATCCCGACTTACGAGGCCTCTCTCCAGCACACGAGGGCTCTCGAGATCATATCGAAAACTCTTACGATCTTAAAATATTTCCATCTATACAGGGCTCACACGCCCGTGTAAGATTTGGCACGCCCGTGGATGTCACACACGCTCATGGTCACTACCCGTGCATGAAAACTCAAGCATTCTGCCAATGCCCCACGGTTAGGAAACACGCCCGTTCCCTCCACCTGTGGTGCACACTGACTACCTTAACACAGCCTAGAGTCTAGACACACGCCCGTGTGGCTAGCCCGTGGCCAACACTAATTAACACACACGTTCTAGGCACACGCCCGTGTGACTAGTCCGTTGTAACAACCCAAACCCGGCCCAAACACTACGACCGAATTTGATTTGTTACCGAGTGAAGCCTTGTGAACACCCTTTCAGAAAAGCATTTAACTTCCATGGAAAACTCTTTTCTTTCGGTTGTCTTGTTAAGCTAACCTTAGATCTAATTTGGAATTTTAATTAAGTCCAGTTATTATACCAGTTTCAAGTGTACCCGATGGCACGTTTAAATTTCCACGTGTTAACTTAAGAAAACATGTGATTTAATTTAATTTAATGATATAGTTAAAGTCGATATCCAACATAAAAAAAAAATAAAATGCAACTATAGTTTATGGAGGCCTTATTACAACCCAAAAATAAAATTGAACAAATTTAAAATTCTGTAAAGTAAAGTCCTTTGCATGGCCGCCTCGAGTCCCACCGGCGCCTCAACCGCCATCTACGAGTCACCTGAAAAATGTTAAAGGAGAAGGTGAGTCGCCAAGACTCAGTATGTAACCCTTCCCCCATTTTAAAGCATTTTCATACACATCAAATAACAAATTAATTAAGCAAAGTATCATGTACCCAACCTAGCCAACCAAACACCTTTGTCTACCCCACGTGGTACCAAACCACCTTTGGTGACCGTAGTCACGATGTGTTACCAAAACACCGGTGGTGCCAAACCACTTTGGTGACATATAGTCACTATGTGCTACCAAAGCACCGGTGTCCGTAGACACAAATCGGGTGATGGGGCCAACCCATCGCGTGTGATACCAAATCACCGCGCAGACGATCCCATATCTCAAGTGGGGCCAACCCACGGTGGTGTTAACCACGGGGACAAGTCGCTATGAGGTACCAAACCTCCGGAGGTACCAAACCTCACGGTGACATATAGTCGCAGTGTGCTACCAAAGCACCGGTGCTCACAAAGACGAATACACCGCCTCCACTCAATCAACCCACGTAGTCAACAGTCACACATAGATTTATCATATGTATTATCACAGCATGCTTCCCAAAAGCATTAAATAGCAATCATATGCACAGGTACTTACCAGGTTACCCCATAAACCGTTATGGTATTCAAGCCATTGCTACATACATCAAGTTAGCAATCACATTACTTAGCATAATTAACAAGTTAAATGGTGTGTATGTACACACCTGTCACCAACAAGGAGTCTAAATCCCGAAAAGAGACGTTGGCCACCCTAGATCTCACTGTACCTATATTCGGCCAACCATGGGATTAGTACCATGGCCTATTCGGCCAAACCAAAATATTAGAGAGGGGTTCCTTGTGAACCCGAAATCTCACCTTTGTCTTTGCTACTCACCACGGCGCTTAACTCCCAAATCTGGTTCACCACTATAATCGGTCAATGGGCAATGTCAGTAGCCTTCGGCTTTTAATCAAATCGCTAGAATAAGTAGATTGATCTTACCACCACTTACCCAAATTCGATTGACAGAGACTAAAGTCTTGAACCGATTATCTCCTGATCCCGAAACACCTGAACAGAATCGGTTCCAGAGTAGGAAGTTAATATCCTAGCAACAAGTGCCGAAATCGGTTCCTATCTCCTTAGAAAATCGACAAGAACAAAGGGGTTAATAACAAAGCATTCGGCTTTTACCACTTACCCTCCTTATGAATCGGTTGGAGAAGAAACTCGAGGAGATTACCTTTGTTATGCTATTCGGCCACAAGCACACCAAGTGAGGAGAAGAAAAATTTGGTTATGGCTAGGGGATAGGTTCGGTTGGAGAGGAAGAAGAATGAAGAGAAAAGAGGAGTAGAGAGGTTCGGCCAAAGGTTTGAGAAAACAAGGAAAATAAAGAACACAAGGGAGAGGGGTTAGGGTTTTTCGGCAACTTAGCAAGAATGGAAAAAAAACAAAATAATGAGCTAGGGTGGGGTTTTTATAAGCATTCGGCCCCCCCCTCTCTTCAAGCTTGCCGTCCATCCTAAGCAACAAGGAGTTCAACTCCTAGCCGTCCACTTCTCTTCATCAAGGAGTCCCACAATCGGCCATCACCTATTTTTGCTCCAAGCCACCCTTTTAATTTAATTCAAACTTAATTGAATTAATCCTCTTTTATCAACTAATAAAATCCCTTATTATCATCAATTTTAAGCAATTTAAAACCAATTTAAAGTGCTTAAATTATCCCATAATATTAATAATATTATCAACCCCTTTATTATCCAAAATAAAAAGAATCCAAGGAGAGAAAAACTCTCCACATGTGCCGTCCCATTAATGAGCAAAAAGAGAAACTCCGCGACTCGAACCCAGGCTCTCTTTGTTCCCCCTTGTGGCGTCACATGTAGCTCCTAAGTGGGCTTCTTTTGCCACTTAACCAAGGCCTATTTTGTGTTAAATTACCCATATTTATTCTTATAATACCCACTTACTAAGGCTCCCTTCTTTTAAAAGTTAAAAACTAAAATTTCTCCATCAAACCGAGCACACTTAAGCCTTAAATTAAGCTTATTTATTCCATAAATAATACCACGATAGTTCTTACATAAGAATAATAATTCGATTCCAAATAACCCCACATTTGGGATGTTACAGTTCTACCCCCCTTAAAATAAATTTCGTCCTCGAAATTCCTTAACTAGAAAAGGTGGGGGTATTGCTGCCTCATTACATCCTCGGGTTCCCACGTAGCTTCCTCTATACCATGGTTCCGCCACAGTACCTTCACCAAGGGCACTGACTTCCTACGTAGAACTTTCTCATCTCGGTCTAAGATCCGAATCGGCTCCTCTTCAAAAGATAAAACCGGATTCACTTCGATTTACGCATCGCACAACGCGCGAAGGATCTCGACCGATACCGTCTCAAAGATTGACACGTGAAAGACGCCATGAATCGACTCGATTCGCGCGGCAACTCTAGCCGATAAGCCATCGGGTCCTATTCGCTTCACAACAAAGATATGGCCCAATAAACCTTGGGCTTAACTTCCCTTTCCGTCCAAATCTCAACACCTTTTTCCAAGGCGACACTTTGAAAGACCTTGTCTCCCACAAAGATACTCCATTTCCTTGCGTTTGAGATCGGCATAAGACTTTCGCCTATCCGATGCTTCCTTGAGACGAGACCGAATCACCTTGACTTTGTCTTCCGTCTCTGTTACCGATTCTGGACCCATAACTTGTCGTTCTCCCAACTCCGTCCAACATGTAGGAGTACGGCACTTTCGTCCATATAGGGCCTCGTATGGAGCCATTTGAATACTCGCTGATAACTATTGTTATAAGCGAATTCCGCTAGTGGTAGGTACTCCTCCCAACTACCACTAAAATCCAAGACATGACCTCTTAACATGTCTTCTAAAATCAGATCACCCTTTCCGATCGTCCGCCGATGTGGATGGAAAGCCGCATCTTTGAAATCTAACCGTGTACCCAAAGCTTGATGCAACGCTTTCCAAAACCTTGACGTGAATCTGGGATCCCTATCCGAGATAATCGACACTGGCACGCCATGCAACCTTACTATTTCACCCACATATAACCTTGCTAGCTTCTGGAGAGAGTAATCCATTCTCACCGGTATGAAGTGAGCTGACTTAGTTAGGCGATCCACAATTACCCAAACTGCATCCTTTTTAGTGGGCGTAAGGGGTAGCCCACTAACAAAATCCATGGTGATCCTCTCCCATTTCCATTGAGGGATCTTTATCGGTTGAAGTAGTCCCGATGGTGACTGATGTTCAGCCTTAACCTGCTGACACGTCAGACACTTCCCTATAAATTCCGTTACCTCACGCTTCAACCCAGGCCACCAGAACTGTTTTCGCAAATCTCCATACATCTTGCTTCCTCCCGGATGCATAGCATATGGGCTGCTATGAGCATCTTGGAGAATTTTCCGTCTCAACTCCACATCTTTTGGCATACAGACTCGTCCTTGAAAACAAAGCACTCCATCACTAGACAGACTGTACCCTTCCAAACCACCGTCTTGAACTTGTACCCTCTTAGAACTCAAGCCTCCATCCTTTAACTGCTTTTCTTTAATCTCCTCAATCCAAGTCGGCTTAACTTGAAGTTCCGCCAAAAGACTTCCATCATCATACAGGCTTAACCGAGCGAACATTGCTCTCAAGTCCGTCACCACCTTCCGGCTCAATGCGTCAGCTACCACATTAGCCTTACCCGGATGGTATTCGATTGAACAGTCGTAGTCCTTTAGTAGTTCAATCCATCGACGCTGTCTCAGATTCAGATCCTTCTGAGTCAGAAGATACCTCAAACTTTTGTGATCCGTGTAGACCATCGACTTCTCTCCATACAGGTAATGTCTCCATATCTTGAGCGAAGACGACCATTTGCTAACTCTAAGTCGTGAGTTGGGTAGTTAACCTCATGCGATCTTAATTGACGGGATGCATAGGCTACTACCTTCCCATCCTCGCATCAACACACATCCCAAGCCGGTGTGAGATGCATCACAATAAAGCGTGAATAACTTTCCGCTTCAGTCGTACTCAAAACCCGAGCTTAGTCAAAATCTTCCTTAGCTTATCAAAGCTTTCTTGTCGCTTTTCCGTCCATACAAACGGGACACCTTTCCTTAGCAACTTAGTCAGCGGCGCGCTGCTATTAGTGAGAATCCTTCCACGAATCTCCGATAGTATCCTGCCAAACCCAGAAAACTTCGTATTTCAGCCACTGTCCTAGGTGGTTTCCACTCCAATACTGCCTCAATCTTGCGAGGGTCTACTCTAATTCCTTCAGCTGATACCACATGACCTAAGAAAGTCACCTCCTTCAGCCAAAATTCGCACTTACTGAATTTGGCATATAACTGCTTCTCCCTCAATACTTGCAGAACTATCCGTAGATGCTTGTCATGCTCCTCTTCTGTCTTTGAGTAAACCAATATGTCGTCTATGAACACCACGACGAACCGGTCTAAATCTATCTTTGGAATACTCTGTTCATCAAGTCCATGAATGCCGCGGTGCATTAGTCAACCCAAATGGCATTACCAAGAACTCAAAATGCCCATACCGAGTTCGAAATGCCGCTTTGTGAACATCACCTCCTTTACCTTAAGTTGATGATAACTCGACCTAAGGTCTATCTTAGAGAACACCGAGGCACCCTTCAGTTGATCGAACAAGTCGTCAATCCGAGGCAGCGGATACTTGTTCTTGATCGTCAACTTATTTAAGCGGCGGTAGTCGATGCACATCCGCATAGAACCGTCCTTCTTCTTGACGAACAACACACGCGCGCCCCACGGAGATATACTTGGTCGTATAAACCCCTATCCAAGAGCTCACGAATTTGAGCCTTTAGCTCCACCAATTCCTTTGGTGCCATTCGGTATGGTGCTATGGACACAGTGCCGTTCGGGTAGCAAGTCTATACCGATTCGACTTCTCGATCCGGAGGCAAACCGGAAGTTCTTCCGGGAACACATCAGCAAATTCCCCAACCGTTCGGACCTTTTCAACTTCCAACTCCTTAGCTTCCAAAGCACAGATCTGAACCAAATACGCCTCACAACCCTTCTTGACCATCTTTTCAGCCTTCAAGGCAGACACTACGTTGGATAGGTAATTCCTCCTATCTCCTATCATAACCACTTCATCTCCTTCCGCCGCCTTAAGAACCATGCGCTTGGCGTGTAAAGTCCAACCTTGCTTGGTACTTAACCAACCAATCCATGCCAAGGATCAAATCGAACTCTCCAAATGGTAGTTCCATTAGATCGGCTACAAATACTACCCCTTGGAGTTCTGAGGGTACGCCTCTATAGAGTTTATCTCACGACTACGGAGTGACCTAAAGGGCTAACTACGGTCATCTCCCTAGAAGCGGTTTGAGTCTAGGTCCATAGTTCCTACCACACTACTAGCAATGTACGAGAAAGCGTCGAGCCCACATCAATCAATGCAACATAAGGAAAAACAAAAATTAGAAACGCGTCAGGTTATGACATCCGGTGCGTCACCTTCCTCGCGACACCTCGCCTGCGTAAACCAAGCCAGCCGCCTAGCCTCGTGTTGCGGAACCTGCGCCTTGAGTTCCACGACCTCGGTTAGTACCGTTGTTTCTCTACCATTACCACGACCCTCCGTGGTCCCACATTTCTATCTTGTGCAGTTACGCCCTTCCGTCGCTTCTTAGCTAGCTTTTGGGGACAATCTCGACGCGATGCTCCAAAGACCCACACTCAAAGCATCCTTTATCACCGGCCCAACAACCTCCCCAATGGGTCTTCCCACAGCGATTGCAGACCTTGGGTCGGCCCGACAGCGATTGTGGGCCTTGTTTGCTGATTGGGCCCACTTGGCCTAGCCTTTTCTCGAGTACTACCGCTTGATCCGGTGACCCAAAACTTCTCTTCCGATTGTTCTTACTATAATTTCGCCTCACGGCCTCCTTGATTCCCTCGGCTACCTTAGCCTTCTCCACTAGGGATGAGAACTCACGAACCTCTTTGTGGGGCAATCAAGAACCTTAAATCATCTCTGAGTCCATCCTCAAAGCGGACACAACGCTCATGTTCGGTGAGCCACGATGCCTCTCGCATATCTACTCACCTTAGAAACTCCGCCTCATATTCCGACACGGACTTAGTTCCTTGGACTAATCCCGAAAAGCCTTTCTCTGTAGCGTCGGTGTAACTAATGCCCACATACTTTTTCCGGTAGGCGGATCGAAATACTCCCAAGTCAAATCATCTCTTTGTAGCTCCATCTCGAACCGTAAGCCACCATCGATACGCTTCATCCTTTAGAAGCGACACGCCCTTTCGACTTCTCTTCTTCATCAAAGTCAAGGTCATCCATGATCCTTTCGGTTGACTCTAGCCGAGATTCCATTGACGGGTGCCACTCGACACACCTCGGAATACCTCCGCTCCGTTAGATCGGAGTCGCTCGGGGACGATTTCCGAGCTCCAACATTTCCACCAGCCCCACCACCATCTCCAAGACTCGCAACACGACTATGCGATACCGATTCGCCACCGGTCTGCTCCGGCTCCTCAGCTCTAAAAGTAGGAGGTGGTGGTGGCGGTGGTACCTCATTCTCTGAACCTTGTCCTGACCTGACGGGTTCAGACACCGTCATCCTACCCCTACCACGTCCACGGCGTCCACGTCCTCTAGAACTCATTCTATCTACCGCGCTTTTAACGATTAAGAAAATTTTATGCGTTAGCATTTGTTTCACTTTATTACTCGCGAAGAAGTTTTATGGATGAGGTTTAATCAGAGATTCTTTCGAGCAAACAATGTTTCAGTTTCCTATCCTAGTTCACACAAAGAAGTCCATGCATCCATTCCTTAATACTTTCCATACCTATTCACTCATCGGACATTTCTGCCCATTTCTAACCCAGGGGTATTTTCGTCTTTTTCCTACAGGGTATTTTCGTACTTTTCCAGACCAAGATATTTCTTGATGATTTCCAAAGCTAGTTATTGAATGTTTTATAAAATAGTTGAAATTTTGGGGCAACACCGTCAAATTAATATTTTATGGGTCAGGGGCATTTTGGTAATTTTACTCCTAGGGGTATTTCGGTAATTTTTCACAAGTCAAGTTTTCCGAGAAAAACATGGTATACCTAGTGTTCTAGGGTTTAAGAGGGTTATTGGATGAGTTTTGAAAACATTAGGGCTTGTTATTTCCTTCTTTTTCGAAAACATGGCTGATTCCCTTTTTTTCGGGTTTTAATCATTGTGTTTAGCCTATGACCGAGCCCTCCTGGTCAGGGTGAACCAAAGCTACGCACCAGGCAGAATTCAAGTGAAGAGGAGGTGGGTCACGCGGACCGCTTAAATACCAAGCTCTCACTGAACCTTTCTAGACATGCGCACAGAGGTTACCACACCACTGAGCCTTCTGAGTTAGGGTGAACCGAAGCTACGCACTGCAGGATACTGCGAAAAGGAGGTGAGTCACGAGGACTGCTTAAATACCAAGCTCTTCCGGATCCAATCCTAGACATGCGTACAGGGGTTACCACACCCTAGCTCGTTGACTAAGTCATAGGTTGGTTTAGTTCTTTAAGTCTTATGCTTCGTTGTGTTTGAGTGATCTAACCCTAGGGTCCAAGTCCTATAAGTCTATCTACGTTCCATGCTTCCTACCCTTCTACCGAATATATTTCACACAAAGGTTTAGATGTACTTACCTGGGCGGATCGGTGCCGGAGACTCGGGCCATGCTGCTTAAAAACCCAGAAATCATACCATAAGGCCTACCAAAAACATTTTTGGGCCTTGGGCCCCCACAGCCGAGCTTTGAACTTGGCTCTGATACCAATTCTGTAACAACCCAAACCCGGCCCAAACACTACGACCGAATTTGATTTGTTACCGAGTGAAGCCTTGTGAACACCCTTTCAGAAAAGCATTTAACTTCCATGGAAAACTCTTTTCTTTCGGTTGTCTTGTTAAGCTAACCTTAGATCTAATTTGGAATTTTAATTAAGTCCAGTTATTATACCAGTTTCAAGTGTACCCGATGGCACGTTTAAATTTCCACGTGTTAACTTAAGAAAACATGTGATTTAATTTAATTTAATGATATAGTTAAAGTCGATATCCAACATAAAAAAAAAATAAAATGCAACTATAGTTTATGGAGGCCTTATTACAACCCAAAAATAAAATTGAACAAATTTAAAATTACGTAAAGTAAAGTCCTTTGCATGGCCGCCTCGAGTCCCACCGGCGCCTCAACCGCCATCTACGAGTCACTGAAAAATGTTAAAGGAGAAGGTGAGTCGCCAAGACTCGATATGTAACCCTTCCCCATTTTAAAGCATTTTCATACACATCAAATAACAAATTAATTAAGCAAAGTATCATGTACCCAACCTAGCCAACCAAACACCTTTGTCTACCCCACGTGGTACCAAACCACTGGTGACCGTAGTCACGATGTGTTACCAAAACACTGGTGGTGCCAAACCACTGGTGACATATAGTCACTATGTGCTACCAAAGCACTGGTGTCCGTAGACACAAATCGGGTGATGGGGCCAACCCATCGTGTGATACCAAATCACTGGCAGACGATCCCATATCTCAAGTGGGGCCAACCCACGGTGGTGTTAACCACAGGGACAAGTCGCTATGAGGTACCAAACCTCTGGAGGTACCAAACCTCTGGTGACATATAGTCACAGTGTGCTACCAAAGCACTGGTGCTCGTCAGCACGAATACACTGCCCCCTCCACTCAATCAACCCACGTAGTCAACAGTCACACATAGATTTATCATATGTATTATCACAGCATGCTTCCCAAAAGCATTAAATAGCAATCATATGCACAGGTACTTACCAGGTTACCCCATAAACCGTTATGGTATTCAAGCCATTGCTACATACATCAAGTTAGCAATCACATTACTTAGCATAATTAACAAGTTAAATGGTGTGTATGTACACACCTGTCACCAACAAGGAGTCTAAATCCCGAAAAGAGACGTTGGCCACCCTAGATCTCACTTTGTACCTATATTCGGCCAACCATGGATTAGTACCATGGCCTATTCGGCCAAACCAAAATATTAGAGAGGGTTCCTTGTGAACCCGAAATCTCACCTTTGTCTTTGCTACTCACCACGGGCGCTTAACTCCCAAATCGGTTCACCACTATAATCGGTCAATGGGCAATGTCAAGAGCCTTCGCTTTTAATCAAATCGCTAGAATAAGTAGATTGATCTTACCACCACTTACCCAAATTCGATTGACAGAGACTAAAGTCTTGAACCGATTATCTCCTGATCCCGAAACACCTGAACAGAATCGGTTCCAGAGTAGGAAGTTAATATCCTAGCAACAAGTGCCGAAATCGGTTCCTATCTCCTTAGAAAATCGACAAGAACAAAGGGGTTAATAACAAAGCATTCGGCTTTTACCACTTACCCTCCTTATGAATCGGTTGGAGAAGAAACTCGAGGAGATTACCTTTGTTATGCTATTCGGCCACAAGCACACCAAGTGAGGAGAAGAAAAATTTGGTTATGGCTAGGGGATAGGTTCGGTTGGAGAGGAAGAAGAATGAAGAGAAAAGAGGAGTAGAGAGGTTCGGCCAAAGGTTTGAGAAAACAAGGAAAATAAAGAACACAAGGGAGAGGGGTTAGGGTTTTTTGGCAACTTAGCAAGAATGGAAAAAAAAACAAAATAATGAGCTAGGGTGGGGTTTTTATAAGCATTCGGCCCCCCCCCTCTCTTCAAGCTTGCCGTCCATCCTAAGCAACAAGGAGTTCAACTCCTAGCCGTCCACTTCTCTTCATCAAGGAGTCCCACAATCGGCCATCACCTATTTTTGCTCCAAGCCACCCTTTTAATTTAATTCAAACTTAATTGAATTAATCCTCTTTTATCAACTAATAAAATCCCTTATTATCATCAATTTTAAGCAATTTAAAACCAATTTAAAGTGCTTAAATTATCCCATAATATTAATAATATTATCAACCCCTTTATTATCCAAAATAAAAGAATCCAAGGAGAGAAAACTCTCCACATGTGCCGTCCCATTAATGAGCAAAAAGAGAAACTCCGCGACTCGAACCCAGGCTCTCTTTGTTCCCCCTTGTGGCGTCACATGTAGCTCCTAAGTGGGCTTCTTTTGCCACTTAACCAAGGCCTATTTTGTGTTAAATTACCCATATTTATTCTTATAATACCCACTTACTAAGGCTCCCTTCTTTTAAAAGTTAAAAACTAAAATTTCTCCATCAAACCGAGCACACTTAAGCCTTAAATTAAGCTTATTTATTCCATAAATAATACCACGATAGTTCTTACATAAGAATAATAATTCGATTCCAAATAACCCCACATTTGGGATGTTACATCCGTGGTCTATTCTGACTTAAAATACTAACATGCAGGGGACACACGGCCAAGTCACATGCCCATGGGCTGACCGTGTGTCACACATGGCCTAGACACACGCCCGTGTGTCTACCCACATGGACAAGAACAAAGCTATTTGCCAAGTTCTTTTCACCCTTCTAGCATACACAATCATGCACTCATTCAACACATCCATAATCAACTCAAAATCTTACAATCTCACTTAGATAACTACATCTTTTCATTTAATAAAGTGCCAATAACTATGGCATTATACAAAATAGATTATCCATCTAAAGGCCAACACATCATAACCATATACAACAAAATTTACTAACTTGTCTAGTCCCTATACATGCCATATACAAAACATTGAGTCTCATGTACCAGAGTGTGCTGATAGTGTAGGTGATCTTCAAATTGATCCTCGTATCTCGATTCAACACTTTTGCTCTATAAGACAAGGGAAAAGAAAGAGGGTAAGCTTTGAGCTTAGTAAGTTTACACATAAACAATTAAGCACCATAGTATAAGCTAAACAACAATTAGCATTATACTAACATATAATGTACAACTATGCTTACTCTTTCTATCCCTTACCATATTTCCAACACATCATGAGTCACTTACTCATAACCATTGACATGCACCCCTGCATTCAATATCACATTTACTCAATATTCAACACATCATTATTTCTCGATAATACATCCACACAGCTAATCCACACAGCTAATGTCTCGGTGGTTTCGCACTTAGCCCACCACAATTAATTAATAAGGTAGTATCGCACTTAGCCTACCACAAAGGTAATCATAGTGGTTTCGCACATAGCCCACTAGAAAATATACCCAACGATAGCATCGCACATAGCCAGCTCATCGTCATTATGCATTAAGATGGTATCGCACTTAGCCCATCTTTTAGCATTATCATTACACATTCACATATCTATTTACTCAATCATTCATCCATTCACAAAATCTATCACATTCATTCCACTTGATCCACATAGGTTCTCAATCATTCTCAACCATGCTATACACTAGCTAGCATTGACAAATTGTAAGTATGAATGCATTGTTTATGCATAGACTTACCTCGATACTCAAAAGTATAGAAACGTGCAATTTAGTCCACCACTTTGCTCTTGCCTCGGTTTCTATCCGAGCTTTGTATTTCTTGATCTTTAATGAATAAATCAGCTTATTCAATACACACATTAACCAAATTGACCCACATCTCATACATTGGCAAAATTACTCTTTTGCCCCAAATCTTTCTCATAATTACACTATTGCCCCAAGGCTCGTAAAGTGATTTTTATTCAACTTTCTAGCCTTTCATGCTTAGCCGAATCACTTAATCAACTAAATCAATCATCAATTCTCATTACATCACACATGTATGACCAAACTCAAGATTTTTACAAACTAGTCCTTACATGCATTTTCTATGGAAACTCATTTAGCAAAAGATGTTTCTACTACATCAAGCTTTCATAATCTTCCATAAAACATCAAAATACATGCATGTCATACATGGCCACATTTTTGAACATCCATCATAGCTCATCAAATAGCTTAAAATAGCTTACTCATGCAACAAGGACTTCAAAAATACAAAGAATATCAAAAACGAGGCTAGATGCACTTACTAACAAGCTTGAAATTTTTGAAGAACCCTAACAATGGCTCTCTCAAATTTTCGGCAGCCTTGGAGAAGAAGATGAATGAATTTTGTCATCTTTTCTCCTATTTTAATCACTTAATTGTTAATGACCAAAATGCCCTTTTTGATAAACTTTCTATTTTAACTCATCCATGCCCAATTTTGTCCAAAAATTAGAAATTGGGAAAATTGCTATTTAAGGACCTCTAATTAGTATTCTAAAGCCATTTCACACAAATAGCTTCTAGAATCTCACATTTTGCAACTTTTTCAATTTAGTCCTTTTGGACAATTTAACCGCAATTTCACAAAATTACTTTATGAAACTTTCACACTAGCATGCATACATAGCATAAACCTCAAAAACTCATTCATAAACCTCGAATTTATGGTCTCGCACCACTATTTCGACTGGGCCCTAAATCGGGATGTTACAACTCTCCCCCTTTAGAGATTTTCGCCCCCAAAAATCTTACCAGTAAAGAGGTTTGGATGTTGCTCTCTCATAGCTTCTTCCGTTTCCCACGTAGCCTCTTCCACACCGTGTTTTTGCCATAACACTTTCACTAGTGCTATGCTCTTATTTCTCAACTGTTTCACTTTTCGAGCCAAGATCTTAATTGGCTCTTCATCATAAGACATATCCGGTCTTATCTCAATTTCCGTCGAAAGAATAACATGTGAAGGATCGGAGCGATACCGTCGCAACATCGACACATGGAACACGTTATGAATCTTTTCCAACTCTACCGGCAAAGCCAACCGGTATGCTACTGGCCCAACTCTATCTGTAATCTTATACGGCCCTATGAATCTTGGACTCAATTTTCCTTGGACCTTTTCGACTGGGCTTGATACGATTTGCCCATCAGCCTCTTTCTAGCATCTCGGGCTTCACTCACAGCCCTCTTCTTTTCTGTACTTAACTCTTCGGCCTTACTTGCCCTTTCAACCAACACCACAAAATCCATGGTAACCCGATCCCACTTCCATTCGGGTACCAACACTGGCTGAAGCAATCCCGAAGGCACTTTGTAACACCCCAAACCCAGTCTGTGCGTTAAGACCAGATTTGACATGTCACACGAAATGATCATATGTAAAGTCTCTTAAAGGTTTGTAGAAAACGGATTTTAAAATAAAGATGTTGAAAAGGTGTTTATTGAAAACCGAGGTTGATTGTTAAATTTAATAATTTAAGACGTAAGAGTTTATAATTTGAAAAAATAAAATAAAATACTTGATTCAATATCCCGAGAAATTTAAAAGAGTTCAAAAGAAATTTTTGAAAACAAGATTTTTAAAAGAGTTATTCTGAGTAAAAATGTTACCGAGTTAAAATTAACTAAGAATGAAATCCTTTTCGTACGTTTATTTATGAAAAATGTTTGTTTCTATTTTTAGAAAAGAAATCCCATTTAAGTATTTAAAACGTAATATAAAATCCATCCACAAGTAAAACATCCATAAAAATTTAACCAGAGGCCTTATTACATCACAACTTAAAAGCAAATATTAAAAAGTACTTTAAAGAAATCCGAAGTTTAATTAACCCATTAATCGTAGTATGGCCTCCATCGAGTCGTCCCCTACCCAAGCCTCATCATGATCATTACCGGAAAGGGTAAAGAAAACGGGATGAGTTACTTAGAACTCAATGTGTAACTCACTTACCATAGTCCACTGGACCAAAACCATTTAAGCATTTATTTGGGCCTGAGCCCATTACAAATATAACAATTTAACATGTATAGAATGCATGTGATATGCAATTTCCCAAAACCAATCCTAAGTTTCCATCCGCTACACACCACCCGTACCAACCAAAGACACACTGTGAGGAGCTTTAGTCACCCACCCGCTAACACACCAAAGCGGCATTAAGCCATATATCAAATCGGGCACGAAGCCATATTTCAAACTGGGCACGAAGCCATATTTCAAACTGGGCACGAAGCCATCAGAATTTTGTAGCAAAGCTACCAGAACTTCTCTTTATCCAAAAAGCCCAACCCATGCAATCATGTATATAATATGCATAACAATCCATTCTTATAATTATTCCAACATAAGGCTCATTATAAAAGTTATCACAAACTGGCCCATTTCACATTTTGGCCCATATAATCTCATATCATATTTGGCCCATTTAGCAGTCATCACGTATGGCCCATTTATCAAAATCACATATGGCCCATCTATCAAAATCACATATGGCACATTTATCAAAATCACATATGGCCCATTTATCAAAATCACATATGGCCCAATAAGTCACTTTTATCGATTTAGCCCATTAAGGGCAATTTCGTAATTTTCATAATCTCGATACCAATTTCATAGTTTTTACTATTAAAGTGTTAAAATATACCATTTTACCCGATTTCACCAACTTTGTGAATTTAATCTAACATTATTACGATGTGGTTATCTAACTCATGAGATATGGTGTGAGATTACACACTGATTCACAGTGAGCACTACACTTTCCTGATCGTCAACACCTAAAAACGTTATAACACTCGATTAGAACACTAACACTTAAAATAAATCTATACTAATGTAAGCGGTCAAGATTTTTACCCTCGGAATCTCGAATAACTACTATTTGTCGGTTCTCCCCGGTTGACGGTTCACAACCCGTTGAAAAATCCCGAGAAACGACTAATGGCTCGAACTACGAACAACCTCGAATAACTGGTTTTCACCGGATGAGGGTCCACAACCGGTGGAAAATCTCGGATTCTTGAAACGACAGCCTTCGCTTGAATCTAGTGGGAATAGCGAATCCGCCCCTCTTCCGATCACTATTCACCACCCTTTTTGACCCTATCTTGCTTGCCTCCATTGACATAAGAATATTAGTCCAACTATTATTTGAAAATTAAGACGATTGATTTTAAGAAATGAAATCGACTTACACGAAATCCTTATGTTCAAAGGATGAAAATCAAGCGATAGCGTTCCTAAGATAAAATTGATTAGTAAACCCCATCATTAACAAAATAATGAGTAATATGGAATTCCTTGATAAAAACCTTTACCTTAAAACTTTGGACCGAATCCTAGCGATTCACGATGATTTCGGACACTCCAAATTTCGGCCTTCCACTAAGTTTCTAAAATAGAGAAAAGATTCGAGTGAGTCATGGTATGATGATGATATCGATCCAAAAGACCATCCCACACCAACATGAAATTTCGGCACAAAGGAAAAAGGGAAAATAAGAATACTAGAGTATTATATTAGCCACTTACCGAGCGATTAAAGTGTGAGAAGAAAAGAAGGAAATGGTTTGAGAAGAAGATAAGTGTTGTAAAATATTCGGCTATGAAGAGAAAAAATTTGAAGGAGATGGTGTTAGCAACATTCGGCCATGGAGGAAAAGAAAAGGGAGAAAATGCTGAATAAATTTTGTAAGAAGAAGGAGATGAAATAAAGGTATAGGACAATTAGGTGTTTCGGTTTTGTTCATTTCAAGAATAGAAGATGAACAAAGAGAGAGGTTTGAGACTAGAGAGCATTCGGCAATGGAGGAAGAAAAGAAAAGAGAAAATGACCTTCAAGGTTTTGGTGTTTTCGGCACTAGGGGAAATGACTTGAGAGAATAGGCAAATTTAGACCAAAATGGTCAAAATGGAATGACCAAAAGAAAACGAAAGATGCTTACCTAATGCTCAATGTGCATTCGGCTAGGGAGAGAAAAGATGAAGAGAAAATGTTTTGAGAGAAAGCAAAAATGACCCAAAAAGAAATATGCCCAACAAGCACCTATCCTTACTCAAAAGTCTTCAAAAATTCGGCCACCCCTTAGCTCCCTAAAACCGTCCAAGTACATGGACACCAAAGTCAAAGTTTGGCCATTCCAAACTTTCCAAAACACATTCCTTAAAATGTGCCTTGTGTTCCCCCTACATACCATAATCTCATGATTCCCTACCTTAAGTTCAATTCTTGCCTTAATCCATTAGCCACCTTACCATAAACTAAAAGTCCAACCTTCCAAAAATAAAGCTTGGCCGACACATGCTAGATGAGTGCAAAACTTAAAAAAAGTTCTCATGCATAACAAGGGATTCGGACCTCTTACCTCTAAGTATGCTTATGGCGTCAACTCCTCTTTACTACTAGCTCATCTTATGCTAACTTTTGCCACTTAATTTCCTTAAACATCAAGGTTACTTGTTCCACTTCAATAAAGTTCTATTTACCAAAATTTATTCCAAAATCCAATTAAATACCGAACCTTCTCAGGACTATTTTAACACACACATAGGATAAATAAACTAGCTAAGCACCAAAGTAATGTAACATATAAAAATTCAAATTTTAGGATGTTACACACTTGATGCTCAGCTTTCACTTGTTGACAAATCAGACACTTTGTCACGAACTCTGAAATATCTCTTTTCATACCCGACCACCAATAAGACTTCTTCAAGTCATTATAAATTTTTCGTACTGCCCGGATGTACTGACAAACATCCACTGTAGGCCTCATGCAAAACCTTTCAGATTAACTCCTCATCTCTAGGTACACAAATTCTGTCACGGTACAACAAACAACCATTCGAGCCCAATCGGAAATCGAAATCACTTTCTGATTCACACTTATCTCTCTTAGCTAACATCTCACTGTCATTTCTCTGAGCCTCACATATCTGTTGAACAAATAGTGGCTTAGCTCTCAACTCTGCCAGAATAGCACCATCATCAGACAATGCCAAACTCGTCCTCATAACTCTTAGAGCATACAAGGATTTCTTATTCAGGGCATCCGCAACCACATTCGCTTTTCCCGGGTGGTAATCAATGACTAACTCATAGTCTTTCAACAACTCAAGCCACCGTCTCTGTCACAAATTTAGATCCTTATGATCCATCAAATATCTCAAACTCTTGTGATTCGTAAAGATTCGACACTTCTCACCATATAAGTAATGTCGCCAAATCTTTAACGCGAAAACAATCGCAGCCAACTCCAAATCATGAGTCGGATAATTCTTCTCGTGCGATTTCAACTGTCTTAAGGCGAAAGCAACTACCTTACCCTCTTGCATCAACACGCAACCGAGACCATTAAACGACGCATCACTGTAAACCATGAACTCTTTCCCCGATTCTGGTTGAACCAAAACCGATGCCTCAGTCAATATTGTTTTCAGTCTCTCGAAACTCTGTTGACATGTCTCAGTCCATTCATGTAACACCCCTAACCTGTATCCGTCGCCAGATTAGGGTTATGGGACATTACTCGACTAAACCAAAAATTAGTACACTCATATAAATCGTAATATTACTTGTAAGGCATATATGTTCCCTACTTTCAAGTTTATACGTATACTTAACAATTATTATATATTAACAAACAAAAATAAATTTAACAAAACAATCTATCATTCTATTTGTTATATCCAAATGTATCATGAATAAAAATACACATTCATTGAATTCTTAAACAATTACAAAGAATCACGATTCTATATACATACATAACCTAAAAACGTATAATATCAAATCTCAATAAAAAATTCATGCTTATTATATTCGAATATTACATGAAAACCAATAAGATATATCTACCTAGAATCAAGTCAATACCATTGCCATACCTTTACATCAAATATACCACAATTTGATCATTATTAAATTGTATTCATAAGGCACGTAGATAAAGCATACATAGCCATCTTATAACTTAACATGTATGTGTAAGTATATAAATAAACTTAAGTTCACCTACCAATCAAATATACTATAGGTCTCACTCAAAACCATATTTATGCACACGATTTTTGCATGTATAACATACCAAGGAATGAATTTACAAGTCAAGCATATATCAAGTCCGAATATTTCCAGACATTAATACTTTGATCAAACTTTTCCAATTCAAATCCAATACACCATATATTTTATTCAAACCAACCTCAATTACCTTAATATCACATATAACATAATAGGAAAGATCTTCCAAGATAAATTTATAATAAGTCTGTACACATACAAATAACAAAATCCGTAATCAAACATAACTAACCACACTTAAGCATAAAAGTATAGCCATTTTCGCATGGCATTTATACAATTACACACCATTCGAAAATTAAACCAAAAGAGACATAGTCTATACATGCCACAAGTTTCAAAAGAGTTATAACCTATAAGATACCAAAGTTTAGTGATAGTGCGGTTGACTTCGACAAAGATCCCCGATTGCGAACTAGCTTTCAAAATCTATAAAATAGTCAAATAAATATACACAGTAAGCTTTCATAGCTTAGTAAGTTTTAAGCATTGATAAAAAAAATTACAATTAATTATTATACAAATTAAATCAATCTAATTTGAACCTCAACGAACACGTCAATGCATTACATATAGCATGTTACAAATCGTCAACTACCAAAATTCAATAAGTCTCAAAACCGAATTCAAGCATACCATTTATCCATTCGAACAAACTCAGAGATTAATGATCACATCTCAATACTACAATTTCATATACAAGAGCAACTTACCTCTTTGTATTAAGTTACTCAGTTGTTATGCATCATTTACTTATTTACTGCTTCTCGGATATCTCCATTCATTGATTTTTTTCATTGTAAGATCCGCAAATCCGCACACACAATGCAACTCGTGTAACGTATAGCACACTTAGTGCCGTTACTTGAGGAAGAGCACACATAGTGCCATTTAATAGTAATGTATCGCACACTTAGTGCCATTACTTATTTTCTGCACACATAGTGCCATATGATCGATTTCGCACACACAGTGCTCGGTATATAAGCTCGCACACATAGTGCCCGAACAACCGATCTCGTACACACAGTGCTCGGTATATAAGTTCGCACACATAGTGCCATCAATCCCGTTTCTTCTCATTAAGAAATACACATATGTTTTAATCTTTATTCATATATACACACATATAATTAATGGTTTACAACTAACTCATTTATTCTGATACATACTATCACATTCGGCACACTTATTATACGTTTAACATATATCCACCATCTTTAAACAATCATCTCTCATATCATCTTCACATATAACCATCTTATTTTGCATACATACATATTCAAACAACTCAATTAAATCAAGTTTACTTATACATTTATCAAGTATTACATTCGGCCATTTCATGCTAAATCCATCTTCACATTCGACATCATGATAATTAACATGCTTAAAATCATTAACATATATACGTATAATATAAAATAAAATTCAATTCAATCCAATTGCTTAAAACTTACCTCGGAAATTGGCGGATTAAGCTTTCCGACTATTCGCTTAGCTTTGCTTTTCCCCCGATCCAATCCCGTTTCCTTTTGTTCTTGATCTAATTAATTCCAAATTAAACTCATTCAAATATATTTTCATTCAATTTAATCCAAAAATACAAAATTGTGCAAATTACCATTTTACATCCGACATTTACAATTTTTTTATAATGTAGTCCCTATAGCACAAAACACAAAATATCAAGAATTTAACCACACCTATTGAGAACCGAATACTCATAGTCCCTATATCAACTCATTCTTTCCATTTATCATGCCATTTAGTCCTTTAAAAAAAATTATTTTTTTAAATTAATCCATATACTAAATTTCATCAATAATTCTAAAGAGAATCTTGTTAATCTAGCATGCTTATATCATATTCTATCATTAAATACACAAACATCAAATTTCCATCCATGGCAATATACGAATTACACAACCAAATCAAGAATTCGCATATGGGCTAGCTAAATTACATAGCAACAACCTCAAAAATGTTAAAATTATCAAAAACCAAGTTCAATTACTTACCTAATTTGAGCATGCAAAAGCCGAATGGTTGAGAGCTTAAGCTCTTCTCTTTTTCTTTTATTTTCGGTGATGAGGGAAGAAGATGATGATGTTTCCCATGTTTTCTTATTTTAATATTATTAACATATATTATTATTACATAACATTTTACTTATTTTATATTATAATTAAAACACTCCCTAACACAAATTCAAAGTCAATGCCGTCCACTAGCATTCAAAAAGGTGAATTTGCAACCTCAATACTCATGCAAAAGAAGACAAATTAATTTAGTCACTCAATTTAATAATTGGCTACTTTAATACTTAAGCGATTTAGTCCTTTTTCCAAAATTAAACACTCAAACAGACAAATTAACCTACGATATTTTAACACATGCTCAACATATAACATAGATATCAAATATAATATTAAAATATTTTTCTAACTCGGATTCGTGGTCCCGAAACCACCGTTTCGATTATGGTCACAATCGGGCTGTTACAACTCTCCCCCCTTAAGGGATTTTCGTCCTCGAAAATTCTTACCATTGAATAATTGTGGGTAGCGTTCTTTCATTGATTCCTCGGTTTCCCAGGTTGCTTCCTCAATCCCGTGCTTATGCCACATTACTTTAACCAATGAGATTTTCTTATTTCGTAACTCTTTCACTTCACGAGCTAAAATACTAATCGATTCTTCTTCATAAGTCAAGTCAGGCTGAATTTCAATCTCTGACGGGTTAATTACGTGAGAAGGATCGGATCTGTATCGTCGAAGCATCGATACATGAAAAACATTGTGAATCTTGTCTAGCTCAGACGGCAACAAAAGTCTGTACGCAACCGGCCCAATACGCTCAATAACTTCGTAAGGCCCAATAAATCTCGGACTCAGCTTTCTTTTACAACCAAATCTAAGTATCTTTTTGCACGGCGAGACTTTCAAAAATACTTGATCGCCCACTTGAAACTCTATACCTTTACGTTTCAAATCTGGATATGATTTCTGACGATCTGAGGCGGCTTTCAAACTTTCTCGAATTATTTTTACTTTCTGCTCAGTCTCTTTAATTAAATCAACCCCGTGTATCCTGTTTTCACTTAGCTCGGTCCAAAATAGAGGTGTACGACATTTACGACGTTACAAAGCTTTGTAAGGTGCCATTTTGATACTCGATTGAAAGCTGTTATTATACGCAAATTCAATCAAAGCCAAGTATCGTTCCCACGTACCCTCAAACCCAAGAACGCAACATCTCAACATATCCTCGAGTATTTGAATAACACGTTCAGATTGACCATCCGATTGAGGGTGGAAAGCAGTACTGAAATGCAATTTGGTACCTAGAGCATCTTGCAGTTTCTTCCAAAACCACGATGTAAACCTCGGATCTCTATCCGAAACAATAGAAATAGGTACTCCGTGCAGTCGTACGATCTGAGATATGTATAACTCTGCTAACTTATCAAGTGAGAAATCCTTACGTACCGGAATAAAATGGACCAATTTCGTCAATCTATCAACAATAACCCAGATTGAATCTTTCTTACTCGGCGTCAACGGCAAACCAGACACGAATTCCATCGTAACTCGATCCCACTTCCACTCAGGTATTATAATCAGTTGGAGTAGTCCTGATGGCACCTGATGCTCGGCTTTCACTTGTTGACATACTAAACACTTCGACACATAGTTTAAAATGTCTCGTTTCATACCATGCCACCAGTAATGTTGTCTCAAGTCGTTATACATTTTCGTACTACCCGGATGAATCGATAAGCTACTATTATGAGCTTCATCACAAATCATTCGAATCAATTCAGGGTTCTTAGGCACACATATCCGATTCTTAAATCGTAGGCATCCCTCAGCATCTATCTGAAAATCTGAATCATTACTCGAATCACATTGACTCTTTTTTGCAATTACTTCATTATCCACCTCCTGAGCTTCGCGGATTTGTTGTACGAACAATGGTCTCGCTTTCAATTCTACAATAATCACACCATCATCAATCATAGCTATATCCGTATTCATCGCACGTAGAGCAAATAGCGACTTTCGGCTGAGTGCATCAGCCACCACATTAGCTTTCCCCGGGTGATAATCGATCACAAGCTCGTAATCTTTTAACAGTTCCAACCATCGTCGCTATCTCAAATTTAGATCCTTCTGAGTCATTAAGTACTTTAGACTCTTGTGATCCGAATAGACGTGGCATTTTTCACCGAATAGATAGTGACGCCATATTTTCAAAGCAAAAACTATGGCGGCCAACTCAAGGTCGTGCGTCGGATAGTTCTTTTCGTGTGGCTTCAACTGTCTCGAGGCGTAGGCTATAACTTTACCCTCTTGCATCAAAACACAGCCCAGCCCATTTAAGGATGCATCGCTGAAAATAACGAACTCCTTACCCGACTCAGGTTGAACAAGCACTGGAGCTTCCGTTAACAAGGTCTTTAGTTGATCAAAACTTTTCTGGCACCTTTCTGACTACTCGAATTTAACGTCTTTCTGTAATAGCTTTTTCATCGGGGCTACTATCATAGAAAACCCTTCCACGAAGCGTCTATAATATTCGACAAGTCCCAAAAAGCTACATACCTCAGAAACATTCCGCGGAGATTTCCAATCAAGTATAGCCTGAAACTTTACTCGGGTCAACCCGAATGCCTGATGCTGAAACAACATGCCCCAAGAAGCTAACTTCATTCAACCAAAACTCACATTTGCTAAATTTGGCGTACAACTGCTTATCACGCAAAATATGTAACACAAGTCTCAAATGCTCAGCATGCTCGATTTCGTCGCGTGAATATATCAGGATGTCGTCTATGAATACAACCACAAACCGATCTAGATACGGTCTAAATACCTGATTCATCAGATCCATGAAAATAGCAGGGGCATTAGTGAGTCCGAATGGCGTCACTAAAAACTCATAATGGCCGTATCTCGTCCGAAAAGCAGTCTTTGGTACATCTGAGTCTCTAACTCGTAGCTGATAGTAACTTGACCTCAGATCGATTTTCAAAAATACTGAAGCTCCCTTAAGCGATCAAATAAATCATCGATACGCGAAAACGGATATTTATTCTTTACCGTCATTTTATGAAGTTATCGATAATCGATGCACATTCTCAAAGTTCCGTCCTTCTTTTTCACAAATAGGACTGGCGCACCCCAGGGTGAGAAACTCGGTCGCGCAAAACCTCTATCTGTCAATTCTTGCAACTGAACCTTCAACTCTTTTAATTCGGTCGGTGCCATTCTATACAGAGCTATCGGAATCGGAGTTGTCCCTGGCACTAGCTCAATACTAAACTCGACCTCCCGAACAGGTGGCAATCCCGGCAATTCCTCTGGAAACACATCCGAATTCTCAAAAACAACCGGTACAGATTTAATCTTCTTTTTGGTTACCTTGCTGTCAATCACATACGCAAGATAAGCTTCGCAACCCTTTCTCAAATACTGTCGAGCCAACGTCGAAGATATCACAGCGGGTAGCCCATTCATATCTACAGATTCTATTCAAATTATCTCGTTATTCTGGCACCTCAAATAAATAGTCTTTCGTCTGCAATTCACTACTGCATCGTGTACAGTTAACCAGTCCATACCAAGGATAATATCAAACTCGTCAAATGGTAGCAACATCAGATCGACCAGAAAACACGAGTCTCGAATCATTAAAGGGCAATTCTTGCACACTCTATCAACTAGTACACACCGACCCAAGGGGTTCAAAACCCGAATCAAAAACTCAGTAGACTCAACAGGTAGAGTCTTACTGGATACTAATGTTTCACACACATACGAATGTGTTGAACCGGGATCAATCAAGGCAATTACACTACTATTAAAGAGAGTGAAAATACCGGTGATGACATCTGGAGATGAAGCCTCCTCTCTGGCACGGATAGCATAAGCTCTAGCCGGTGCACGGGCCTCTGATCGAATAGCCACATCTGACGTCCCCCTCTGAGTGCCACTCCTACCTCCCATATTATGAGATGGTCTACCTCTAGCTTAGTGCTGCTCGGTCTCGCGCTCTGAACAATGCCCTTTTCAGCTGTCTCCGGGCAATCTCGAACGAAATGATCCTGCGAACCACACTTGTAACAAGTGTGATTATTAGATTTACCCCAACACTCACCAAAATGCCGTCTACCGCACTGCTGACACTCTGGCTTAATCGATCGGGTATTGCCAACACTAGCAACTGATGTAGCCCGAGAACTCACTGGTAGTCGTTCTCGAATAGAGATTCCGGTGTTAGGTTTGGACCGACTACCATCATTCTTGAACTTCTTTGTTGACGCTTGAGGAAATTTACCCGCAGATCTTTTTCGAAAGTCTCTAGCTTCAAACTCGGCCTTTCGCTTTTCTTTCCCTAGCTCCTCAGCTTTACAAGCTCGCTCAACAAGTACTACGAACTCGTTTATTTCAAGTATGCCAACCAATAGTTTTATGTCTTCATTTAGCCCTTCTTCAAATCTTCGGCACATAGCAGCCTCGGACGAAACACACTCGCGAGCATAGCGACTAAGTCTTACAAACTTGCGCTCGTATCCAGATACGGTCATACGACCCTGCTTAAGCTCAAGAAATTCTTTGCGTTTAGAGTCTATGAATCGCTGACTGATGTATTTCTTACGGAATTCCGTCTGAAAGAAGTCCCAGGTAACTCGCTCCTTCGGAACAACCGATACGAGAGTATTCCACCAATAGTAGGGAGAATCCCGTAATAATGATATGGCACACTTCACGCACTCATCAGGTGTACATGATAACTCATCGAAAACACGAATTGTATTATCGAGCCAAAATTCAGCTCGCTCAGCATCATCATCATCTTCGTCTCTAAACTCTTGAGCCCCATGTTTTCCAATTCGATCAACTGGAGGCTTGTTTGTTCTTTCAGGATTGATGATCGGGGGTATCACCGGTACTACAGGGGGAGTATTCGGATTCAGGGGTTGTTGAACAGCCGGATTGGCTCGAATATACTGACTGACCAATCATTCATCATGTTATAGAAGGCTTGTTTAGCCCCCTCATCAGGATTACTCGCAGCTGGTCGAGATTCCTCCAGCGCAGTCCCTTGCACGGGAACAGGCGCCACGCTCTCGACATTGTCAGCTAAAGCTTGCTCGGGATCAGGCTCCATTTACTATATAGAAGAAATAAACACATTTCACTGTCAGAAGTCATCACACTATCACATTATAAAATATGGCATGTATAGCTAGACTCACACGCGCTACATTAGTCTGAGAACCGACTAAACCGTAGCTCTGATACCAATCAAATGTAACACCCCTAACCTGTATCCGTCGCCAGATTAGGGTTATGGGACATTACTCGACAAAACCAAAAATCAGCACACTCATATAAATCGTAATATTACTTGTAAGGCATATATGTTCCCTACTTTCAAGTTTATACGTATACTTAACAATTATTATATATTAACAAACAAAAATAAATTTAACAAAACAATCTATCATTCTATTTGTTATATCAAAATGTATCATGAATAAAAATACACATTCATTGAATACTTAAATAATTACAAAGAATCACGATTCTTTATACATACATAACCTAAAAACGTATAATATCAAATCTCAATAAAAAATTCATGCTTATTATATTCGAATATTACATGAAAACCAATAAGATATATCTACCTAGAATCAAGTCAATACCATTGCCATACCTTTACATCAAATATACCACAATTTGATCATTATTAAATTGTATTCATAAGGCACGTAGATAAAGCATACATAGCCATCTTATAACTTAACATGTATGTGTAAGTATATAAATAAACTTAAGTTCACCTACCAATCAAATATACTATAGGTCTCACTCAAAACCATATTTATGCACACGATGTTTGCATGTATAACATACCAAGGAATGAATTTACAAGTCAAGCATATATCAAGTCCGAATATTTCCAGACATTAATACTTTGATCAAACTTTTCCAATTCAAATCCAATACACCATATATTTTATTCAAACCAACCTCAATTACCTTAATATCACATATAACATAATAGGAAAGATCTTCCAAGATAAATTTATAATAAGTCTGTACACATACAAATAATAAAATCCGTAATCAAACATAACTAACCACACTTAAGCATAAAAGTATAGCCATTTTCGCATGGCATTTATACAATTACACACCATTCGAAAATTAAACCAAAAGAGACATAGTCTATACATGCCACAAGTTTCAAAAGAGTTATAACCTATAAGATACCAAAGTTTAGTGATAGTGCGATTGACTTCGACGAAGATCCCCGAGCGCGAACTAGCTTTCAAAATCTATAAAATAGTCAAATAAATATACACAGTAAGCTTTCATAGCTTAGTAAGTTTTAAGCATTGATAAAAAAAATTACAATTAATTATTATACAAATTAAATCAATCTAATTTGAACCTCAACGAACACGTCAATGCATTACATATAGCATGTTACAAATCGTCAACTACCAAAATTCAATAAGTCTCAAAACCGAATTCAAGCATACCATTTATCCATTCGAACAAACTCAGAGATTAATGATCACATCTCAATACTACAATTTCATATACAAGAGCAACTTACCTCTTTGTATTAAGTTACTCAGTTGTTATGCATCATTTACTTATTTACTGCTTCTCGGATATCTCCATTCATTGATTTTTTTCATTGTAAGATCCGCAAATCCGGACACACAATGAAACTCGTGTAACGTATCGCACACTTAGTGCCGTTACTTGAGGAAGAGCACACATAGTGCCATTTAATAGTAATGTATCGCACACTTAGTGCCATTACTTATTTTCTGCACACATAGTGCCATATGACCGATTTCGCACACACAGTGCTCGGTATATAAGCTCGCACACATAGTGCCCAAACAACCGATCTCGCACACACAATGCTCGGTATATAAGTTTGCACACATAGTGCCATCAATCCCGTTTCTTCTCATTAAGAAATACACATATGTTTTAATCTTTATTCATATATATATACACATATAATTAATGGTTTACAAATAACTCATTTATTCTGATACATACTATCACATTCGACACACTTATTATACGTTTAACATATATCCACCATCTTTAAACAATCATCTCTCATATCATCTTTACATATAACCATCTTATTTTGCATACATACATATTCAAACAACTCAATTAAATCAAGTTTACTTATACATTTATCAAGTATTACATTCGGCCATTTCATGCTAAATCCATCTTCACATTCGACATCATGATAATTAACATGCTTAAAATCATTAACATATACGTATAATATAAAATAAAATTCAATTCAATCCAATTGCTTAAAACTTACCTCGGAAATTGGCGGATTAAGCTTTCCGACTATTCGTTTAGCTTTGCTTTTCCCCGATCCAATCCCGTTTCCTTTTGTTCTTGATCTAATTAATTCCAAATTAAACTCATTCAAATATATTTTCATTCAATTTAATCCAAAAATACAAAATTGTGCAAATTACCATTTTACATCCGACATTTACAATTTTTTTATAATGTAGTCCCTATAGCACAAAACACAAAATATCAAGAATTTAACCACACCTATTGAGAACCGAATACTCATAGTCCCTATATCAACTCATTCTTTCCATTTATCATGCCATTTAGTCCTTTAAAAAAAATTATTTTTTTAAATTAATCCATATACTAAATTTCATCAATAATTCTAAAGAGAATCTTGTTAATCTAGCATGCTTATATCATATTCTATCATTAAATACACAAACATCAAATTTCCATCCATGGCAATATACGAATTACACAACCAAATCAAGAATTCGCGTATGGGCTAGCTAAATTACATAGCAACAACCTCAAAAATGTTAAAATTATCAAAAACCAAGTTCAATTACTTACCTAATTTGAGCATGCAAAAGCCGAATGGTTGAGAGCTTAAGCTCTTCTCTTTTTCTTTTATTTTCGGTGATGAGGGAAGAATATGATGATGTTTCCCATGTTTTCTTATTTTAATATTATTAACATATATTATTATTACATAACATTTTACTTATTTTATATTATAATTAAAACACTCCCTAACACAAATTCAAAGTCAATGCCGTCCACTAGCATTCAAAAAGGTGAATTTGCAACCTTAATACTCATGCAAAAGAAGACAAATTAATTTAGTCACGAATTTAATAATTGGCTACTTTAATACTTAAGCGGTTTAGTCCTTTTTCCAAAATTAAACACTCAAACAGACAAATTAACCTACGATATTTTAACACATGCTCAACATATAACATAGATATCAGATATAATATTAAAATATTTTTCTAACTCAGATTCGTGGTCCCGAAACCACTATTTTGATTAGGGTCATAATCGGGCTGTTACAATTCAAACTTGACATCTTTGTGCAATAGTTTCGTCATCAGGGTAGCAATCACAGAGAACCCTTTTACGAAACATCTGTAATATCCCGCTAATCCCAAGAAACTTCTGATTTCTGACACGTTCCTCAGTGGTTTCTAATCCACAATAGCCGATATCTTACTCGGGTCAACTCTAACACCATCACACGACACAATGTGTCCTAGGAATCCGACGTCACGGAGCCAAAACTCACTCTTGCTAAACTTAGCGTACAACTGCTTATCTCTTAAAGTTTGCAAGACAATTCTTAAATGTTCTTCATGATCGTTCTCATCCCGAGAATAGATCAATATGTCATCAATGAAGACAACTACAAACTTGTCCCCATATGGTCTGAAAACACGGTTTATCAGATCTATAAAAATCGCCGGTGCATTCGTCAAACCAAACGGCATAACCAAAAACTCATAATGGCCATACCTTGTCCGAAATGCGTTTTCAACACATCTGCTCTTTTACTCTCAATCGATAATAACTGGACCTCGTGTCTATCTTGGAAAAACTCTTGTAGCTCCCTTGGTTGATCAAAAGATCATCAATCCTTGATAAAGGATACTTATTCTTAACCGTCACTTTGTTAAGTTGTCTATAGTCTATACACAACCTCATAGACCCATCTTTCTTCTTCACAAACAATACAAGAAGCACCCCACAAAGTGAGTAGCTCGGTCTTGCAAAACCCTTATCTATCAACTCTTGCAAGCTGAACCTTGAGTTCTTTCAACTCTAAAGGTGCCATCCTATACGAGCAATCGAAATAGGTGCCGTGCCGGAACTAACTCAATCCCAAACTCAACCTCTCTCACTGGAGGTAACTGGGTAACTCTTCAGGAATACATCCGGATACTCACATACCACCTGCAGCTTTGTTTCAAACTTTACTCCAACCTCTTGAGTATTCAACACAAAAGCAAGATAGGACTCACACCCTTTTCTCAAACATTTATCAGCCACTAATGAAGAAATCATCACTGGTAGACTATCCGATCCACCTGATTCAACCCGAACCACATCTCCACTCTCACATACCAATTCAATAAACTTACTACCACAGTTCACTAAGACACTATGGGTAGTCAACCAATCCATGCCTAGGATTAAATCAAACTCATCAAACCGCAACAACATTAGGTTTTCCAGAAAGCAATGACTCTCAATCATCAAAGGACAATTCTTACACACCATGTCCACTAACACATGCTTACCTAATGGGTTTGACACCTTAACCACAAAGTCCGTAGACTCAACAGTCATACTCAAACTAGATGCCAATCTCATGCAAATATAAGAATGAGTAGACCCTGGATCTATTAAAGCAATAACAAGTGTGTCAAAGAGAGAAAAAGTACCCGTTATTACATCAGGGGAGGATGCCTCTTCGCGAGCGCGAATGGAATACGTCCTCGCAGGTGCCCGACCCTCCGGTCTCACAGCAGAGACTCTAGATGCACCTCTACCACTATTCCTGCCTCTCGGGTTCCTTGGTGGTCTACCCTTTACAGACACATCTTTGGATCTCATCTCTAGCTTCTCTTCCTTATCATCCCTCTCGGGGCAATTTCGGATAAAATGGTCGGGGGAACCACACTTATAACAGTTTCGACTGTTACCCCAACACTCTCTGTTGTGATATCTACCACAACTTGGACACTCCAGTTTGTTCTTTGGATTGCCCATACTTTCCATCGGAGTAGCTTAGACTCTCGAACCCGAACGAGTATTGCCCAAGTCTCGATGCGAATAACCTACTGGTGCTGTCGTCCTAGGATTCACTTCCTTTTCCGATCAGTAAATCGTTGGCTTATATTCTTCTTCTGGAACTCTTCCAGAAAGAAGTCCCACGTCACCCGCTCTCTCGGGACTACTGACGTCAACGTCTTCCACCAATGGTATGCCGAGTCCCTCAGCAAGGATACGACACACTTCAAGATCTCTTTAGGAGTACAAGAGAGTTCCTCAAACACTTCATCGAGTTCTCTAACTAGAACTCTGCCCTCTCAGGGTCATCATCAACCTTAGCTCTAAACTCCTCAGCCCCGTGTTTTCTAATCTTATCTACCGGGGGTTTCGATATCCTCACTACATCAATACCTTGAGGAGCCACAAGAATTGGCTGAGGTATAGGAGGAAGAGGTGGAGGAGGTTGAGCTTTAGGGTTCGCTCGAACATAATCTGAGTACCAATTGCTCATCATCTGGAGAAAGGCTTCCCGTGCCCCTTCCCCTTGACCCCTAGCCTCGGGTCCACTTTGAGCGAGCACGGTTCCCTTGCGCAGAGAGCAACAGATTACTATATCGCTTCATCAAGCAGATCAATGGATTAGAATCCATATTCTATATAAAACAAGATTTAAAATCATCAGAAGCCACCACACTATCATCGTACACTTATGACATGTATAGCTAGACTCTTACACCCGCTACGGTAGTCCTAGAACCGACTAAACAATAGCTCTGATACCACTAAATACCTGTATTCAACACCAGAATCGGGCACGAGACGTTACCGTAATAAAATCCTCAAGATCACCACTTAGGCATAACATGACCACTCTCTTTGGCCATCACAACAACTTCAATCCCGAATTACGAGGCCTCTCCCAAACACACGAGGGCTCTCGAGATCATATCGAAAACTCTTACGATCTTAAAATTTTTCCATCTATACAGGGCTCATACGCCCGTGTAAGATTTGGCACGCCCGTGGATGTCACACACACTCATGGTCACTACCCGTACATGAAAACTCAAGCATTCTGTCAATGCCCCACGGTTAGGAAACACACCCGTGCCCTCCACCTGTGGTGCACACTGACTACCTTAACACGGCCTAGAGTCTAGACACACGCCTGTGTGGCTAGGCCGTGGCCAACACTGATTAACACACACGTTCTAGGCACACGCCCGTGTGACTAGTCCGTGGTCTATTCTGACTTAAAATACTAGCATGTAGGGGACACACGACCAAGTCACACGCCCATGGGCTGACCGTGTGTCACACATGGCCTAAACACACACCCGTGTGTCTACCCACATGGACAAGAACAAAGCTATTTGCCAAGTTCTTTTCACCCTTCTAGCATACACAATCGTGCACTCATTCAACACATCCATAATCAACTCAAAATCTTTCAATCTCACCTAGATAACTATATCTTTTCATATAATAAAGTGCCAATAACTATGGCATTATACAAAATAGATTATCCATCTAAAGGACAACACATCATAGCCATATACAACAAAATTTACTAACTTGTCTAGTCCCTATACATGCCATATACAAAACATTGAGTCTCATGTACCAGAGTGTGCTGATAGTGTGGGCGATCTTCCAATTGATCCTTGTATCTCGATTCAACACTTTTCCTCTATAAGACAAGGGAAAAGAAAGAGGGTAAGCTTTGAGCTTAGTAAGTTTACACATAAACAATTAAGCACCATAGTATAAGCTAAACAACAATTAGCATTATACTAACATATAATGTACAACTATGCTTACTCTTTCTATCCCTTACCACATTTCCAACACATCATGAGTCACTTACTCATAACCATTGACATGCACCCCCAGCATTCAATATCACATTTACTCAATATTCAACTCATCATTATTTCTCGATAATACATCCACACAGCTAATCCACACAGCTAATGTCTTGGTGGTTTTGCACTTAGCCCACCACAATAATTAATAAGGTAGTATCGCACTTAGCCTACCACAAAGGTAATCGTAGTGGTTTCGCACATAGCCCACTAGAAAATATACCCAGTGATAGCATCGCACATAGCCAGCTCATCGTCATTATGCATTAAGATGGTATCGCACTTAGCTTATCTTTTAGCATTATCATTACACATTCACATATCTATTTACTCAATCATTCATCCATTCACAAAATCTATCACATTCATTCCACTTGATCCACATAGGTTCTCAATAATTCTCAACCATGCTATACACTAGCTAGCATTGACAAATTGTAAGTATGAATGCATTGTTTATGCATAGACTTACCTCGATACTCAAAAGTATAGAAACGTGCAATTTAGTCCACCACTTTGCTCTTGCCTCGATTTCGATCCGGGCTTTGTCTTTCTTGATCTATAATGAATAAATCAGCTTATTCAATACACACATTGACCAAATTGACCCACATCTCATACTTTGGCAAAATTACTCTTTTGCCCCAAATCTTTCTCATAATTACACTATTACCCCAAGGCTCGTAAAGTGATTTTTGTTCAACTTTCTAGCCTTTCATGCTTAGCCGAATCACTTATTCAACTAAAGCAATCATCAATTTTCATTACATCACACATGTATGACCAAACTCAAGATTTTTACAAACTAGTCCCTACATGCATTTTCTATGGAAACTCATTTAGCAAAAGATGTTTCTACTACATCAAGCTTTCATAATCTTCCATAAAATATCAAAATACATGCATGTCATACATGGCCACATTTTTGAACATCCATCATAACTCATCAAATAGCTAAAAATAGCTTACTCATGCAACAAGGACTTTAAAAATACAAATAATATCAAAAACGAGGCTAGATGCACTTACTAGCAAGCTTGAAATTTTTGAAGAACCCTAACAATGGCTCTCTCAAATTTTCGGCAGCCTTGGAGAAGAAGATGAATGAATTTTGTCATCTTTTCTCCTATTTTAATACTTAATTGTTAAATGACCAAAATGCCCTTTTTGATAAACTTTCTATTTTAACTCATCCATGCCCAATTTTGTCCAAAAATTAAAAATTGGGAAAATTTCTATTTAAGGACCTCTAATTAATATTCTAAAGCCATTTCACACAAATAGCTTCTAGAATCTCACATTTTGCAACTTTTGTAATTTAGTCCTTTTCGACAATTTAACCGCAATTTCACAAAATTGCTTCATGAAACTTTCACATTAGCATGCATACATAGCATAAACCTCAAAAAATTATTCATAAACCTCGGATTTATGGTCTCGCACCACTATTTCGACTGGGCCCTAAATCGGGATGTTACATTTTCCCCGATGATCATGAATATATGGCAGAATCTTCTTCAGTACCAGACCCCCTTCTCTGAACTACCTTGGTCGCACCTTCTTGTTATAGGCCTTCATCATTCTTTGTTGATACAACTGGCCATGACATAAAGCTGGTAATCTTTTTTCCTCAATTAAATTCAACTACTCATATATCTCTTGCACCCATTCAGCCTCCTCCAGTCGCACCTCCCTTAACACTCGTAGAGATGGGATTTGCACCTCGATAGGTAAAACGGCCTCTGTGCCATACACTAATGAAAATGTAGTAGCTCTAGTCAAAGTCCTCACTGATGTGCGATATATGTGGAGAGCGAAAGGGAGTTTCTCATGTCAATCCCTATACATTTCTGTTGTCTTGGAAATGATCTTCTTGATATTCTTGTTTGCGGCCTTGACTGCCCCATTCATTTTTAGACGATATGACACAGAATTGTGATGCTTGATCTTAAATTGTATTCAAACCTCTTTTATCACGACATTGTTCAAGTTCTTGGCATTGTCTCAGATGATTCTTTCTGGTAAATCATACCGACAAATAACCTCTTTTTTTTAAAAAAAATTACAGATCACTGATCGAGTTATATTGGCATATGAAGCGACTTCGACCCACTTGGTGAAATAATCAATCACTATAAAAATGAAGCGATACCCATTTGATACTTTTGGTGTGATGGGGCCAATGACATCTATGCCCCATATTGAGAACGACCAATGAGGTGCCAAGACATAAAGATTAGAAGGAGGAGCATCAATACCATCTGCATAAATCTGGTATTTATGACATTTTTGAGCATGATTTAAACAATCTCGTTCTAGCATCAACCAGAAATATCCAGCCCTCATGATTTGCCTTGCCATTATATGTCTGTTACTATATGCTCTACATACTCCATCATGGAGTTCTCTTATTATCTGATTTATCTCTTCTGTATCGACACACCTCAACAGGGTTTGGTCACGTCCTCTTTTGTACAAAAACTTACCGTCTAAGAAGAAACCCATAGCCAACCTCTTAATTATTCATTTATCATTTTCTAATGTGTAATCCGGGTATTGTTGGTATTACAAATACCGCTTAATGTCAACATACCATGGTTTCCCATCCATTCCCAATTCTACTCTCGCGTAGTAGGCCGGTGAGTCCTTGACCCTTAGTTGTATAGGTTGCACTTATGTTTCAGATCCTACATTGAACATGGTGGCTAGAATAGCAAATGCATCTGCTAACTGATTTTCTTCTCTTGGAAAATGAAAAAATTGGGCATCATCAAACTCTTTGATCAGCCCATGCACATATGTTTGATAGTGAATCAGTTTGGAATCCATTGTTTCCCATTCTCCTCTTAATTGGGAAACAACTAACGCTGAGTCACTAAAAACTTTAAAACCCTAATCTTTTTCTTAATGGAAATCTGAAGTGCCAAAATGCATGCCTCGTATTCAGCAACATTTTTCGTACAGGTAAACATCAGTTTAGCTATAGCGAGAAAATACTGACCACTTGGGGAGATTAGTATTGCCCCAATCCCATGCCTAATCATGTTGGATGCTCCATCGAAATACACCCTCCAACTTTTTTCTTCGCTCCTCAAAATTGACATGGTCTCTTCATCTAAAAAATTAAAACTCATGGGCTTGTATTCCTCTTTCGCACTATCCGCCAGAAAATCTACCACTATGCTTTCTTTTATAGCCTTTTGGGACACGTAAACAATGTCATACTCAAACAATACCACTTGCCAACAAGCAACTCTTCCTGACAATGATGGCTTCTCGAAAATATAGTTCAAAGGGTCCAACTTTGCGATGAGGAAGGTGGTGTGATACAACATTTATTGCCTTAGTCGATGCGCAGTCCATGCTAAAGCACAACACATCTTTTCCAGATGGGAATACTTGGCTTCATATTCCGTGAACTTTTTGCTCAGATAATAGATTGCATGCTCTTTCTTTTTTGAACCATCTCGTTGCCCCAAAACACAACCTATAAAATTATCCAACACTACCAAATACAAAATAAAAGGTCTTCTTGGCACCGGGGGAATCAAAATTGGTGGCTGAGCCAAATACTCTTTTACTTTTTTCGAACGCTTTTTAACAATCTTCTGTCCATTCACCATCACTGTCCTTACATAAGAGCTTGAAGATAGGATCACATTTATCCGCCAACTGTGAGATAAAAATGAAACACGTAATTTAACTGTCCCAAAAAACTTCTTACCTCCTTTTGAGTTTTAGGGGGTGTCAAATCTTGAATTGCTCGAACCTTATCCGGATCTATTTCAATTCCCCGTTCACTTACTACGAAACCTAACAGCTTCCCCGTCTTTACCCTGAAAGTACATTTTTCTGGATTCAATCTCAATTTGTATTTCCTCAATCTTTCAAATAGTTTGTAGAGGTTTTCCACATGACTTTCCTTCATAGCTGTAACAGCCCATTTTTCAGTGAAATCGGAACAGTGGTTTTGGGACCACAAATCTGATCCGAAAATAAGGTTTATTTTTATTTCATTATATGGTCCGTATTATGATAGACATGTCGTGTGAAAATTTTGATACGAAAATTTTATCGATTAAGTGCTTAATTACGAGAAGGACTAAATTGCATAAAATGTGAAAGTTGAATTCTAGTAGCTATAAGGATTAAATAACCATGGAATTCAAAACTAGAGGTCCTTATATGGTAATTAGACCATTAATAAAGGTATGTAGATTTTCTTGGTGACTCATCTTATTTTTGTCATCTTCAACCTAAAAACACATGGAAACCCTGAGAGAGAGAGAAGAAACTTTCAAGGCCTAAATGGGCAAGTTCCCTTGTCCCGTTTTTAGTAATTTTGATATTTTTGAAACCGAAATAGTCTAATCTATCTATTTGGGGGATTAATCTGAAAAGTTATCAAGGTATGAAATTTGGGTCATGGATGAAAATGCTAAAAATTAGAAATTTATGGTAGAAAATGAAAGGTTGTTGATAGATGAACAACTTTTACAAAGTGATTTTTGATGAAAACATGATTTAGGGACTAAAATGTATAGTTGTAAAATTTGATGAAAAATTCTAAATTTTTATGACTACATGTGCTGTAAATTTTGTAATGGGATTTTGGTTAGGCTTGGAATAGGGAGTATTTTGCAAAAGTTTCATTTTCTGAGCCTAAGGACGAAATTGGAATTTATCGAAAAGTTAGGGGAAAAATGATAATTTTGCCTAGGACGTAAATTGAGTCCCAATGAGTATAAAATGTATGAAATTGACGATTAAAGCTATTTATATAGATCCAGACAACTTAAATTCGAGGTTAGATCGAGGAAAGGAAAAGGTTTCGGATTAGTAGAATTAATACGCGAACAAGTGTCGAGGTACGTTCGTGTAAATTAATCGGGCATGTATGTAATAGCCCGAGTTTGACCCTAATCGGAAATAGTGGTTTTGGGACCACAAATCCGAGTCAATAGAATATTTTTATATTATATTTGGTGACTATGATTCATGAGTGTGCATGTGCAAAAATCTTCGTGAATTAATTTGACCATTTATGTGTTCAATTTAACGAAAAAGGCTAAATCGCGTAAGCTGTAAAAATAGCCATTTATTAAATTAGGTGGCTAAAGTGAGTTGTGTTCTTTTGCATGAGTATTAAAGATGCAATTTTACCTTTATATAAGAGTAGTGGACGGCAGTGTGACTTAATATATATATAATGTATAATTGTTTTATATGTTAAAATATATTAATGATAAAATAAACATTAAAAAGGCATTATAATAAAACAAAAAGAGAAAAACAATTTGCATGTCCATATTTCTGTTCTTGTGCCGAAATAAGGAGAAACAAAAACAAGAAAATCCAAGCTAAGTTCAGCCATGGATTAGCTTGATTCAAGGTGAGTTTTAGCTTGGTTTTTGATAATTTTTACGTTTTTGAGATTGTTGCTTCGAATATTATCCGACCCATGTTATAATTTTTGTTATTAATGCATGAGTGATGTTCGGCCATTGATGAAGGCTTGAGATTTTTGATGTTTGATGATTTTGTTTTAAAGATATGTTTTAGATTAACATGTTTTGTATTGGAAATTTTGATAATTTTGAGTAAATAGGACTAAATTGAGAAATTTGTAAATTGAAGGGTCCAAATGTGAAATAAATGAATTGTATAGTTTTGTATGGGCATGGGTAGTATTCGGCCCTAGAGGAATAAATTAAAATTATGTGTATTTTGTGTTTTGTGCAATAGGGACTAAATTGTAAAAGTTGTAAATGTTAGGGGTAAAATGGTAATTTGCCCATTTATGTGATTTTTGTATTAAATTGAATGAAAATATATTGAATAAGCTTAAATTTGGAATTTATTTAGATCAAGAACATAAAGTCACGGGGTTGGACCGGGGAAAGGGGAAATTGAACGAGTAGTCGGGAAACCCTAATTCATCGATTTTCGAGGTAAGTTTTTAAGCAGTTGGATGAAATGAAATTGATTATATACTAATGTGCATATGAAAATCAATTATAAGCATGATAATTCCCCTATTGCCGAATGTATCTTGAGATGAAATGAAATCTATTTATAATAGCCGAATGTTAAGTTGATGTGTATATAAATATATATATGTAATTGTTGATTAAATGAGTTACATGAGTATAAGCATTTATAAAGAGGTAGTTATATATATGATTATGAAATGAGAGATGGATGTATGCTATGAATAAATATATGTGTAAATTGAGTTTGTCGAATGTAATGGTAAGTGAAAAAGGCAAATGGAGATGTTGAAAAATACATGTATGCTATGGCTAGATATATGTAACGTGTGTACGCCGAATGTGTTGGTATTTGAAAAAGGTAAATTGAGTATGTATAATTGAGAATGGAATTATATATATTTTGAAGAGCAAAGGAAGGGTCTGTTAAAGGGCACTAAGTGTGCGAACTAAAATACAGGAAACAATCGTGTGTGCGAAATCGGTTAAATGGCACTGTGTGTGCAGAATAATAAGTAATGGCACTAAGTGTGCGATACATTACTGTTAAATGGCACTGTGTGTACAGAATAATAAGTAATGGCACTAAGTGTGCGATACATTACTGTTAAATGGAACTGTGTGTGCAGAATAATAAGTAATGGCACTAAGTGTGCGATACATTACTATTAAATGGCACTATGTGTGCTCTTTCTCACGTAACGGCACTAAGTGTGCGATACGTTACGTAATTTGCACTATGTGTGCGGGATTACAGAGACTTTGGGGACATAAAGCGATGAAGGAGATAAGCGAGAAGTGATACATGAGTAAGTGTTGCATGATAGCTTAATAACCAGGTACTAGTGAGGTAAGTTACTTTTGTTACGAAAATATAGAAATGAGATGTGAATGTTAAACTTTGAGCTTATTCGAAATGGATAAATAGTACTTGAGTATTCGGTTTTGAGATCTATTAGATATGGTGGTTATTGAATGGTGACAAGTTATGCATATTTGTACTTATGAATTCATTATTGCTCATATTGGATTAATTAAATTGTTTATTGATTAGTTGTATAATTTTTACCATTGCTTAAAACTTACTAAGCTATATTAGCTTACCATATGTGTGTTTGTTTGACTATTGTATAGATCTTGAAGGCTAGCTCGTGCTCGGGGATCTTCGTCAAAGTCATTCGCACTATCATCTATCTTCAGTATTCTAGAAGTTGTACCCCTTTTGAAACATATGGCATGTATAGGCAATATTTCTTGGGTTGTGTTCGAATGATATTTATATATATGTATATGCCATGTGAAAATGGCTATGCTTTTATGTTTGAGTTGGTTTGATCATGTTTAAATATGGAATTATTACTTGAGTATATTAGTATATTTATTAAAAGCCTAGTTTAAAAGTTATTTCATAATATGTTATTTGAGAATTTTTGAGTTCATAGAATTGGTTGAATTATGGTATAAGACATTAGGTTGATAAAAATGTTTGTGGCATAATTATTTGAATGTGCCAATATGACTAGACATGAATGGAATAGGTCACATTTTTGTGTATGTGATTATCAAAGGTGATATATTAATGAGCAATTTAATGTGTACGTATTTGTAGATATTCGACCATGATTTGTTTTAGTTTGGAGCATAGATTCCCCCTTTGGGATATATATTATATTCGACCATGTGTTATAAATGGTTAAATCATAGATGTAATATCTTGTTAAGATGTGCATATTATGGAATATATATATATATGTAATGAACATAGCCGAAAGTGATAAGAAATTTTTTTGGAGATAAATAAGTTGGTTTGATATTTTTATTTATGGTATATTCGATTGTGAGATGAGTAGATAGGACAATGATATAAATTGTATGTGATATTGAAATGATCGAAAGTAATGTATATGTTCATGAATGATATATGTTTGAATGTATGGATGATAATAGCAATAGAATGAATGAATAAGTGCACTATACCTATTCGGCCTCTACTTTTAAATGACCTAGTGAATAGTAATTTTGCTATTTGAATGGAATTGGTTTTAAAGATGCTAGTGATAATGTTTGGTGGTAACTTATTTGTTTATAATAGCATGTTTTGATTATGTATTAATTATTGTAATAAGATTCATTTGAGTGCGGGGACTTGTGATTGGATAAGTAATGTCTCGTAACCCTAATCCGGCGATGGACATGGGTTAGGGGTGTTACATTTGATTGGTATCAGAGCTACGATTTAGTCGGTTCTCAGACTAACGTAGCGTGTATGAGTCTAGCTATACATGCCATATTTTATAATGTGATAGTGTGATGACTTCTGACAGTGAAATGTGTTTATTTCTTTCATATCGTAAATGGATCCTGATCCCGAGCGAGCTATAGCTGACGATGTCGAGAGCGTGGCGCCTTTTCCCGCGCAAGAGACCGCGCTGGAGGAATCTCGACCAGCTACGAGTAATCCCGATGAGGGGGCTAAACAAACCTTTTATAGCATGATGAATGATTGGTTTAGCCAATATATTCGAACCAATCCGGCTGTGCAACAACCCCTGAATCAGAATATTCCCCCTGTAGTACCGGTGGTAACCCCGATTGTAAATCCTGAGAGAGCAAGCAAGCCTCCGGTTGACTGCATTAGAAAACACGGGGCTCAAGAATTTAGAACCAAAGATGATGATGATGCTGAACGAGCTGAATTTTGGCTTGATAATACTATTCGTGTTTTCGATGAATTGTCTTGCACACCCGATAAATGTCTGAAGTGTGCCATATCATTATTACGGGATTCTGCCTACTATTGGTGGAATACTCTTGTATCAGTTGTTTCGAAGGAGAGAGCTTTCAGATGGAATTTCGTAAGAAATACATAAGTCAGCGATTTTTAGACTCTAAACGTAAAGAATTTCTCGAGTTTAAGAAGGGTCGTATGACCGTATCTGAGTACGAGCGAAAGTTTGTGAGACTTAGTCGCTATGCTTGTGAATGTGTTTCATCTGAGGCTACTATGTGCCGGAGATTCGAAGAAGGTTTAAATGAAGATATAAAGCTTCTGGTTGGCATCCTTGAAATAAACGAGTTCGTAGTACTTGTTGAGTCTACTGAGTTTGTGATTCGGGTTTCGAACCCCTTAGGTCGGTGTGTGCTAGTTGATAAAGTGTGCAAGAATTGCCCTTTAATGATTCGAGACTCATGTTTTTCGGCCGATCTGATGTTACTACCATTTGACGAGTTCGATATTATCCTCGGTATGGATTGGTTGATGGTACACGATGCAGTAGTGAATTGCAGATGAAAGACTATTGATTTGAGGTGCCAGAATAACGAGATAATTTGAATTAAATCTGCGGATTTGAATGGGCTACCAGTTGTGATATCTTCGATGTTGGCTCGACAGTATTTGAGAAAGGGTTGCGAAGCTTATCTTGCGTATGTGATTGACAGCAAGGTAACCGAAAAGAAGATTGAATCTGTACCGGTTGTTGGTGAGTATTCGGATGTGTTCCGGAGGAATTGCAGGGATTGCCACCCGTTCGGGAGGTAGAGTTTGGTATTGAACTAATGCCAGGGAAAACTCCGATTTCAATAGCTCCGTATAAAATGGCACCGACAGAATTAAAAGAGTTGAAGGCTCAGTTGCAAGAATTGATAGATAAAGGTTTCGTCCGACTGAGTTTCTCTCCTTGGGGTGCGCCTGTCATATTTGTGAAAAAGAAGGACGGAACTTTGAGAATGTGCATCGACTATCGACAACTCAATAAGGTGACCGTAAAGAATAAATATCCGTTGCCACGTATTGATGATTTATTCAATCAGCTTAAGGGAGCCTCGGTGTTCTTGAAAATTGATTTGAGATCAGGTTATTATCAGTTACGAGTTAGGGACTCGGATATACCAAAGACTACTTTTCGGACGAGATATAGCCATTACGAGTTCTTAGTGATGCCGTTTGGACTCACTAATGCCCTGCTGTTTTCATGGATCTGATGAATCGGGTATTTAGACCGTATCTAGATTGGTTTTTGGTTGTATTCATAGATGACATACTGATCTATTCACGTGACGAAACTGAGCATGCTGAGCATGCTGAGCATTTGAGACTGGTGTTATAGATTTTGCGTGATAAGCAGTTATACGTGAAATTCAGCAAATGTGAGTTTTGGTTGAATGAAGTTAGTTTCTTGGGGCATGTTATTTCAGCATCGGGCATTTGGGTTGACCCGAGTAAAATCTCGGCTATACTGGGTTGGAAACCTCCACAGAATGTTTCTGAGGTACGTAGCTTTTTGGGACTTGCTGGATATTATAGACGCTTCGTGAAAGGGTTTTCTATGATAGCAGCTCTGATGTCAAAGCTATTACAGAAAGACGTTAAATTCGAATGGTCAGACAGGTGCTAGAAGAGTTTTGATCAGCTAAAAGCTTTGCTAACGGAAGCTCCAGTGTTGGTTCAGCCAGAGTCGGGTAAGGAGTTCGTTATTTTCAGCAATGCATCCTTAAATGGGCTGGGTTTTGTTTTGATGCAGGAGGGTAAAATTGTAGCTTATGCTTTGAGACAGTTGAAACCGCACGAGAGGAATTATCCGACGCACGACCTTAAGTTGGCCGCTATAGTTTTTGCTTTGAAAATATGGCGTCACTATCTATTTGGTGAGAAATGCCACGACTATTCGGATCACAAGAGTCTAAAGTATTTAATGACTCAGAAGGATCTAAATTTGAGACAGCGTCGATAGTTGGAACTGTTAAAAGACTATGAGTTTGTGATTGACTATCACCCGGGGAAGGCTAATGTGGTTGTTGATTACACTTAGCCGAAAGTCACTATTTGCTCTACGTGTAATGAATGCGGACATAGCTATGACCGATGATGGTGTGATCATTACAGAATTGAAGGCGAGACCACTGTTTGTACAACAGTTTCGTGAAGCTCAAGTGGTTGTTGATGATTTAAAACTAAAAAGGAGTCATTGTGGCTCGAGTACGGATTCAGATTTTCAAATAGATGCTGAGGGATGTCTACGATTTAAGAATCAGATATGTGTACCTAAGAACCCTGAATTGATTCGAATGATTTGTGACGAAGCTCATAATAGTAGATTGTCGATTCATCCGGGTAGCACGAAAATGTATAATGACCTGAAATAGCATTACTGGTGGCATGGTAGGAGACGAGACATTTCAGACTATGTGTCGAAGTGTTTAGTATGTCAACAAGTGAAAGCCGAGCATCAGGTGCCATCGGGACTACCACAACCGATTATGACACTTGAGTGGAAGTGGGATAGAGTCACGATGGATTTCGTATCGGGTTTGCCGTTGACACCGAGTAAGAAAGACTCAATCTGGGTTATTGTTGATAGATTGACGAAATCGGCCCATTTTGTTCCGGTACGTACGGATTTCTCACTTGATAAGTTAGTTGAGTTGTATATATCGCAGATCGTACGATTGCACGGAGTACCTATTTCTATTGTTTTGGATAGAGACCCGCGGTTTACATCACGGTTTTGGAAGAAACTGCAAGATGCTTTAGGTACCAAATTGCATTTCTGTACTGCTTTTCACCCTCAGTCGGATGGTCAATTCGAACGTGTTATTCAAATACTCGAGGATACGTTGAGATGTTGCGTTCTTGAGTTTGAGGGGACATGGGAACGATACTTGCCTTTGATTGAATTTGCATATAATAACAGCTATCAATCGAGTATCAAAATGGCACCATACGAAGCTTTGTATGGTCATAAATGTCGTACACCTCTATATTGGACCTAGCTAAGTGAAGGCAAGATGCACGGAGTTGATTTAATCAGAGAGACTGAGCAGAAAGTAAAAGTAATCCGAGAAAGTTTGAAAGCCGCCTCAGATCGTCAGAAGTCGTATGCGGACTTGAAACGTAAAAATATAGAGTTTCAGGTGGGCGACCGAGTATTTTTGAAAGTCTCGCCGTGGAAAAAGATATTTAGATATGGCCGTAAAGGAAAGCCGAGTCCGAGATTTATTGGGCCGTATGAAGTTATTGAGCGTATCGGGCCGGTTGCGTATAGACTTATGTTGCCATCTGAGTTAGACAAGATTCATAATGTCTTCCATGTGTTGATGCTCCGACGATACAGATCTGATCCTTCTCATGTGATTAGCCCATCAGATATTGAGATTCAGCCTGACTTGACTTATGAGGAAGAACCGATTCGTATTCTAGCTCATGAAGTGAAAGAGTTACGAAATAAGAAAATCTCGTTGGTTAAAGTAATGTGGCATAAGCACGGGGTTGAGGAAGGAACCTGGGAAACCGAAAAATCAATGAAAGAACGCTACCCACACTTATTCATTGGTAAGATTTTCGGGGACGAAAATCCTTTAAGGAGGGGAGAGTTGTAACAGCCCGAGTTCAACCCTAATCGGAAATAGTGGTTTCGGGACCACAAATCAGAGTCAATAGAATATTTTTATATTATATTTCGTGACTATGATTCATGAGTGTGCATGTGCAAAAATCTTCGTGAATTAATTTGACCGTTTATGTGTTCAATTTAACGAAAAGGGCTAAATCGCGTAAGCTGTAAAAATAGCCATTTATTAAATTAGGTGGCTAAAGTGAGTTGTGTTCTTTTGCATGAGTATTAAAGATGCAATTTGACCTTTATATAAGAGTAGTGGACGGCAGTGTGACTTAATATATATATAATGTATAATTGTTTTATATGTTAAAATATATTAATGATAAAATAAACATTAAAAAGGCATTATAATAAAACAAAAAGAGAAAAACAATTTGCATGTCCATATTTCTGTTCTTGGTGCCGAAATAAGGAGAAACAAAAACAAGAAAATCCAAGCTAAGTTCGGCCATGGATTAGCTTGATTCAAGGTGAGTTTTAGCTCGGTTTTTGATAATTTTTACGTTTTTGAGATTGTTGCTTCGAATATTATCCGACCCATGTTATAATTTTTGTTATTAATGCATGAGTGATGTTCGGCCATTGATGAAGGCTTGAGATTTTTGATGTTTGATGATTTTGTTTTAAAGATATGTTTTAGATTAACATGTTTTGTATTGGAAATTTTGATAATTTTGAGTAAATAGGACTAAATTGAGAAATTTGTAAATTGAAGGGTCCAAATGTGAAATAAATGAATTGTATAGTTTTGTATGGGCATGGGTAGTATTCGGCCCTAGAGGAATAAATTAAAATTATGTGTATTTTGTGTTTTGTGCAATAGGGACTAAATTGTAAAAGTTGTAAATGTCAGGGGTAAAATGGTAATTTGCCCATTTTTGTGATTTTTGTATTAAATTGAATGAAAACATATTGAATAAGCTTAAATTTGGAATTTATTTAGATCAAGAACATAAAGTCACGGGGTTGGACCGGGGAAAGGCGAAATTGAACGAGTAGCCGGGAAACCCTAATTCGTCGATTTTCGAGGTAAGTTTTTAAGCAGTTGGATGAAATGAAATTGGTTATATACTAATGTGCATATGAAAATCAATTATAAGCATGATAATTCTCCTATTGCCGAATGTATCTTGAGATGAAATGAAATGTATTTATAATAGCCGAATGTTAAGTTGATGTGTATATAAATATATATATGTAATTGTTGATTAAATGAGTTACATGAGTATAAGCATTTATAAAGAGGTAGTTATATATATGATTATGAAATGAGAGATGGATGTATGCTATGAATAAATATATGTGTAAATTGAGTTTGTCAAATGTAATGGTAAGTGAAAAAGGCAAATGGAGATGTTGAAAAATACATGTATGCTATGGCTAGATATATGTAACGTGTGTACGCCGAATGTGTTGGTATTTGAAAAAGGTAAATTGAGTATGTATAATTGATAATGGAATTATATATGTTTTGAAGAGCAAAGGAAGGGTCTGTTAAAGGGCACTAAGTGTGCGAACTAAAATACCGAGCACTGTGTGTGCGAAATCGGTTAAATGGCACCGCGTGTGTGAGAATAATAAGTAATGGCACTAAGTGTGCGATACATTATCGTTAAATGGCATCGTGTGTGGAATAATAAGTAATGGCACTAAGTGTGCGATACACATCGTTAAATGGAACTGTGTGTGCGGAATAATAAGTAATGGCACTAAGTGTGCGATACATTACTATTAAATGGCACTATGTGTGCTCTTTCTCTCGTAACGGCACTAAGTGTGCGATACGTTACGTAATTTGCACTATGTGTGCGGGATTATAGAGGCTTCGGGACATAAACTGATGAAGGGAGATAAACGAGAAGTGATACATGAGTAAGTGTTGCATGATAGCTTAATAACCAGGTACTAGTGAGGTAAGTTACTTTTGTTACGAAAATATAGAAATGAGATGTGAATTTTAAACTTTAAGCTTATTCGAAATGGATAAATAGTACTTGAGTATTCAGTTTTGAGATCTATTAGATATGGTGGTTATTGAATGGTGACAAGTTATGCATATTTGTACTTATGAATTCATTATTGCTCATATTGGATTAATTAAATTGTTTATTGATTAGTTGTATAATTTTTACCATTGCTTAAAACTTACTAAGCTATATTAGCTTGCTGTATGTGTGTTTTTTTTACTATTGTATAGATCTTGAAGGCTAGCTCGTGCTCGGGGATCTTCGTCAAAGTCATTCGCACTATCATCTATCTTCGATATTCTATAAGTTGTACCCTTTTTGAAACATATGGCATGTATAGGCAATATTTCTTAGGTTGTGTTCGAATGATATTTATATATATGTATATGCCATGCGAAAATGGCTATGCTTTTATGTTTGAGTTGGTTTGATCATGTTTAAATATGGAATTATTACTTGAGTATATTAGTATATTTATTAAAAGCCTAGTTTGAAAGTTATTTCATAATATGTTATATGAGAATTTTTGAGTTCATAGAATTGGTTGAATTATGGTATAAGACATTGGGTTGATAAAAATGTTTGTGGCATAATTATTTGAATGTGCCAATGTGACTAGACATGAATGGAATAGGTCATATTTTTGTGTATGTGATTATCAAAGGTGATATATTAATGAGCAATTTAATGTGTACGTATTTGTAGATATTCGACCATGATTTGTTTTAGTTTCGAGCATAGATTCTCCCTTTGAGATATATATTATATTCGACCATGTGTTATAAATGGTTAAATCATAGATGTAATATCTTGTTAAGATGTGCATATTATGGAATATATATATATGTAATGAACATAGCCGAAAGTGATAAGAAATTTTTTTGGAGATAAATAAGTTGGTTTGATATTTTTATTTATGGTATATTCGATTGTGAGATGAGTAGATAGGACAATGATATAAATTGTATGTGATATTGAAATGATCGAAAGTAATGTATATGTTCATGAATGATATATGTTTGAATGTATGGATGATAATAGCAATAGAATGAATGAATAAGTGCACTATACCTATTCGACCTTTACTTTTAAATGACCTAGTGAATAGTGATTTTGCTATTTGAATGAAATTGGTTTTAAAGATGCTAGTGATAATGTTTGGTGGTAACTTATTTGTTTATAATAGCATGTTTTGATTATGTATGAATTATTGTAATAAGATTCATTTGAGTGCTGGGACTTGTAATTGGATAAGTAATGTCTCGTAACCCTAATCCGGCGACGGACATGGGTTAGGGGTGTTACAATGTAAATATGTTTAATTGAATGTTGTGCTTGTATGGAATGTGACTTATATTGATGTGCATTACTTGAATGCTATAATGAGAAAATTAATACATGCTTGAAAATGGTGAAAAAGGGTTATGTCCCGACTGAATATTGAATTCCGATGAATATATGTGCTTTCCCGTAATGGGTGAGGTCCTGCATTTGTTGCTGACAGATTTTGCTTAGACAAGCAATCCTATTGACCTCATTATAGAAAGGATTTAGCTCGGACGGGTAATCCTAATATAGTACCTCTCGAGTATACGTTATGATTAGGGTTTAGCCTAGACTGGTAATCCTAATCGAGCTCCTCTGAGTATACGTTATATGAAGGATTTAGCTTGGACTGGTAATCCTGTTATACGATATGTGGCTCGAGAGTGTGTCCCTTGGCTAAGTGCCCTAATGGGTACCCCTGAATAAGAATTGACGGATTATCGAATTGTACACCTCGAGTGTACTACTTGAGCATCCATCAGAATTTCAATGATTCAACGGACACAACTCTTGACACGGTATGAGGATTATAAGATGAAATGATAATGACTTGAAATAATATTTCTTGATGAGCTCATCTATGTTTACTTGATTGATATGAAGATTTTGGTGACTAACATGTTTGATTGAGTGCATGTGTTTAGACAATATTGCTAATGGATGGAAAACATGATATTGTATGCTTAGACTTAATAAACGGGATTGGCAAGTTTAGTTTCCGTTATACGAACTTACTAAGCATGTAATGCTTACTCTATTTTATTTCCCCTATTTTATAGTGCTCGAAAGCTCGCGAAGGTTAGAGATCATTGGAGCATCGTCACACTATCAACTAGCTCATTTTGGGTATACATAGTAAAATCATTTTGGTATAATGGCATGTATAGGACAACTTGGCCAATAGTAGCTTGAAAATGATGTTTTGTAACCTAGCCATTGGAATGGCTAGTAATGGTTCATTTTGGTATGACTAAGTAGGTTATTATGATATATATACACATGTGTTATGTTAAGTATATGTGATCAAGTGATGTTAATGCCTAAGTTAAACCAAGGTAAGTTTATAAACACATATGCACGTAATGGCATGCCATGATGAATGATGGAATTTGCTTAAATTGTATGTTTGGAATGGTTGAATTGTACTTGGTATGTTTTAGTGCAGGTAAATGGTAAATTTGGGTGACAAATGAGGCTAGGAAATGGCTTTATTTTGTCCACACGGGTTGACACACGGGCGTGTGTTTAGGCCGTGTGTGACACACGACCAGCCCCATGGGCATGTGGTTCGGCCGTGTGTCCCCTGCATCTTAAAAATGAGAAACAGAATGCTCAAAATTGAGCACACGGGCAGAGACACGGGCGTGTGTCTCAGCCGTGTGGTTGACACGGGCGTGTTACACGGCCTTACGAAAACTGCACCCAATTTCGAAAATAAAAATTTGCCACACGGCCGTGTGACTTAGCCTTGTGACTTCAATTTCTTCATGTTTTAGAAGTCAGAGAGTTACATGGGTTAAGGACACGGGCATGTGTAGTCACACAGCCCGACCACATGGGCGCATCCCTAGACCACACTGGCGTGTGGGCACTGTATGTAAGAAAAATTTTGGAATTTCACGAAAAATTCCCTAAGATCCCGATTTAGTGCCGATTCATTTCTAATGCTCATATTGGGCCTCGAGGGCCCATTTAAGGGACGTTGTGTATAATCTCAGTGAATAAATAGTGATTAACATGAAATGTCTGTAAATGTTCCAAAAATTTTTGGTAATACTCCGTAACCCTATTCCGGTGACGGATATGGGTTAGGGGTGTTACAATAGCGGACTCTGCTATCATATCATCAGCATAAACTTCAATCCCTTTATGCATCATGTTATGAAATAGTGCCACCATTGCTCGTTGATACATGGCCCCAGTATTTTTAGACCAAACGGTATGACCCTGTAACAAAAAGTTCCTAAGGTCATGATGAATGTGGTCTTTTCCATGTCCTCCCTCGCCATTTTGATTTGATTATACCTCGAGAATCCATCCATGAAAGAGAAAACACAATGTTTAGCAGTATTATCCACCAGTGTGTCTATATGAGGTAACAGAAAATTATCCTTGTGTAACACCCCACACCCGGCCTAGACGTTATGACCAGATCTAGCGTGCCACATCAGGTGTTGTTCGAAAACTTTGTGTTCGTTGGAAAACTCATCTACGAATCAAAACTTTCTACCGTTTTAAAATCTCAATTTTCGTTGTTTATTAACAAAATAAGTTTTACTCGAAATCATTTTCAAAAATATTATTATGCATCTATTACTTTGTTTTTAAAACCATGTCTGTTACGGAAGTTTGGTTTAAACAGTTACGGAAACGTGTTATTTAAAAAAAACAGTAGTCATTGTTTTAAAACCCATGTTTAATAAATTAGCAATTTGTAAAGAAATACCAAATAAAGGTTAAAAACAATTCCAATGGCCTTATTACAAAAATTATTAACCCAAAAATTAAAGTAAAGTAAACTAAAATAGAGTAGCTAAATTAACCCCAAGAACATACAGGACGTGTGGCCACCTCTGAGTCCCTCACAGCTCCAAATCCTCTAAGGCTGGGGATTACCTGCACGGTTAATGGAAAGAGAGTGAGTTACGAGAACTCAGTGTGTAATCCCCTTTTACAGTCACAGTCTGGGCCCAAGCCCATACAGTATTAGTCTGGGCCTAAGCCTCAAAATCATGTCAATGCAAACTGCACGCACCCAACCCACCCAACCATCACACCACCCGTACCAACCCTACACACCATGTGGGGACCAAGTCGACCCACCCCGCCCCTACACACCAATAACGCAATGAGTGCTATTATCAATGCAAAGAAAGCCGCGCCAAGACAGTGATATCGTGGCTGAGCCACTAAAATCAGTATATCGTGGCAGAGCCACTAAATCAGTATAGCGTGGCATAGCCACCAGTACATTACTTCCTCCAAATACATAACCCAACCCAATGCAACATGTCGTGTCATATTAAATCAATGTATGCAGTATATCACCATCATAATTAATTAAACAGATTACACATACATCACTAGATCTATCACTAGGGATATAATGGTCATTTGATCGGTTGGGGGTAAAACGGTAATTTACCCCTCGGGGGTATTCCAGTAATTTCACCCAACGAGGGCATTTCAGTAATTCCACCCTTTAAGGGTATCTCAGTAATTTCACCCACCGTGGGTATTTCGATAAATTTACCCGTCGAGGGTATTTCGATAATTTTACCTGCCGAGGGTATTTCGATAATTTACCCACCAAGGGTAATTCAGTAATTTACTCATCTACGGCCTTTCTGGAGGCCAACTGTCGCCTCGAGCGACACATGTTCCATTTTTGGTCAAAACGGGCAATTGGGCCTAAAATCTATTTTCGGCCCAAACGGGCCCACATGCTCGTGTGGCCCAAGAAACCCATTTTCGGTCTCGGATCTGCAAACTTCGCAGCCGCAACAATCGTCTGGCACTTACCACAGATTTCCCCTCTTTGGGCCCATTAACCCATTGGGCCCACTTAGCCCACTTCGGCTCAACAAGGCCTATTATAGCCTTAGTTCCGCGAGAGAGTTCGAGTCACTCCCAACAGTCTATCGCCAACACTATTGACTCAATTGAACTCTACGAGCGCTCGTACACTCGAGAGCTCTCAGTTGCCGATACTCTGGCTTTTCGGTATTTCGGCTTTTAGCCAATTCACAGAACATCGCATATCAGAATAAACAGTGGTGTGAGATTACACACCTTGTTACGAGCGTAGGTTGAAGCTCCCAAGATTAAGCACCTATGAAATCAACAATTCTAATCCATTAGTCTTAACCCTTGATAAGACATCCCCAAATATTGAAATCGATTAATCAACTAGTGCTACTTACCACCAAACAAGAGATCTACTGCAAGGGAAGAGTGTTCAGTCGACTCCTTGGTTAAGCAAATCGAGTCCCTAGTAATGTTTAAACGAAGAGGAGATGTTAGCTACACAATACCCACGGCCACAATTGAAAACAAAACAGCCTTTCGGCTTGAGAGATGTAGAACCGAGCATAGAAAAGAGACCGGCCAAGATTCGGCTAATCATAGCCACTTACCACAAAATTGAAGGATTCAGAAAGACTAAGAGCAAGGGAAGAAGATAGATTCGGCCTACACTTCGGCTGGCTTTGCAAGGTGAAGAGAGGAGCAACAAGAGGTTTCGGCCCTCACAACAGAGAACAAAAGGAATTCGGGATGGAAATAGTAACACATTTTAGGCCCACATTTAGTATGCTTTTGGATGAATTATCCCTTATTTTATGTAATTTGGTGCTCTTAATCCTTTCTTTTCATGTTATATACTCAGGAAAGCACCAGGGGATGAAAAGAACACAAAACGGGCTTAAAACGGGACAAATTGGCCAAAGCATGAAATCGACATGGCCTGGACCAAAAATCACACGGCCGTGCCTCCTTAAAGATCTCGAACACGGCCTGGACCACGATTAACACGGCCGTGCCTCATCAACGAAGTCCAGACGGCCTGGCCACGATTCATATGGGCGTGTGCCGAGGCCATGCCAAGCCGCGACCAAGAGGAGTTTCACTCGGATTTGGATGCTTGGAGGTAAAGAAACACACTCCAAAGTCTAATTAAACCCTCAAATAGGAATTGCACTCAAATAAGGATACTTGGAGGCCAAGTAACACACCTCAAAGCCTATATAAACACCCTAGGGGGCAACTTATTCAGGAGTTCGACAGAACCCTGCATCGAGGGGAGCCCAAAGCCATCGTCTAGGGGCGTCGTGCTAGGCAGAGAGCGATTTGTGGGGATTCACTCAGGGATAGCAAGTTGATCCATCTCAAGAAGCCAGAATTATACTCAAGACGGAGGATCTCTCCTTCAATTCCTTTAGGGGGTTTTAGGGATTTCTTATGTTTTGTTTTATCTTTTCTCTTGAGATGTTTTCCTTTATTGTTATGAACTAAACCCTTCTTGACACAGAAGGGGATGAAACCTATGATGAATCTTGTTATTGTTTTCTGAATTATATGATAAATACTTAGTTTGTTCTTAATTATGTGAGCTTAATCCAAATTTAATGTGCTTAGGTGGAGGAGGAATAGACCCGCCTAAGAGTAGATCCAACATAATTAAGCGGACTTGATCGCACGCCTAGAGATAGGGTGACGAGATTTTTTCTTGGATTAGGGTGAAACCTAATATGGGAATCCATAGATCGATTTACTGCTATTCTAAGGGGTTATTATAAGAGAACGAGAGTTCCACTAATTAACCTAGGGTTAGACGTTATTCGCCTCGAGAGAGGGTCTAATATACGTTAGGGAGTCTTACGGATCAAACTAAGTGAATAAATCGTATGGTTCAGTGTTAGATAACAAGTGAAGTCTAGGTGGATTCTTCCTAGGGTATTGTAATATCCTAAAAAAAATTGAGTATCATCTTGTTACTTGTGTTAGCTCGAGTATGATTATTATTATGTGCTTAGTATAGTTTTATGAAGGCTTGGAATTATTAGCTAAGCTAGAATGATTTTTAGTATTGAAACTATAGTGAAGTGGATTAGATGAACTTGACACTTAAGTTAATTTAAGTGTTAAATTCTAACACAAGAGGAGTTAGTGGCATAGTGGATAAGGCGCATGAAAGGTTGCTTGAGGGAAGTGGTTCGAGTAGCATGGAAGGCATATTAAGGATTTTATTTTTTTATGCATCCTAGCATTAAGTGTCGGTCAACTATTCATATGGATAAGATGGACAATTTTCTTTTTATGGTAAGAAGACTTAAGGTTATGGTAAGCATGAAATAAGGGATAGAATTGCTAGATTTTGGGGATAAAATTTCTTCACCTTTGGGAATGTAGAGGATTTCAAGGCTTGGCTTAAGGGTGTTGTTTTGGAAACTCTCCTATGGCCATTAGTGCATGAATGTGGACGGCATGTGTGGCTAGGGGGTGGCCGAATGTTGATAGGAAGTTTGGGGGAATAGTTGGCCAACTTTAGCATTTTGTGCATCATTTGGCATTTTTTCTTCCTCTCCAAAACTCCTCTTTGGCCGAATGTATCTTAGGCATTTTGGTGCAATTTTGCTTTTGATTTAGCTCTCATTTGTGTTTGAACCAAAATCTAAATTCTTCCTCTCATTTCCCTTTGAAACCGAAACCACAATTTGCATTTTTGTGCACGTTTCTTTTAAAGCAAACTAGGTGTTTGGCCGAACCTCTTTCTCCCATCTCTCTCTTTTCTTTCTTTTGATACTTGCTCAAAACCACATTTCCTTTTCACTTCCTCTTGGCCGAATCTTCCTCCTTCCCAAATCCCATCTCTTTCATTTTTTTCAAAGTTAAAAACATCCATTACCATTCTATTTTCATTTTCTATTTTCTTCTTTCTTCCATTTTCGAATCATCCTTCTCCTATTTCACTTTCACTTTTATTTTTCCTTTCTTTTTACTCCACCATAGTCGAATCTTCTTTCTCTCTTTTGGTGTTATATTGGCCGAATATCATCAAGGGTAGATAATCTTTGGGTTTTCTTCAATCGGTTTTGGAAGATAGGTAAGTGTTCATGGCCGTATTTCCGTTATTTCCTTCTCCTTTCTAAGTCATTTTCTTGTGGACAAAGGCCGAATCCTTGGGCATTTGTTTGCAAGGTTCTAACCATTATTTAGGAACCGATTTTTCTTTTAGGCTCTTTGGGACGTTGGAAGCAATCGATCTAAGCCATTCCATTAGCAATCGAAGTTGGTAAGTCAAGTGGTAAGATTCATGTCGATTCATTATTCTTTTTGAGGATAAAGACTAAGGCTATTAGGATTAAGATGTGATGTTGGCCGAATGGATTTTTGCTTATAGTTTTGTGGTATGGCCGAATGTAGGACAAGGTGATCTAGTGCGGTAGATCGGATCTTCGGAAGTTAGTATTTGCGTTAGTGAAAGGTGTGTACCTTACACACTTTATAACTCGGTATATATATATATGTGTGTGTTAATAACTATTCATGTTCTTAAAGCCGAAAACTGTGAGATCTTGAAATGATACCTTGATGGGTATGAGCAAGGATACGGGTAAGTCCGTTTCGATATGATGTTGATATATGTTGTTAACATCACGATCTACGATATATACTGGTTATATGTTTATATCAAAGTATAATGACATGATTTGTTATCTATTGCATTGGTATGGGCGATATGAGAGGAGGGGGAAGATTGATATCCGTGTCTTTTGGACACTAGAGGTTTGGCACCTCCAGTGGTTTGGTACCACATATTTCGTGTCTTTGGGACACCAGAGGTTTGGCACCTCATAGTGACTCGTCCCAGAGGTTTCACACCACCGTGGGTTGGCCCCACATTTGATGTATTGGGATCGTCGCCAGTGATTTCGTATCACACGTGGGTTGGCCCCACAACTTGATTATTCGTGACTTTGGGTCACCAATTGATTTGGCATCACATTATTGGATATCGTAACTTTGGGTCACCAGTGGTTTGGCACCACCAGTGGTTTGGTACCACACGGGGTAGAAAAGGAGTTTTGGATGGCTAGGTTGGATGCATTATATATATATTGCTTGGTTATAATTTGTGTAAGTATGTGGCATTTACCCGGGAGAGGGATTATGCACTGAGTCTTGGTGACTCACCTTCTCCTTATTTTTTCAGTGATTCGTAAAATCGCGGATGAGGAGCCGGATGAACTCGAGGAGGCCATGCAATAAAATTTGGTTTTACATGAACTTCCATTTGGGTACTTTATTTTAATTCGTTTTCATCTTTTATGGATTTGTAATAAGGCCTCTTTAATTATATTTTTGGATTATTTATATGCTTTGGATTTGTTTTAAATATGGCTTATAAATTACATGGTTGATATAATAATTTGAGCACCAAGTTTTCTAAACTACTAAACGCGATGGTTTTTAAAACGTTACCATCGGGTAACATAAATCAATTGATAGTATTTAACAACTTAAGTATTTTTGATAACTCATACTATTTTCCAAAACTCCAGTTTCCAAATTTCTATTAGATACGGTTTTCAACCTAATCGCTTTAGTTTCTTTTCAATTTATAAAAGGTTTACAAATCTAAGTTGCAACTAAGTTTTAAATATTTATTTTCGGATTTCAAAGTAAATTATCAGTTTTAATTTATTATACACCGATTTTCTACGAACTTAGAACAACAAAGAGTTTTTCACTAAAATTTAATCAGTAACTCGCTTTTTCCTCAAAATGTTTTCCTCGTGACATACCAAATTCGGTCGTGGCGTATTGACCGGTTTGGGGTGTTACAAATTGGTATAAGAGCCAAGTTCAAAAGCTCAGCTGTGGGCCCAAGGCCCAAAATGATTTAAAGTATGATCTTAAAATGTTTTTGTTTAAAATTATATGATCTGAAAGGCATGGCACCGAGTCTCCGGCACCGATCCGCCCGGGTAAGTACTTTAAACTGTTGATCTTGATGATATGATGATGTTAGTATGACTAATTAGTAGTAGAAACTACTCTAGAAACCCAAACTATAGGTTGAATGTACTCGCGAAACAACTTCTTATTAAAATTATTCATAAAACTGTGTTTTAAAGAAAGTGGAATAATGACTAATGCATAACACTTTTAAATCAGATAAGTCGAGACTTTAGACATGAGTACTCGAGGTCGGGGTCGTATTACTCGTGGACGCGGTCGGGGTAGGATGGGTGTGTCTGAGCCAGTGAGGTCTGGTCAAGGATCCGAAAATGAGGTACCACTACCCCCACCACCAGCGGTTGGAGTTGAGCATCAGGATCAAACGGGGGATGACACAGTGTCTCAGGCGATGCTGCGAGTCCTTGAGAGGGTAGCTGGAATAGGTGGAGGCGCGGGTTCGAAAAAACTGCACCGAGCGACTTCGAGCCAATGGAGCTGAGGTATTTTGAGGTGTTTCAGGTGTGGCTCCCAGTACGGCAGAGTATTGGTTAGAGGCGACGGAACGAATCATGGATGACTTGGATCTGAATGCTGAGGAAAAGCTAAAAGGGATAGTGTCGCTTCTTCGGGATGAGTCATATCAGTGGTGGCTCACGTACGAAATAGTGCCGCAATGGAGGATCTCACTTGGGATTATTTTAAGGCAACAGATCGTAAGAAAGAAATATGTTGGGTCTAGTTACATTGATGCACAGCGTAAGGCATTTCTGAGTTTGGTCCAGGGAAGTAAGTCCGTATTAGAATATGAGGTAGAATTTTTAAGATTGAGCCGGTATGCTGGAGGTATCGTGGCTTCGGAGCACGAGCGATGTGTCCGGTTTGAGGATGGATTGAGGGACAAACTGAGATTGCTGATTGCTCCACATCAGGAGCGAGAGTTTGCTGCGCTAGTTGAAAAGACTAAGATAGCAGAAGGGATAAAGGAATCAGTAAGGCAGAGGCACGGCAAGAATAAACATAAGAGAAGTTTTGGATCATCCGGGTCAGCCGGTAATTCTCAGAAGAGGGCTAGGCAGAGTGGGCCGAATCAATCTGGGAGGCCACATCGCTAATCGGGGACCAAAGACATGTTGTAACCGATGTGGAAAATTTCATTGGGGCGAATGTTGGACCGGAGGGAAAGGATGTTTTGAGTGTGGTTCGTTGGATCATCGTGTGAGAGACTGTCCACGTAAGCTAGCCAGGAATCAGTCCTAGGGTCAAGGTCGTGCTCAGTTCAGAAATGAGGGACCGTCACCGCAGAGAGGTCGTGGTACCACACGGGGTAGAAAAGGAGTTTTGGATGGCTAGGTTGGGTGCATTATATATATATATTGCTTGGTTATAATTTGTGTAAGTATGTGGCATTTACCCGGGAGAGGGATTATGCACTGAGTCTTGGTGACTCACCTTCTCCCTTATTTTTTTCAGGTGATTCGTAAAATCGCGGATGAGGAGTCGGATGAACTCGAGGAGGCCATGCAAGAAAATTTGGTTTTACATGAACTTCCATTTGGGTACTTTATTTTAATTCGTTTTCATCTTTTATGGATTTGTAATAAGGCCTCTTTAATTATATTTTTGGATTATTTATATGCTTTGGATTTGTTTTAAATATGGCTTATAAATTACTTGGTTGATATAATAATTTGAGCACCAAGTTTTCTAAACTACTAAACGCGATGAGTTTTTAAAATGTTACCATCGGGTAACATAAATCAATTGATAGTATTTAACAACTTAAGTATTTTTGATAACTCATACTATTTTCCAAAACTCAGTTTCAAATTTCTATTAGATACGGTTTTCAACCTAATCGCTTTAGTTTCTTTTCAATTTATAAAAGGTTTACAAATCTAAGTTGCAACTAAGTTTTAAAGATTTATTTTCGGATTTCAAAGTAAATTATCGGTTTTAATTTATTATACACTGATTTCTACGAACTTAGAACAACAAAGAGTTTTTCACTAAAATTTAAACCAGAACTCGCTTTTTCCTCAAAATGTTTTTCCTGTGACATACCAAATTCGGTCGTGGCGTATTGACCGGTTTGGGGTGTTACAAATTGGTATAAGAGCCAAGTTCAAAAGCTCTATTTGTGGGCCCAAGGCCCAAAATGATTTAAAGTATGATCTTAAAATGTTTTTGTTTAAAATTATATGATCTGAAAGGCATGGCACCGAGTCTCCGGCACCGATCCGCCCGGGTAAGTACTTTAAACTGTTGATCTTGATGATATGATGATGTTAGTATGACTGATTAGTAGTAGAAACTACTCTAGAAACCGAAACTATAGGTTGAATGTACTCGCGAAACAACTTCTTATTAAAATTATTCATAAAACTGTGTTTTACGAAAGTGGAATAATGACTAATGCATAACACTTTTAAATCAGATAAGTCGAGACTTTAGAAATGAGTACTCGAGGTCGGGGTCGTATTACTCGTGGACGCGGTCGGGGTAGGATGGGTGTGTCTGAGCCAGTGAGGTCTGGTCAAGGATCCAAAAATGAGGTACCACTACCCCCACCCACCGGTTGGAGTTGAGCATCGAGGATCAAACGGGGATGACGCAGATGTCTCAGCGAGCGTCTTTGCGAGTCCTTGAGAGGGTAGCTGGAATAGGTGGAGGCGCGGGAGTTCGAAAATCTGTACCCGAGTGACTCCGAGCCAATGGAGCTGAGGTATTTTGAGGTGTTTCAGGTGTGGCTCCCAGTACGGCAGAGTATTGGTTAGAGGCGACGGAACGAATCATGGATGACTTGGATCCGAATGCCGAGGAAAAGTGAAAGGGATAGTGTTGCTTCTTCGGGATTAGTCATATCGGTGGTGGCTCACGATACGGAATAGTCTTTGCAGCGGAGGATCTCACTTGGGATTATTTTAAAGGCAAACAGATCGTAAGAAATATGTTGGGTCTAGTTACATTGATGCACAAGCGTAAGGCATTTTCGAAGTTTGGTCCAGGAAGTAAGTCCGTATTAGAATATGAGGCGTAATTTTTAAGATTGAGCCGGTATCTTTGGAGGTATCGTGGCTTGAGCACGAGCGATGTGTCCGGTTCGAGGATGGATTGAGGGACGAATCGAGATTGCTTGATTGCTCCACATCGAGAGTAGAGTTTGTCGCGCTAGTTGAAAAGACTAAGATAGCGAGAAGGGATAAAGGAATCGTGTAAAGCGAGAGGCACGACAAGAATAAACATAAGAGAAGTTTTGGATCATCGGGTCACCGGTAATTCTCGTAAGAGGGCTAGGCAGAGAGTGGGCGAATCAACTGGGAGGCCTGCATCGCTAATCGGGACCAAAGACATTGTAATCGATGTGGAAAATTTCATTGGGGCGAATGTTGGACCGAGGGAAAGGATGTTTTGAGTGTGGTTCGTTGGATCATCGTGTGAGAGACCGCCCACGTAAGCTAGCCAGAATCGGCCCGAGGGTCAAGGTCGTGCTCGATTCGAAATGAGGACCGCCACCGCAGAGAGGTCGTGGTAATGGTAGAGGAGGTAATGGTTCGGCCGAGGCCGCGGAGCATCTCGCGAGAGGTGCGGCAACACCGAGGCAAGACACCTGGTTTGGTGTATGCAAAGCAAGACGCCGAGAGGAGGCGACGACCGGACGTCATAATCGCACGCGTTCTTAATCTTTGGTGAACCATATAACGCTTTGATAGATGTGGGTTTGACACATTCGTATGTTGCTAGTAACATAGTAGAGACTATGAATCTAGACTCGAGACTACTTCTAGGAAGATGATGCATTTAGCCCTCAGGTCACTCAGTAGAAGTAAATAAGTCAGATAGAGATGTACCCCTAGAACTCCAAGGGGTAATGTTTGTAGTCGATCCGATGGAACCGCCGTTTGAGGAGTTCGATCCGATTCTTGGGATGGACTGGTTGGTCAAGTATCAAGAAAGCTTTGATTGCGCCGCTAAGCGCATGGTTTTGAAGACACGGTGAGGGCAAAGAGGTGGTTATGATAGGTAATTGAAGAGATTATCTATCCAACGTGGTATCCGCGTTGAAAGTCGTGAAGTTGGTCGAAGGGCCGTGAGGCATTTGTGGTTAATGTGTGTGCGTTGGAGGCTAAGGAGTCTCATCGTGGGGAATGTCCGAACGGTAAAGGAATATGTTCACGTATTTCCGTAAGAACTTCCGTGATTGCCTCCGGATCGTGAAGTTGAATTTGGTATAGATCTCATACCCGTAATCGCGCAAAGTGTCTATTGCTCCGTATAGGATGGCAATCAAGGAATTAGGGAATTGAAGGCTCAAATTCAAGAGTTGTTGGATCGAGGTTTTATCCGACCAAGTGTTTCGCCTTGGGGAGCACCGGTACTTTTTGTCAAGAAGAAGGATGGATCGATGCGGATGTGTATAGACTATCACAGATTGAATAAGTCGACGATCAAAAACAAGTATCCTTTGCCGAGGATAGATGACTTATTTGATCACCTTAAGGGGCAGCGGTTTTCTCCAAGATTGATTTAAGGTCCGGATATCATCATTTGAAGGTGAAAGAGGTCGATATCCATAAGACGGCATTTCGCACTCTCGGTATGGGCACTCACGAGTTTCGTAATGCCGCTTGGGTTGACTAACGACCTAGCAAGCATTCATGGACATGATGAATCGGGTATTCCAAAGCAGCTTTTGGACCAGTTTTTGTGGTATTTATAGACGATATTTTGGTATACTCCAAGTCGGAGGAGGAGCATGATGCGATTTGCGAGTAGTGTTCTGATTTTGAGGAAAAGCAACTTTATGCAAAATTTAGTAAGTGCGAGTTTTGGCTTAGGGAGGTGACTTTCTTGGGTCACTTAGTATCGGTGAGGGGATTAGAGTGGATCCTCGAAAGATTGAGGCGATGTTGGATTGGAAGCCGCCTAAGTCGATGGTTGAGATTCTGAGTTTCCTAGGTCCAGTGGTATTACAGAGAAGATTTGTGGAAGGATTTTCTTTGATAGCAGCACCTATGACTAAGTTATTGAGGAAAGGAATTCCATTTGTGTGGACCGAGAAGCAAGCAAGGAAGTTTTGACAAGTTGAAGAAGATTTCGATCAAGCTCCGGTTTTGATTCAACTCGAGGCGAGCAAGGAATTCACGGTACATCGTGATGCATCACATCTTGGTTTGGGATGTGTGCTTTGATGCAGGAAGGGAAGGTAGTGGCTTATGCATCTCGACAATTTGAGACCACATGAAGTTAACTATCCGACGCATGACTTGGAATTAGTGAAGTGGTTTTTGCTTTGAAGATATGGAGACACTATTTGTATGGAGAGAAGTCGATAGTCTACACGGATCACAAGATTCTTAAGTATCTTTTGACTCGGAAGGATTTGAACTTGAGGCAACAGATGGATAGAGTTGTTGAAGGACTATGACTGTTCGATTGAGTATCATCCGGGCAAGGCTAACATGGTGGCAGACGCGTTGAGCCGAAAGGTTGTATCAGAATTAAGATCGATGTTTGCTCATCTTAGCTTATATGGCGATGGGAGTCTTTTTCATTTGAATTGCAAGTCAAGTCGACTTGGTTAGAGCGCATCAAGGAGAAACAAATTAGAGGATGATGGTTTGAATGATCGGAGGTTCTGAGTTCGAATGGTGGTTTAGAGGATTATAGTTTGTCCAAGGATGGAGTATTGTGTTTTAAAGGAAGAGCTTGTATGCCAAAGGATGTTGAGTTGAGGCAAAGGATTCTTCGAGACGCACATAGCAGCCCATACGCTATGCATCCTGGAGGTAGCAAGATGTATCGGGATTTAAGAGAGCGATTTTGGTGGCGTGTCCAAGCGTGAGGTAGTGGCGAGTTTGTGGGTAAATGTCGGCGACGGTCGCCAGGTCAAGGCGAGCATCGCTGTGCCGTCGGGTTACTTCACCGGTGAAGATTCCACAGTGGAAGTGGGAAAGGATCACTATGGACTTTGTCGCTGGATTACCCTCACGCCAAGTAAGAAGGACTCGATTTGGGTGATTGTGGATCGCCCGACTAAGTCACTCATTTTATTCTCGTAAGGGTGGATTACTCGCCTGAAGTTAGCTAAGTTGTATGTGGCGGAGATAGTAAGGTTGCACGGTACCACGGTGTCGATCATCTCGCATGCAGATCCTAGATTTACGTCGAGGTTTTGGAGAGCGTTACATCAGGCTTTGGGTACGCGGTTGGATTTTAGTACCGCATTTCATCCACAGTCTGACGGGCAGTCGGAAAGAGTTATACAGATTTTAGAGGATATGTTGAGAGGTTGTGTATTGGACTTCAGAGGCAGCTGGGAAGAGTTTTTACCATTAGTAGAGTTCGCATACAACAATAGTTATCAGGCAAGCATTAAGATGGCACCATATGAGGCGTTGTATGGTAGGAGGTGTCGCACACCTACTTGCTGGACCGAGTTGAGTGAGCATCAAATGTTAGGACCAGAGTTGGTTGCAGAAATCGAAGATAAGGTGAAGTTGATTCAACCTCGGTTGAAGGAAGCTTCGGATAGGCAGAAGTCATATGCCGATCTCAAGCGGAGGGATATAGAATTTTCCGTGGGTGACAAAGTTTTTCTGAAAGTCTCGCCATGGAAGAAAGTGTTAAGATTTGGGAGAAAAGGCAAGTTAAGTCCAAGGTTTATTGGGGTAGTATAAGGTGTTGAGACGAGTGGGACCAGAGCCTATCACCGAGTTGCCATCGAGTCGAGTCGATTCACGATGTGTTCCATGTCTCTATGCTTAGACGCCATCGTTCGATCCATCGCATGTTGTGGCAAAGAGAGAGGAAATAGAGGTGAGTCCAGATCGACGGTAGAAGAAGAACCCGTGGCAGATTCTAGACCGAGATGTGAAAGTTTTGCGAGGGAAGTCAGTTCCTTTAGTGAAGGTTTTATGGCGTAACCATGGCGTAGAAGAAGCTACGTGGGAACCAGGAGGATGTGATGAGGGCAGTTTCCTCAACTCTTTTGAGCAGTAATTTCGAGGACGAAATTTTCTTAAGGGGGTAGAATTGTAATATCCTAAAAAAATTGAGTATCATCTTGTTACTTGTGTTAGCTCGAGTATGATTATTATTATGTGCTTAGTATAGTTTTATGAAGGCTTGGAATTATTAGCTAAGCTAGAATGATTTTTAGTATTGAAACTATAGTGAAGTGGATTAGATGAACTTGACACTTAAGTTAATTTAAGTGTTAAATTCTAACACAAGATGAGTTAGTGGCATAGTGGATAAGGCGCATGAAAGGTTGCTTGAGAGAAGTGGTTCGAGTAGCATGGAAGGCATATTAAGGATTTTATTTTTTATGCATCCTAGCATTAAGTGTCGGTCAACTATTCATATGGATAAGATGGACAATTTTCTTTTTATGGCAAGAAGACTTAAGGTTATGGTAAGCATGAAATAAGGGATAGAATTGCTAGATTTTGGGGATAAAATTTCTTCAACTTTGGGAATGTAGAGGATTTCAAGGCTTGGCTTAAGGGTGTTGTTTTGGAAACTCTCCTATGGCCATTAGTGCATGAATGTGGACGGCATGTGTGGCTAGGGGGGTGGCCGAATGTTGATAGGAAGTTTGGGGGAATAGTTGGCCAACTTTAGCATTTTGTGCATCATTTGGCATTTTCTCTTCCTCTCCAAAACTCCTCTTTGGCCGAATGTATCTTAGGCATTTTGGTTCAATTTTGCTTTTGATTTAGCTCTCATTTGTGTTTGAACCAAAATCTAAATTCTTCCTCTCATTTCCTTTTGAAACCGAAACCACAATTTGCATTTTTGTGTACTTTTCATTTTAAGGCAAACTAGGTGTTTGGCCGAACCTCTTTCTCCCATCTCTCTCTTTTCTTTCTTTTGATACTTGCTCAAAAACCACATTTCCTTTTGACTTCCTCTTGGCCGAATCTTCCTCCTTCCCAAATCCCATCTCTTTCATTTTTTCAAAGTTAAAAACATCCATTGCCATTCTATTTTCATTTTCTATTTTCTTCTTTCTTCCATTTTCGAATCATCCTTCTCCTATTTCACTTTCACTTTTATTTTTCCTTTCTTTTACTCCACCATAGCCGAATCTTCTTTCTCTCTTTTGGGGTTATATTGGCCGAATATCATCAAGGGTAGATAATCTTTGGGTTTTCTTCAATCGGTTTTGGAAGATAGGTAAGTGTTCATGGTCGTATTTCCGTTATTTCCTTCTCCTTTCTAAGTCATTTTCTTGTGGACAAAGGCCTAATCCTTGGGCATTTGTTTGCAAGGTTCTAACCATTATTTAGGAACCGATTTTTTTTTAAGGCTCTTTGGGGACGTTGGAAGCAATCGATCTAAGCCATTCCATTAGCAATCGAAGTTGGTAAGTCAAGTGGTAAGATTCATGTCGATTCATTATTCTTTTTGAGGATAAAGACTAAGGCTATTGGGATTAAGATGTGATGTTGGCCGAATGGATTTTTGCTTATAGTTTTGTGGTATGGCCGAATGTAGGACAAGGTGATCTAGTGCGGTAGATCGGATCTTCGGAAGTTAGTATTTGCGTTAGTGAAAGGTGTGTACCTTACACACTTTATAACTCGGTATATATATATATATGTGTGTGTTAATAACTATTCATGTTGTTAAAGCCGAAAACTGTGAGATCTTGAAATGATACCTTGATGGGTATGAGCAAGGATACGGGTAAGTCCGTTTCGATATGATGTTGATATATGTTGTTAATATCACGATCTACGATATATATTGGTTATATGTTTATATCAAAGTATAATGACATGATTTGTTATCTATTGCATTGGCATAGGCGATATGAGAGGAGGGGGAAGATTGATATCCGTGTCTTTGGGACACCAGAGGTTTGGCACCTCCAGTGGTTTGGTACCACATATTTCGTGTCTTTGGGACACCAGAGGTTTGGCACCTCATAGCGACTCGTCCCAGTGGTTTCACACCACCGTGGGTTGGCCCCACATTTGATGTATTGGGATCGTCGCCAGTGATTTGGTATCACACGTGGGTTGGCCCCACAACTTGATTATTCGCGACTTTGGGTCACCAATTGATTTGGCATCACATTATTGGATATCGTGACTTTGGGTCACCAGTGGTTTGGTACCACACGGGGTAGAAAAGGAGTTTTGGATGGCTAGGTTGGATGCATTATATATATATTGCTTGGTTATAATTTGTGTAAGTATGTGGCATTTACCGGGAGAGGGATTATGCATCGAGTCTTGGTGACTCACCTTCTCCCTTATTTTTTCAGGTGATTCAGTAAAATCGCGGATGAGGAGCCGGATGAACTCGAGGAGGCCATGCAATAAAATTTGGTTTTACATGAACTTCCATTTGGGTACTTTATTTTAATTCGTTTTCATCTTTTATGGATTTGTAATAAGGCCTCTTTAATTATATTTTTGGATTATTTATATGCTTTGGATTTGTTTTAAATATGGCTTATAAATTACATGGTTGATATAATAATTTGAGCACCAAGTTTTCTAAACTACTAAACGCGATGGTTTTAAAACGTTACCATCGGGTAACATAAATCAATTGATAGTATTTAACAACTTAAGTATTTTTGATAACTCATACTATTTTCCAAAACTCCAGTTTCCAAATTTCTATTAGATACGGTTTTCAACCTAATCGCTTTAGTTTCTTTTCAATTTATAAAAGGTTTACAAATCTAAGCTGCAACTAAGTTTTAAAGATTTATTTTCGGATTTCAAAGTAAATTATCAGTTTTAATTTATTATACACCTGATTTCTACGAACTTAGAACAAACAAAGAGTTTTTTCACTAAAATTTAATCGGTAACTCGTTTTTCCTCAAAATGTTTTCCCCTATGACATGCCAAATTCGGTCGTGGCGTATTGACTGGGTTTGGGGTGTTACAAATTGGTATAAGAGCCAAGTTCAAAAGCTCGGCTATGGGCCCAAGGCCCAAAATGATTTAAAGTATGATCTTAAAATGTTTTTGTTTAAAATTATATGATCTCAAAGGCATGGCACCGAGTCTCTGCGTGACCGATCCGCCTGGGTAAGTACTTTAAACTCGTTGATCTTGATGATATGATGATGTTAGTATGACTGATTAGTAGTAGAAACTACTCTAGAAACCGAAACTATAGGTTGAATGTACTGCTGAAACAACTTCTTATTAAAATTATTCATAAAGCGTGTGTTTTAAAGAAAGTGGAATAATGACTAATGCATAACACTTTTAAATAAGATAAGTCGAGACTTTAGACATGAGTACTCGAGGTCGGGGGTCGATACTCGTGGACGCAATCGAGGGTAGGATGGGTGTGTCCGAGCGGTGAGGTCCGGTCAAGGATCCGAAAATGAGGTACCACTACCCCCACCACCGGGCGGTTGGAGTTGAGCATCGAGGATCAAACGGGGATGATGCGTTGTCTCGAGCGATGTCGCGAGTCCTTGAGAGGGTAGCCTGGAATAGGTGGAGGCGCGGGAGTTCGAAAATCTGTGCGAGCGACTTGAGCCAATGGAGCCGAGGTATTTTGAGGTGTTTCGGTGTGGCTCGATGCAGTGAGTATTGGTTAGAGGCGACGGAACGAATCATGGATGACTTGGATCCGAATGCCGAGGAAAAGCTGAAAGGGATAGTGTCGCTTCTTCGGGATGAGTCATATCGGTGGTGGCTCACAGTGCGGAATAGTGCTTTGCGCGGAGGATCTCACTTGGGATTATTTTAAGGCGCGATCGTAAGAAATATGTTGGGTCTAGTTACATTGATGCACAACGTAAGGCATTTCGAGTTTGGTCCAGGAAGTAAGTCCGTATTAGAATATGAGGCGAATTTTTAAGATTGAGCCAGATAGTGCTTTGGAGGTATCGTGGCTTCGAGCACGAGCGATGTGTCCGGTTTGAGGATGGATTGAGGGACGAATCGAGATTATTGATTGCTCCACATCGGGAGCGTAGAGTTCTTTGCGCTAGTTGAAAAGACTAAGATAGCGAAGAAGGGATAAAGGAATCAGTAAGGCAGAGGCACGACAAGAATAAACATAAGAGAAGTTTTGGATCATCCGGGTCAGCCGGTAATTCTCAGAAGAGGGCTAGGCAGAGTGGGCCGAATCAATCTGGGAGGCCTGTTACTGCTAATCAGGGACCAGCACAGTGTAACCGATGTGGAAAATTTCATTGGGGCGAATGTTGGACCGGAGGGAAAGGATGTTTTGAGTGTGGTTCGTTGGATCATCGTGTGAGAGACTGTCCACGTAAGCTAGCCAGGAATCAGTCCTAGGGTCAAGGTCGTGCTCAGTTCAGAAATGAGGGACCGTCACCGCAGAGAGGTCGTGGTACCACACGGGGTAGAAAAGGAGTTTTGGATGGCTAGGTTGGGTGCATTATATATATATATTGCTTGGTTATAATTTGTGTAAGTATGTGGCATTTACCCGGGAGAGGGATTATGCACTGAGTCTTGGTGACTCACCTTCTCCCTTATTTTTTTCAGGTGATTCGTAAAATCGGGGATGAGGAGCCGGATGAACTCGAGGAGGCCATGCAATAAAATTTGGTTTTACATGAACTTCCATTTGGGTACTTTATTTTAATTCGTTTTCATCTTTTATGGATTTGTAATAAGGCCTCTTTAATTATATTTTTGGATTATTTATATGCTTTGGATTTGTTTTAAATATGGCTTATAAATTACATGGTTGATATAATAATTTGAGCACCAAGTTTTCTAAACTACTAAACGCGATGGTTTTAAAGCGTTACCATCGGGTAACATAAATCAATTGATAGTATTTAACAACTTAAGTATTTTTGATAACTCATACTATTTTCCAAAACTCCAGTTTCCAAATTTCTATTAGATACGGTTTTCAACCTAATCGCTTTAGTTTCTTTTCAACTTATAAAAGGTTTACAAATCTAAAGTTTGCAACTAAGTTTTAAAGATTTATTTTCTGGATTTCAAAGTAAATTATCGTTTTTAATTTATTATACACCGATTTCTACGAACTTAGAACAACAAAGAGTTTTTCACTAAAATTTAATCGGTAACTCGTTTTCCTCAAAACGTTTTCCCCTCGTGACATACCAAATTCGGTCGTGGCGTATTGACCGGGTTTGGGGTGTTCTGGTATCATCTAAATCAACTGAGTTTTTCCCAAGTTATTTTCCAAATTCATTCTTCTTTGTCTTAGAGTCTTTAGTTTAGTAGTTAATTAATTTAGATTAGATAAACAATCTATCTTTATTTTTAGGCTAGATAATAAGAAGAAAGTTAGTATTAGTACTTTTAGTTCCTTTGGGTTCGATAATCCGGTCTTGCCTAAGCTATACTACTGTTCGATAGGTGCACTTGCCTCAATCGTTGTCGAGTTAGTTTCGTGTTCGATCATTCTTTTATAAATTTTAAAGCTCGATTCACACGATCAAGTTTTTGGCGTCGTTGCCGGGAACTAAAATATTAATAAAGCTCTATTTTTATTACTTTAGCCTTTTTTTTTGCAATTTTTTTTACTATGCTAATTTTTCCTCCATTTTCTTTTGGCAGATAAATTTAGTTTTTAGAGAAGATGTCATTGAATAACTATCAGTGGCAAGTTACAAGGACAAGGCCAGCCAAAGCAGCAGTGTCTTCAACCTCGACGTACACCCAATAATGTAATATGACTCAAATCTAGGAGGCGTGGCGAATCCTAAGTACCCACCCTACAGATATGGCATAGAGAACGAACAAGTCCACTATATGGGTAACTATTCCAGACCTCAAAATAATTTTTATAGTAACACTTATAATGCAGGTTGGAGGTACCATCCCAATTTCTCGTGGGATGATCAAAGTAGCCAAAGACCGGAACCTTCTCCAAACTTTCAACAACCACCTCACTAACAGGAAGAGGAGTCGAACCTTGAAGAGATGCTGAAAAAATTCATGGCAGCTACATATAACCGTCTCAAAAAAACTGAGACAACACTTAATGACCAACAAGCATCGATCAAAGGGATCAAGAACCAAGTTGGGGAACTTACTGAGTCAGTTAGGGAACTTACTAAGTCAGTTATACAACTTGCTAAGCTGATCTCAGAACTACCACAAGGAAGCTTGCCAAGCAATACTGAAACTAACCCGAGTGAGCAAAATCAAGCCATTTACGATAGTGAAGGGCTAGACGAACCAAACCCAAGGGAAGAACCTGTGGTAAGTGAAGGTAAGGTTGAAGTGTGCCATGATATACCAAAACTGGCAATCATAGAGTACCAACCTCGTGTGCCATATACTGATGCAATAAAGAAAGACCACACAGAGGAAAAAGTCAGTGAACTCACACTTCGTGTAGACGACGAAACAATCACTCTTCAAGCTCTTGACTCAGCTAGGACATCGAGTAATAAAGGTACGAATGTTAATTCTATTGATAACCATTTGGTTCAACCTTCTTCACAGGAAGCATCACAAAATCACCTAGCTGAGCTAGATCTTAGACCTCGTACCCATAAAGAAATAATTCATGAAGGACTAAGGCTTCAGGTCGATGAACTAGACAAGTGGAAAACACACTTTAAAGAGAAACTAGGAATACACGAAGTGAAACCGAAGAAACCCTGCAGACAGTGATAGGAACAACAAATCACTTTAAAATAGGGAATCAGGTATTGTTGAATAAGGAAGACCCTCGAATCACCAATCCAGACCTCAAGACAAACGAAGAAATCACTTTTGAGGTACTTAATGTCTTCCTATCTGCATGATCGAGGTAAGTAATCCTAAATTCAACACTTTTGAGGTAAACACTACTCGACTTAAACTTTAAATCCACAATCGAATTAATCGCATGAGAAAGGACTTTCACCTCCTCAAACCACCTTGACCATACGAATGAGAGGTAAAGTCTAGCTTAAGACTATAACAGCGCTTCTCGGGAGGCAACCCGAGCACTAACACCATTAATTTTACATTTTTTCTTCTTTTACTTTTATTTTTCCTTTTAGCACCTAACTATAAACTAACCAAAGTGCAGATTTCGGACACACGGCCTTACACACACGTGGCCGTGGGCGTGTGGCCACCATAGGAAGAAGTACAAGGCGGGGCAACCACCAGATCCACAATTCTTATTTAACCCCCTTCTTCCTTTTTCTTTTCCAGTTATTTTTCTTTTTTTTCATTTTCCATTATTTATTTTTACTTTTATTTTTATTTTTATTTCTTTTAATTTTATTTATTATTTTCTTCTTATTATTCATTCCATTTAGATTTAGCTTAGGATACAATAAAATTAGGACAACTGCTTCGAGGACTCAAACGGTTCGAGACGTTTCCCCACGTTCACCTCAAATTCCTATCCAGTTTCTTTTCATTGACTTCATCCAAAATTCAGGAAGTTCCACTTCTCTCCCTATCTTATGATTTTATGATTATTTTGCTATTATCTATCTTTGTACATTGAGGGCAATGTACATCTTAAGTGTGGGGGGGGTTAACTATAGTATTATTTGAAAATCCCTGAATTATGCCTTGTCTTAAAGTAAGTTTCTCATATTATGATTAGAATGAAATTTCTGATGATTTATGATTTTTATTGATATGTTGTAGATTAAGTCATTGATAATTGTGCATTGATAATTAAATTATAAGAATACTAGAGAATCAAGCATGATAAGTCTATTTTTCAGAATTAAAAATTTTCTAGGTTGTGTACCTGAATTTAAATATTACTTTGAAATTTGAAATTTACGAGGTTGACATCAAAATACCCATAATTCTTGTGAGATTTTAAGCCTTATAGAGCATATATTCTTTTTTCATGCTCACTTTATTGATTATGAGTATGTCAACATTGATCTGTTATTCTAGAACATGCATCGATTATACATGTCGAGACCACACTTTTTGATTTGATATACAGAGATGATAAAGGCACCTAGGATTTAACCCACTTACTCCACTAAAAACCCACCTTCATAATTAACCCCTAGTGAACCTCTTTGATCCTAACAACCCTTTTTATTGACTCACCCACTAATATTAACCCAAAACTCTTTGTATATTTGTTATCACCATTCCTTGACTCCCTTTTTGTCGAGATTTGATTTTGAGCAGCTGCCTAACTATGTTCTATATTTCAGTTGTTAAAGTTCTTTATTATTACTTGATTTGTTCTTAAAAAAAAACGAAGTATATTCATTATTATTTTTTATTAGTTATGTGATTAAGTGAGCTTATACGTTTGAATTCCAAATATTGAAGAAGAAGCTCATATTATTAGTTTCAAAGTTTCAATTCATGTAATTATTTATTTATCAGTTCATTTTTTCTAGTTAGGTAATTTGTCAATTCGGTCTCGATTGTAACCCTCTAATTCACCTTATTCCACACCTTTAACCCAAGCCCAATTACAACCCTTTCAAAGACCTTTTGATTTGTGTTTCATCTCATATTTTAGTGGTGGAGATTTGATTCTCATGCAAGCCTATGGGATTAACTCTTCATGTTTGACTTTTGAGTGCCTAATTTTGAACCTTAAACACTTTGAGTGATTTGAGTGAATCTTTAAGTGAGGATGTCAATCCTTGTCGATTTTAAATCAGAGGTAATTGTTTAGATGAAGGGAAACACCTATGTTTTATGCTACAAATGTATGACTTAGACTGTTTGAATCTTTAGGACTCTTTGAGTTGAATTATCCATGTATGAATTATCTCTGAATTATGATGAAACACTATTAATGACTATTATGAATTGAGGGAAGTTTGTTTTAATTATGAGTTGAGAATTTTGCTTGAGGACAAGGAAAAGCTTAAGTGTGGGGGTATTTGATAAACCAAAATAGTAACACATTTTAGGCCCACATTTAGTATGATTTTGGATGAATTATCCCTTATTTTATGTAATTTGGTGCTCTTAATCCTTTCTTTTCATTTTATATACTCAGGAAAGCACCAGGGGATGAAAAGAACACAAAACGGGCTTAAAACGGGACAAATGGGCCAAAGCATGAAATCGACACGGCCTGGACCAAAGATCACACGGTCGTGCCTCCTTAAAGATCTCGAACACGGCCTGGACCATGATTTACATGGCCGTGCCTCATCAACGAAGTCCACACAGCCTGACCACGATTCACACGGGCGTGTGCCGAGGCCGAGCCCTACCGCGGCCAAGAGGAGTTTCACTCGGATTTGGATGCTTGGAGGCGAAAAAACTCACTCCAAAGTCTAATTAAACCCCCAAATAGGAATTGCACTCAAATTAGGATACTTGGAGGCCAAGTAACACACCACAAAGCCTCTATAAACACCCTAGGGGGCAACTTATTCAGGAGTTCGACAGAAACCCTCTGTCGATGGGAGCCCAAAGCCATTGTCTAGTGGCGTCGTACTAGGCCAGAGAAGGCAGATTTGTGGGGATTCACTCAGGGATAGCCAGTTGATCCATCTCAAGAAGCCAGAATTATACTCAAGACGGAGGATCTCTCCTTCAATTCCTTCAGGGGGTTTTAGGGATTTCTTATGTTTTGTTTTATCTTTTCTCTTGAGTTGTTTTTCTTTATTGTTATGAACTAAACCCTTCGGATACCCAAAGGGGATGAAACCTATGATGAATCTTGTTATTGTTTTCTGAATTATATGATAAATACTTAGTTTGTTCTTAATTATGTGAGCTTAATCCAAATTTAATGTGCTTAGGTGGAGGAGGAATAGACCCTGCCTAAGAGTAGATCTAACATAATTAAGCGGAGTTGATCGCACGCCTAGAGATAGGGTGACGAGATTTTGCCGGATTAGGGTGAAACCTAATATGGGAATCCATAGATCGATTTACTGCTATTCTAGGGGGTTATTATAAGAGAACGAGAGTTCCACTAATTAACCTAGGGTTAGACGTTATTTGCCTCGAGAGAGGGTTTAATATACGTTACGGAGTCTTACGGATCAAACTAAGTGAATAAATCGTATGGTTCAGTGTTAGATAACAAGTGAAGTCTAGGTGGAGTCTTCCCTAGGGTATCATCTAAATCAACCGAGTTTTTTCCCAAGTTATTTTCCAAATTCATTCTTCTTTGTCTTAGAGTCTTTAGTTTAGTAGTTAATTAATTTAGATTAGATAGACAATCTCTCTTTATTTTTAGGCTAGATAATAAGAAGAAAGTTAGTATTAGTACTTTTAGTTCCTTTGGGTTCGATAATCTGGTCTTGCCTAAGCTATACTACTGTTCGATAGGTGCACTTGCCTCAATCGTTGTCAGAGTTAGTTTCCAGGTTCGATCGTTCTTTTATAAATTTTAAAGCTCGATTCACAATGATCAAGTTTTTGGTGTGCTGTTGTAGGGAACTAAAATATTAAGAAAACTCTATTTTTATTACTTTAGCCATTATTTTTATTTTTCGCATTTTATTTTTATTTTTATTTTTATTTTTAAATTTACTAAATTTTCTTTCTTTCTTTTCCTAGCAGGTACCTCTAGTTTATGACTAGAAGGAACCTGAGAGGACCTTTAGTATCTGACAGTGATATTGACGCTACTGTCAGAGTAGGAATCGCAGAGAAATTAGGCGAGCCCTAAATTACACGGAAGAAGAGCGAGAAGACAGATCCAATCCTACTGAAGGGATGGACGAAAATAACCCACCACCACAAGATGTGGGAGAAAATAATACTCCGCGTACTATTTATGATTATGCTAAACCTCATTTAACAGGAGCCGAATCAAGTATTGTTAGGCCTGCTATAGCTGCTAATAATTTTGAATTAAAGCCTAACACTATACAAATGATTCAACAGTTTATTCAATTTGATGGTTTGCAGAACGAAGATCCAAATACTCATATAGCTAACTTTTTAGAGTTCTGTTATACCTTCAAAATAAATGGCGTTTCTGATGATGCCATACGACTTCGGTTATTTCCATTTTCATTAAGGAATAAAGCTAAAAGTGGTTAAACTCGCTACCACGAGGGTCAATCACTACATGGGATCAAATGATCGAAATTTTTTATTAAAATATTTCCCACCGGCCAAATTACGAAATGATATCTCTTCTTTTGTGCAGATGGATTTAGAGACATTATACGATGCATGGGAGAGATATAAGGATCTCTTAAGAAGGTGTCTGCACCATGGTTTACCCTTGTGGCTCCAAGTCCAGACTTTCTATAACGGTGTAAACCCCTCAACGAGGCAACTAATAGACTCAGCCGCCGGTGGAACTCTGAATAATAAAACTCCTGAAGCAGCCTACGGATTTATAGAAGAGATGTCACTGAATAACTATCAGTGGCAAGTTACAAGAACAAGGCCAACAAAAACAGCCGAAGTTTACAACCTCGACGCAATAACCATGCTATCAAATCAGGTAGAGTTGATGAATAAGAAGCTTAATAGTTTGTGTTCTTCGTAGGTACATCCAGTAATGCAGTGCGGCATAAGTGGAACTGTGGAGAATCCTGAGTACCCACCCTACCAACCAGGCATAGAGAGCGAACAGATGAACTATATAGGTAACAATTTCAGATCTAATAATAACCCATATAGTAATAATTATAATCCAGGTTGGAGGAACCACCCAAATTTTTCGTGGGGAGGACAAGGAAATCAAGGAAATCAAAGACAACAACCTCCTTAAAATTTCCAAAATCAGCCCTATCCACAGGAAAAGAAGTCGAATCTTGAAGAGACGTTGAACAAATTCATAGCATCCACAGAAGCCCGTCTCCAAAAAACTGAGGTAACACTCGACACCCAACAAACATCGATCAAAACGATCGAGAACCAAGTTGGAGGACTTACAAAGGCAATCGGAAATTACCCGATCGATCGGACAAATTGCGAAGCTATTATCCGAATGACCGCAAGGGCGTCTACCGAGTAATACTGAAATTAATCCAAAAGAGCAAATCCAAGCCATAACAGCTCAAGAAAGCGAAGAAGTAGACGAACCCAGTCCACACAAGGAAACAAGGTAGAAAAAGGTAAAGTTGAGGTAACATAAGACAAGCCAAAACCGGTAATCAAGGAATACCAACCTCGCATACCATATCCCGAAGCGTTAACAAGAGATGATACAGAGGAACAGTTCGGTAAGTTTCTTAAACTTTTAAAGAACTTACATATTAACTTACCGCTACTTGAAGCTCTTTCACAAATGCCAGATTCGAGGAAATTTTTAAAACATCTCTTGACAAATAAGCGCAAATTAGACGAAGATCCACATGTGGAATTAAACGCAGTGTGCTCAGTAATGTTACAGAATAGACTACCACAAAAGCTAAAAGATCCAGGGAGTTTTACAATTCCATGTTTAATTGGTAGACTAACTGTTGATAATGTGTTAGCTGATTTAGGGGCAAGCACTAATGTCATGCCTTATAAATTATTTAAACAACTAGGTCTAGGGCAACCCAAGCAAACTAAGATGAGCATTCAATTAGCTGATAAAACTGTTAGAATTCCTAGGGGTATTATCGAAGATGTTCTTGTAAAAATTGACAGATTCGTTTTCCCAGTATATTTTGTTGTCTTAGACATGGATGAGGATAATTCGATTCCCCTAATTTTAGGAAGACCCTTTTTAGTGACTGTCGGGACTAAAATTGATGTTGATGCAGGAGAACTCATACTTTGTGTAGGTAATGAGACGATCACCCTCAAAGCTCTCGACTTGGCTAGAACATCGAGTAATCAAGGTGAGAACGTAAATTCTACTAATAACCATTCGGTTAACCCTTATTTTTAGGAAGCACCACCAAAGAATACAACTGAACCTGATCCTTAACCCCATGCCAACAAACAAATAACTCATGAGGAACGAGGGATTCAGATCGATGACCTAGACGAGTGGAAGACACACTTCAAGGAGAAATTAGGGATACACGACGAAGAACCGGAACCACACAAGATAAAACTGAAGGAGCCCCCAAAAGAGCTAATAGGAACAAAAAACCACTTCAAAATAGGGGACCAGGTACTGTTAGATCAGGCAGATCCTCGAATATCTCCTCCGGACGCTAACACAAACAAAGAAATACCTTTTAGGGTAACCAGTGTTTTCCCATACGGAACAGTCGAGGTAAGTAATCTTATTTTTGGTACTTTTACTATAAACGCATCTCGACTTAAATCTTTTCACGAGGATACAAATGATGGCATGAGGAAGGACTTCCAACTCCTCAAACCACCCTGACAATGCAAATGAGAGGAGAGTCTAGCTTAAGACTATAAACTAGCGCTTCTCGGGAGGCAACCCGAGCACTAACACAATTTATTTTTACATCTTGCTTTAAATTTATTTTTCTTTTTCTTCTTTTCTTTACACCTAGCTATAAACTAACCAGAAGTGCAGACTTCCAAGTCACACGGCCTAGCACACGGCCGTGGCCATGGCCATGTAGACCATAAGAATCCCCGTACTGACATAGCAGAGGCTGTGCGAATCAGTTCCAACCACTTTTCGACGTCACGGATCCAACCACTACACCACGGGCACCGACAAAGGGGCACGGCCGTGCCCCATGACCGTGTGAAGCTACTGACTTTCCAACCACGGGCATAACACGCCCGTGCCTTAAAACCGTGCCAACATACTAACTTGTCGAACACAGGCTAGACACGGGCGTTGGGTAACCAACACACCTAGGAACACGGCCGTGCGAGTCGGCCGTGTGAATCGACACACCCTCCATCCACGGGCGTGGGAGAGCCTCAGATACAAAATTTTATTTAAACCCCACAGCTCTCCCCCTTCACCCCACCTTCTTCCATCTTCTTTTTCTTTCAAAAATCTCTCTCCTTTCCTTAGAAACAAAGCCTCTATCACTCTTGAGCTACAACAAAATCATATCCATGGCAAAGAAGCGTAAAAGGCCAATCTTCTCAAGGGAGACCGATTCACATGAGTTCATGCCGGCAGCTTCATCCAAACGACAAGCCAAGGATATTTGAGGCTATCTAGTTTTTATTTCATTTTTCTCTTTTGCTTCAATTTCCTTCCCTTTAACAATCTTATGCTTAATATAGTTTATTTTATCTTAGTTTCTTAATTTTAGATTCTAAAGGCTGCTAGGGAATCACGCCACGACCACCACCATATCCTCAGCCTTAGAAATCACACCCAACAATAAGGACTCTACGGTCCATCCATCCTTTCTTTTAATTTTAGTTTCATCTTTATTTTTCTCCACTTTAGCTTGCTTTTCCTTAAGTAGTTAATTAGTATAGTTTTAATTATTATTAGTATATCCTGGCTAATCCTGCATGAGCTTCCCAATTTCTTCATCTAGCGCAGGATCGTCACCCAGACCGGCCCCTCCAACCTATTTTCCACATTCTCCAAGGATTCCATCCATAATTCAGGGAGTTTTACTTATCCCCATATCTTCTGATCTGAACATTACATTTATATTATATATCTTTGTACATTGAGGGCAATGTACATCTTAAGTGTGGGGGGGTGAACAACTTAAAAAGTGGCCTAACTTTTTTCATTATTCTCAAATTTCTGAAATTAGGTTCCAAACTTTTTGCATTGTTCTCAAAATCTCGAATTTAGTCTTGTTTTTAAGTAATTTACTCATATTACTAATTAGAATGAAATTTCTGATGATTTATGATTTTTATTGATATGTTTTAGATTAAGTCATTGATAATTGTGCATTGATAATTAAATTCTAAGAATACTAGAGAATCAAGCATAATAAGTTTATTTTTCTGAATTAAAAATTTTCTAGGTCGTCTACCTGAATTTAATTATTACCTTGAAATTTGATATTTACAAGGTTGATGTCAAAAATGCCCATAATTTTTGTGAGTTTTTGAGCCTTATAGAGCATAAATTCTTTTTCTTGCTCACTTTATTGATTATGAGTATGTCAACACTGATTTGTTATTCTAGAACTTGCATCGATTATACATGTCGAGACCACACTTTTGATTTGATATACAGAGATGATAAAGGCACCTAGGTTTTAACCCACTAACTCCATTAAAAGCCTACCGTTACAAATTAACCCCTAGTGAACCCCTTTTAATCCTAACAACCCTATTTATTAACTCACCCACTAATATTGTAACACCACAAACTCGGACAAGACACCACGACCGAATCTGGTATGTTACGGGGAGAACGTCTTTGAGTGATCAGATTTTTTTTTCGTTTAAAAGCGGGGTGAAAACATAGTGAATTTGAGGAAAATTTGAGTAGGCTTGTTTGATTAGATTTTGAAAACTTATCCAAAGTATATAGTTAAAACGAGTTGATTTCATTTAGCATATCCAATAGTTTCTTAGTGCTATTTTGAAACATTTTTGACTTAGTAGAATATCGAGTTTGGTTTGAAAATCATTTGAGTTTACTCTATAGCAAAGCATAGTGAGATACCCGATGGTATAGTTTAAAAACACATTGCGATATAATTTTGAAAACATTATCTTACCAAATTTTAGTAAAATTTCATACCAAGTTATTTGTTAAGCAGGTTGCGAATCTAATTAAAACATAACCATCAAAAAAACATAATTTAAAGGCCTTTTACAAATCCAAATTAAAACCCAAATAAAAGTAATTAAACTAAAGTACCCAAATGATAGAGTTTGAGTAAAACTTTATTAAGCATGGCATGAGCACCCCGAGTCCATCCGGCTCCATGTCGCGTCTACGAGTCACTGAAATGTCAAAGGAGAGGGTGAGTCGAATGACTCGATGCATAAATCTCGCTCCAGATGAAACAACATGCTAACACACATCATACATAGCAAAGCATAGTTAATGCAACCCAATCCTAACCATCCGTATCTCCTTTCCTACCCCGTGTGGTACCAAACCTTTGGTGGTGCCAAACCACCGGTGACAAATAGTCACAATGTGTTACCAAAACACTGGTGTCCCAAAGACACAATGTGCTACCCAAGCACCGGTGACCGTAGTCACGATAATCGAATGATGGGGCCAACCCATCGTGTGATACCCAATCACTAGCAGGACGATCCCATATCTCAAAGTGGGGCCAACCCACGGTGGTGTTAACCACGGGGACAAGTCGCAATGAGGTGCCCAACCTCGGTGTCCCAAAGACACAAATGTGCTACCAAAGCACTGGTGACCGTAGTCACGATAATCGAATGATGGGGCCAACCCATCGTGTGATACCCAATCACTGTGACGATCCCATATCTCAAAGTGGGGCCAACCCACGGTGGTGTTAACCACGGGGACAAGTCGCAATGAGGTGCCCAACCTCTGCGGTGTCCCAAAGACACAAATGTGCTACCAAAGCACTGGTGACCCAAAGTCACAAAGTGTGTTACCAAAACTTTGGTGCTCGTCGGCACAAAATATCTTTGCTCCCTCCACTCATATCACCCATCAACATACCATACTCATGTAATCATGCATATCATACAAATCATGCATATCATGCTAATATGTTTGACTCATGCCCCATATCACATACATACATAGTCATGATACCATATAGATCATCGATAAACTAGTAACAATCTTGACTTACGAGTCCAAGGTCATACCCAAAAGGGTATCATATCAATCCATCAAAGCGCCATGATTTTAATAGGCAAACCGGTTTAATAATAATATCACTAAGTATGGGTGTGTTAGTTACACACACAGTAATTACTGAGTCTAAAGATCCCAACGAAACGATCTAAATCCCTCGAGTATCAAGCTCCTATAACAAGCGGCCAACACAAGATTAGGCACTAAGACCATTCGACTAAAGACATATAAACCCAAAGGGTTTAATATTAAGCCATTACCTTACTCTTGCGAATGGTTTGGTTTCCAACCAAACCTCGAACCAACGATGGTTCTCCTTCCAACAATCGGCACCCTATAAGACAAATAATTAATCCCTAATCACCTTTGACTTGATCGGAAACAAAAGATTGAACTAACAATACTAACACCAATCACTTACCCCTTACTAATCAATTTGAGAAGAAAGCGGCTCCTCTTGCCCCTCACGATTGATTTGGTTTCCTTCCAAATCACGATCAACCAATGGTTCTCGACAATCGGCCTTCCCTTAAAAACACAACAATTAGTCTCGACCTACTAGGCTTAACAAGAATGAACCATCAACCAACTTCTTACCATCACTTACCCAACGGTTAACGAGTAGGAAGGCTCCTTTTTGCTTGCTTCCAAAAGGCCCTTCACCAACCGAGATTGCACCACGAGATGAGCACCAAAAACCCCACCAATATTCGGCCAAAATAAACACCACTAGGAGAGAAGGGAAATTCGGCCAATCTCATTAAACAAGAAGGAAGAATTCGGCTTTACTCAAAGAAAGAGAATACAAGTGAAAGATGAGAAGAAAAGGGGTTGGTATTCGGCTAATGACAAAAATGATGGAAAAAGGAGAAGAGAAAAGGAGTACTTCCGGTTTAAGAAGAAGAAAGGAATGGTGGAAAGGTTTTGGGAAATAACTTTCGGCTTCTAAAGATCAAGGAGGAAAGAAGTATGAGAAGGGCTCAAAGATGCATCCGGCTACCAAGAAAGTAAAGCAAGATTCGGTAACTATAGGAGTTTGGTGTTTTGGTTTCAAACAGAATGAAGAAAATGAGAGAACATTCTCTTGAAGTTTCGGCTACAAAAGACAAAAGAGAGAGCTTTTCTTCTTTACCAAATGTGACCGAAAATGCACCCCAAAACAAAGGTACATTCGGCCTTCCCTTCTCCCACACTAAGCCGTCCACACTCCCCCCAAATCCCCTAAAATTCGCCCACGACTCCTCACAATACTCCAAGCCACTAATTCAAAAGCATTTGAATTAGTCCCCTTCCACAAATCGCTCCTTATAGTCCATCTCACCCATAGACTAGGTCCAAGGCGAGTTTGAGCGCCTACAAACTCTCCCTTCCTAGGCGTCAAAAAGAAAGCCAAAAGGTGGCCACTCCGCAACTTGAACACAAGATCTCTCCCTCCTGCAAATGACGCCACACACACAAGCCTTAGTGGCGTCCCACCTGCCACTTTGCTAACCCATCCTATGAGACACAAACCACCTAAAAATACTTTTAAGACCCCCAAAAGCCAAGCTCCCCTTTTAACACCCTAAAAACCAAAATTTTCCCATTCCCTCAGGCACACTCCTAGCCCACAATTAAGCCCCTAAAACACCGAAATAGCAACACAGCACACTTAACACATGCAATATCATGCAACAACAAAATAGCCCCAAACCCGGGATATTACAGTTCTACCGCCCTTAAAAATAATTTCGGCCTCGAAATTACCTGATCAGAAGAGTTGCGGGTATTGCTGTCTCATCATATCCTCGGGTTCCCACGTAGCTTCTTCTACGCCATGATTCCGCCAAAGAACCTTAACCAAAGGCACAGATTTCTTACGCAGAACCTTCACATCTCGATCAAGAATCTGCACAGGTTCCTCCTCCATGGACAAATCTGGATTTACCTCGATCTCTTCCATTGCTACCACATGCGGCGGATCGAGCGATAACGCGAAGCATCGAAGCGTGAAAAACATCGTGAATCGACTAAGCTCTGCTTTGGCAACTCAAGGCGTCGATACGCCTCTTTGGTCCAACTCGTCTCAATACCTTATACGGCCCAATAAACCTCGGACTTAGCTTGCCTTTCTTTCAGAACCTCAACACCTTCTTCCAAGGCGAGACCTTCAGAAAACTCGATCCCCACGGCCGAACTCTATATCTCTTCGCTTAAGATCGGCATAAGACTTCTCGCGGTCCAAGCTTCCTTCAATCTAGATGAATCAACTTAACCTTGTCTTGGTCTCGGCAACCAACTCGGGTCCTAACAAGCGGCGTTCACCTAACTCCGTCCAACACGTAGGTTAGCGACACTTCCTACCATACAACGCCTCATACGGTGCCATCTTGATGCTCGCAGTAAGCGTTGTTGTAGGCAAACTCACTAATGGTAGAAACTCCTCCCAACTACCTCGAAATCCAAGACACAACCTCTCAAAGCATATCCTCTAAGATGCGAATGACCCTTTACGATTGACCATCGATTTGCGGGTGAAAAGCGTCTTTGAAATCCAAGCGAGTACCGGAGCTTGATGCAGCGCTTTCGAACCTTGAGCGTAAATCTAGGATCCCTATCCGAGATTATCGAAAGCCGCACACCGTGCATCCTCACTATCTCGACGACACATACGACCGCCAACCACGAAGTGAGTAGTCAACCTCACCGGAATAAAGTGAGTGATTTAGTCGATCGATCCACCACTACCCAAACCGAATCCTTCTTGCTTGGCGAAGCGGTAACCCACCGACAAAATCCATGGTTATCCTTTCCCACTTCCCGAGGAATCTTCACAGTGAAGCAAACGACGACAAGAATCGATGTTCAGCCTTGACCTGCGACAAGTCGGACACTTCCCAACAAACTCTGTCACCTCTTTCTTCAAGCCAAGGCCACCAAAAGCGCTCTCTAAGATCCCTATACATCTTGCTACCTCGGGATGCATAGCATAAGGACTGCGCTATGTGCGTCCTGAAGAATCTTTTGCCTTAGCTCAACATCTTTAGGCATACAAGCCCTACCTTGAAAACACAGAACCCCATCACGGACAAGTTGTAACCCTCCAAACCACCATCATGCACTTGCAACCTTCGCGCACTCGTAACCTCATCCAATAATCTGTTTCTCTCGACCGCTGCTCCACCTGTAGGCTTAACTTGCGTTACGCGAGAATACTCCCATCGTCATACAAACTCAAATGGGCAAATAAAGCTCTTAAGTCCGAAACAACCTTGCGGCTCAGCGCGTCGACCACCACGTTAGCCTTGCGGATGATACTCAATCGAGCGATCGTAATCTTTCAAAGAACTCAACCCATCTGCGGCGCCTCAAATTCAAATCCTTCTGAGTCAGCAGATACTTTAGACTCTTGTGATCTGTATAGACTATCGATCTTTCCCCGTACAAGTAGTGCCTCCAAATCTTTAAAGCGAAGACCACAGCCGCTAGCTCCAAGTCATGCGTCGGATAGTTGACCTCATGTGGCCTCGGTGCCGAAGCGTAAGCCACAACCTTACCTTCTTGCATCGACACAACCCAAACCCGTATGTGATGCGTCACAATACACTGTGAATTCCTTACCGGCCTCGGGTTGAATCAAACCGAGCCTCGGTCAAAATCTTCTTTAACTTATCGAAGCTTTCTGCTGTTTCTCATCCATACAAAGCGGAACTTCTTTCCTCAAAGAACTTGGTTATCGGTACATTATCAACGAGAAACCCTCAACAAACCTTCGGTGAGTATCGGCCAAACCAGAAAACTCGAATCTCGACCCACCGACTTAGGCGGCTTCCAATCCAAAAGCGCCTCAATCTTACGAGGATCTACTCGAATCCTCGGTGACACTACATGACCCAAGAAAGTCACTTCCCTAAGCGTAACTCACACTTACCGAACTTAGCATGAAGTGCTTTTCCTCAAAATCGCAACACCACTCGCAAATGCTTATCATGCTCTCCTTACGCCCTTGAGTACACTAAGATGTCGTACATGAAAACCACGACGAACCGATCCAGATCTTTCTTTGAAACACCCTATTCATCATATCCATAAACGCTTAGGTGCGTTAGTCAAGCGAACGGCATTACGAGTAAATTCATAGTGCCCATACCGAGTCCAAACATTTGTTTTATGGATATCGGCCTCCTTAACTCTTAATCGGTGATACCCGGATCTCAAGTCGATCTTGAAAATACCGCAGCACCCTTCGGTGATCAAACAAGTCATCTATCCGTGGCAGCGGATACTTGTTTTTAATCGTCGACTTATTCAATCAAGCGGTAGTCTATACACATCCTCATCGTGCCATCTTTCTTCTTAACAAAAGTACCCGCGCACTTACGGCAAAACACTAGGCCTAATAAAACCTCGATCCAACATGACTCTTGGATCTCGAGCCTTAAGCTCCACCAATTCCTTTGGCGCCATCCTATACGGAGCAATAGACACCGGCGCAGATTCGGGTAATAGATCTATTCGAACTCTACCTCGCGATCCGCGGCAAACCGGAAGTTCCTCGGGAAAAACATCAGCAAACTCCTTAACAAGATGCGAACCTTCTCCACAGCGGACTCTTTAGCCTCCAAGGCATACACATGAACCACATACGCTTTCACGAAATTCTTTTCGACCATCTTCTCCGCCAGAGCAGCGGATACCACATTTGATAAGTAATCTCTCCTATTACCTATCATAGCCACCTCTTCACCCTCGACCGTCTTAAGAACCATGCGCTTGGCGCGCAATCCAACCTCCCCGGTACTTGACCAACCAATCCATCCTAAGAATCGATCGAACTCCCCAAACGGCAGTTCCATCGGATCGCAACAAACACTACCCCTTGAAGTTCTAAGGGTACCTCTCTAAACAGTTTATCTCTACTACTACGAGTGACCTAGAGGGCTAATCGCAATCATCCGCCTAGAAGATATCTCGAGTCTAAATCCATGGTCTCTACTATACTCGGCAACATAAGAGTGCGTTGAACCCACATCAATCAAAGCAGATAAGGAGAACCAAAAATAAAAAAGCGTCACAGGTTATGGCGTCCAGGTGCGTCTCCTCTCTCGGCGCCGCAAAGATACACCAAACCAGCCGTCGCATCGAACTACTCGCACCTCGCCGGTGCTCCATGGCCCCGACGAGAACCATTTCCACCTCCTGCCATTACCACGGCCCCTCTGCGGTGGCGGTCCATTACCTCTCGAATCGACACGGCCCGCCTCTCGATCAATCCTAGCCAACCTACGCGGACAGTCCCTCACACGGTGCTCCAAAGAACCACACTCGAAGCAACCTTTTCCTCCAGTCCAAAGAACCACCCCAATGAGATTTTCCACTGATCGATCACATCTGCGGCGGTCCACGCCTAGCAGCGAGAACAAACCTAGCGATCGGTTCGGCCCACGGTCTAGCTCTCTTGCGGATTACCCGATGATCCAGAAGACCCAAAGCTCCTCTTATGCCTATTTTCGTCCATGCCCCGTCTCACCGACTCCTTAACACCCTCGGCTACCTTAGCCTTCTCAACTAAGACAACAAACTCGCGCTCCTGGCGAGGAGCAATCAGCAGACCTCAAGTCGTCTCGCGAGACCATCCTCAAACGAACACACCTCTCATGCTCGGTGGCCACAATGCCCTCGGCATACCTACTCGACCAGGAACTCGGCCTCGCACTCGAAGCAGATTTACTCCCCGAACAAGCCTCGAGAAAAGCCTTCATTTGGAGTCGATATAACTAGCTCCGATGTACTTCTTTTGATATGCGTACTGAAATAATCCCATGTCGATCCTCTCACGCCACACTGTCTCGAACCGTGAGCCACCACCGATATGACTCATCCGGAGAAGCGATCACGATGCCCTTGACTTCTCTTCTTTTGTTAAGTCCGGATCATCCATGATCCGCTCGGTTGCCTCCAACCAATATTCAAGCGGTGCTAGGAGCAACACGGATACACCTCGAAAGAATTCGGCCCCATTTGCGAAGTCAAGTCGCCAGAATAGATTTCCTAACTCTGCATTACCACCTACACCAGCTACTCTTTCCAACACTCGTAGCATCGCTGTGACATCGCTGCGTCGTCCCGGGCCCGATCTTGGAACTCACCACCTCGGTGGTGGCGGAATCGGTATCTCATTTTTCGAACCCCGACGGATCCTACGGGCTCGTAAATCGTCATCCTACCACGACCTCGCCCACGACCACGCCCACCTCTAGCGCTCATGACTAATCTTCCTACGATTCGATTAAGAATTTTATGCATCAAAGATTTATTCCACTTGTTTAAAAGCAAGTCTTATGAATATTTAAGGAGATTTGTTCTCGCGAGTTCACAAAATCCTATCAGTTTCAATCTCTAAAGTAGTATACTATTGCTATTCATCAAATCATATCACATCCAATCAATTCACAAGCAATAGTACGGTACTTACCGGGCGGCCCAGTGCAGGAGACTCGGTGCCATGCCTTTCAAACCATACAAACACTTAAAATAACTCTTAAAAACTTTTTGGGCCTCAGGCCACACAGTAAGCCTTTGAACTTGGCTCGATACCACAATTGTAACACCCCAAACTCGGACAAGACACCACGTAAGAACGGTATGTTACGGGAGAACGTCTTTGAGTGATCGATTTTTTTTCGTTTAAAAGCAGGGTGAAAACATAGTGAATTTGAGGAAAATTTGAGTAGGCTTGTTTGATTAGATTTTGAAAACTTATCCAAAGTATATAGTTAAAACGAGTTGATTTTATTTAGCATATCCAATAGTTTCTTAGTGCTATTTTGAAACATTTTTGACTTAGTAGAATATCGAGTTTGGTTTGAAAATCATTTGAGTTTACTCTATAGCAAAGCATAGTGAGATACCCGATGGTATAGTTTAAAAACACATTGCGATATAATTTTGAAAACATTATCTTACCAAATTTTAGTAAAATTTCATACCAAGTTATTTGTTAAGCAGGTTGCGAATCTAATTAAAACATAACCATCAAAAAACATAATTTAAAGGCCTTTTACAAATCCAAATTAAAAACCCAAATAAAAGTAATTAAACTAAAGTACCCAAATGATAGAGTTTGAGTAAAACTTTATTAAGCATGGCATGAGCACCCCGAGTCCATCCGGCTCCATGTCCGCTTCACGAGTCACTGAAATGTCAAAGGAGAGGGTGAGTCGAATGACTCGATGCATAAATCCCGCTCCCGATGAAACAACATGCTAACACACATCATACATAGCAAAGCATAGTTAATGCAACCCAATCCTAACCATCCGTATCTCCTTTCCTACCCCGTGTGGTACCAAACCTTTGGTGGTGCCAAACCACCGGTGACATATAGTCACAATGTGTTACCAAAACACTGGTGTCCCAAAGACACAATGTGCTACCTAAGCACCGTGACCGTAGTCACGATAATCGAATGATGGGGCCAACCCATCGTGTGATACCCAATCACTAGCAGACGATCCCATATCTCAAAGTGGGGCCAACCCACGGTGGTGTTAACCACACGGGGACAAGTCGCAATGAGGTGCCTAACCTCGGTGTCCCAAACACACAAATGTGCTACTAAAGCTTTGGTGACCGTAGTCACGATAATCGAATGATGGGGCCAACCCATCGTGTGATACCCAATCACTAGCGACGATCCCATATCTCAAAGTGGGGCCAACCCACGGTGGTGTTAACCACAGGGACAAGTCGCAATGAGGTGCCCAACCTCTGGTGTCCCAAAGACACAAATGTGCTACCAAAGCACTGGTGACCCAAAGTCACAAAGTGTGTTACCAAAACACTGGTGCTCGTCAGCACAAAATATCACTGCTCCCTCCACTCATATCACCCATCAACATACCATACTCATGTAATCATGCATATCATACAAATCATGCATATCATGCTAATATGTTTGACTCATGCCCCATATCACATACATACATAGTCATGATACCATATAGATCATCAGTAAACTAGTAACAATACTGACTTACCCGAGTCCAAGGTCATACCCAAAAGGGTATCATATCAATCCATCAAACTGCCATGATTTTAATAGGCAAATCGGTTTAATAATAATATCACTAAGTATGGGTGTGTTAGTTACACACCTGGTAATTACGAGTCTAAAGATCCCAACGAAACGATCTAAACCCCTCGAGTATCAAGCTCCTATAACAAACGGCCAACACAGGATTAGGCACTAAGACCATTCGGCCAAAGACATATAAACCCAAAGGGGTTAATATTAAGCCATTACCTTACTCTTGCGAATGGTTTGGTTTCCAACCAAACCTCGAACCAACAGTGGTTCTCCTTCCAACAATCGGCACCCTATAAGACAAATAATTAATCCCTAATCACCTTTGACTTGATCGGAAACAAAAGATTGAACTAACAATACTAACACCAATCACTTACCCCTTACTAATCAATTGTGTAAGAAAACGGCTCCACTTGCCCTCACGATTGATTTGGTTTCCTTCCAAATCACGATCAACCAATGGTTCTCTCCGACAATCGGCCTTCCCTTAAAAACACAACAATTAGTCTCACCCTAGGCTTAACAAGAATGAACCATCAACCAACTTCTTACCATCACTTACCCAACGGTTATCAGAGTAGGAAGGCTCCTTTTGCTTGCTTCCAAAAGGCCCTTCACCAACCGATTGCACCACCGAGATGAGCACCAAAAACCCCACCAATATTCGGCCAAAATAAACACCACTAGGAGAGAAGGGAAATTCGGCCAATCTCATTAAACAAGAAGGAAGAATTCGGCTTTACTCAAAGAAAGAGAATACAAGTGAAAGATGAGAAGAAAAGGGGTTGGTATTCGGCTAATGACAAAAATGATGGAAAAGGAGAAGAGAAAAGGAGTACTTAGGTTTAAGAAGAAGAAAGGAATGGTGGAAAGGTTTTGGGAAATAACTTTCGGCTTCTAAAGATCAAGGAGGAAAGAAGTATGAGAAGGGCTCAAAGATGCATCCGGCTACCAAGAAAGTAAAGCAAGATTCGACAACTATAGGAGTTTGGTGTTTTGGTTTCAAACAGAATGAAGAAAATGAGAGAACATTCTCTTGAAGTTTCGGCTACAAAAGACAAAAGAGAGAGCTTTTCTTCTTTACCAAATGTGACCGAAAATGCACCCCAAAACAAAGGTACATTCGGCCTTCCCTTCTCCCACACTAAGCCGTCCACACTCCCCCCAAATCCCCTAAAATTCGGCCACCACTCCTCACAATACTCCAAGCCACTAATTCAAAAGCATTTGAATTAGTCCCCTTCCACAAATCGCTCCTTGCCGTCCATCTCACCCATAGACCAGGTCCAAGGCGAGTTTGAGCGCCTACAAACTCTCCCCTTCCTAGGCGTCAAAAGAAAGCCAAAAGGTGGCCACTCCGCAACTTGAACACAAGATCTCTCCCTCCTGCAAATGACGCCACACACACAAGCCTTAGTGGCGTCCCACCTGCCACTTTGCTAACCCATCCTATGAGACACAAACCACCTAAAAATACTTTTAAGACCCCCAAAAGCCAAGCTCCCCTTTTAACACCCTAAAAACCAAAATTTTCCCATTCCCTCAGGCACACTCCTAGCCCACAATTAAGCCCCTAAAACACCGAAATAGCAACACAGCACACTTAACACATGCAATATCATGCAACACCAAAATAGCCCTAAACCCGGGATATTACAAATATTAACCCAAAACCCTTTGTAATTGTTATCACCATTCTTTCTAACTACCCCTATATCGAGATTTGATCTGATTAGTTGCCTAATTATGAATTTTAGTAATTTATCCTTTATTATGTATTTATTATGTAATTAAAAAAATGAAGTATATTCATTATTAGTTATGTGATTAAACGAGCTTATACATTTATTTAAATCCCAAATATCGAAGAAGAAGCTCGTATTATTAGTATTATTAGTTTTCAATTGATGTAATTATTATTATTAGTTCATTAGTTCTTAGTTAGGTAATTTGTCAATTCAATCTCGATTCTAACCCTCTAATTGACCTTATTCCACACCTTAACCCTAGCCCGTTACAACCCTAACGAAGACCTTTTGATTTGTGTTTCATCTCATATTTGGTGGTGGAGATTTGATTTTCATGCAAGCCTATGGGATTAACTCTTCATGTTTGACTTTTGAGTGCCTAAATTTTGAACCTTAAACACTTTGAGTGATTTGAGTGAATATTTAGTGAGGATGTCAATCCTTGACAATTTCGAATCAGAGGTAATTATTTAGATGAAGGGAAACACCTATGTTTTGTGCTACAAAATATAAGGCTTATAGTGTTTGAATTTTTAGGATACTTTGAGTTGAATTATCCATGTATAAATTATCCCTGAATTATGATGAGACACTATCAATGACTATTATGAATTATAGGAAGTTCGTTTTAATTGTAAGTTGAGAATTTTGCTTGAGGACAAGCAAAAGCTTAAGTGTGGGGGTATTTGATAAACCAAAATAGTAACATATTTTAATCCAACATTTAGTATGCTTTTGGATGAATTATCCCTTGATTTATGTAAAAAGGTGCTCTTAATCCTTTCTTTTCATGTTTTATACTCAGGAAAGCACCCAAGGATAAAAAGAACGAGAAACGGGCTCAAAACGAACCAAAACGGGCCAAATAGGAAATCGACACGGCCTCGACTTGGACCCACACGGCCGTGCCAAGTCAATCATCTAGAACACGGACTAACCCCGACTCACACGGCCGTGTCTCATTAAAGAAATCCGAACACGGCCTGGCCACGATTCACACGGGCGTGCGCCATGGCCGTGCCTTTGCCGTGGAGAAGAGCAATTTCATTCGGGAAAGGATACTTAGGGAGAAAGAAACGTATTTCAAAAGCCTATAAATACACCCTAAGTATGACCTAAGAGGGGGAGCCCAAAGCCATCGTCTAGGGGCGTCGTGCTAGGCCAGAGAAGGTAGATTTGTGGGGATTCACTCAGGGATAGCCAGTTGATCCATCTCAAGAAGCCAGAATTATACTCAAGACGGAGGATCTCTCCTTCAATTCCCTTCAGGGGTTTTAGGGATTTCTTATGTTTTGTTTTATCTTTTCTCTTGAGATGTTTTCCTTTATTGTTATGAACTAAACCCTTCGGATGCAGAAGGGGATGAAACCTATGATAAATCTTGTTATTGTTTTTCGAATTATATGATAAATACTTAGTTTGTTCTTAATTATGTGAGCTTAATTCAAATCTAATATGCTTAGGTGGAGGAGGAATAGACCACGCCTACAAGAGTAGATCCAACATAATTAGCAGAGTTGATCGCACGCCTAGAGATAGGGTGACGAGATTTTGCCGGATTAGGGTGAAACCTAATATGGGAATCCATAGATCGATTCTTTGCTATTCTAGGGGTTATTATAAGAGAACGAGAGTTCCACTAATTAACCTAGGGTTAGACTTTATTCGCCTCGAGAGAAGGTTTAATATACGTTAGGGAGTCTTACGGATCAAACTTAGTGAATAAATCGTATGGTCAGGTGTTAGATAACAAGTGAAGTCTAGGTGGATTCTTTCCCGAGGGTATCGTCTAAATCAACCGAGTTTTTAGAAAGTTATCTCCCCAATTTTAGTCTTTTTTAGTCTTTGTGTCCTTAGCTTAGTAGTTCATTAATTTTAGAGTAAAAGCAACTTCACTTATTTTAGGTTAAATAATAAAAAGAAAGTTAGTATTAGTACTTTTAGTTCCTTTGGGTTTGATAATCCGGTCTTGCCTAAGCTATACTACTGTTCGATAGGTACACTTGCCTTTAATCGTTGTCGAGTTAGTTTCAGATTCGATCGTTCTTTTATAAATTTTAAAGCTCGATTCACGATCAAGTTTTTGGCGCCATTGCCGGGGAACTAAAATATTAAGAAAGCTCTATTTTTATTACATTAGCCATTTCTTTTTTATTGCAATTTATTTTCATTATTATTATTATTATTATTATTATTATTATTATTTTTACTCTGCTAATTTTTCCTCCATTTGCTTTTGGTGAGATAATTTTAGTTTTTAGAGAAGATGTCATTGAATAACTATCGGTGGCAAGTTACAAGGACAAGGCCACCAAAGCGACCATTGTCTTCAACCTCGACGTACACCCAATAATGCAATATGACTCAAATCTAGGAGGCGTGGCGAATCCTGAAGACCCACCCTACGGATATGGCATAGAGAACGAACAAGTCCACTATATGGGTAACTATTCCATACCTCAAAATAATTTTTATAGTAACACTTATAATGCAGGTTGGAGGTACCATCCCAATTTCTCGTGGGATGATCAAAATAGCCAAGGGTCAGAACTTCCTCCAGATTTTCAACAACCACCTCACCAATGTGGAAGATGAGTCGAACATTGAAGAGATCTTGACAAAATTCATTGCTGACCATAGAAACTCGTCTCCAAAACACCAAACAAAGACTCGAAGATCAAGAGGCATCAATCAAAGGGATCGAGAACCAAGTTGGGGAACTTACTAAGTCAGTTGGACAACTTGCGAAGCTGATCTCAGAACAACTACAAGAAAACTTGCCAAGCAACACTAAAACTAACCCAAAAGAGCAAATTCAAACCATCACAGCTCATGATAGTAAAGGGTTAGATGAACCCTACTCAATACAAGAACACGAGGTAGAAGAAGGTAAAGTAGAGGTAACACGAGAAAAGCCAAAACCGGTAATCAAAGAGTACCAACCTCGCATACCTTACCCGAAGCATTAAAGAGAGATGATCTGAGGAGGAGCAGTCTGGTAAGTTTCTTAAACTTTTAAAGAAATTACATATTAACTTACCTCTACTCGAAGCTCTTTCGTGAGATACTGGACTCTAGAAATTTTTAAGGAGCTATTAACGAAAAAGCGAAGGATAGACGAGGAATCACATGTGGAACTCAACGCAAAGTGCTCGGCAATTCTACAAAATAGACTACCACAGAAATTAAAAGATCCGGGGAGTTTTATAATTCCATGCATAATTGGTAGTTTATCTATAGAAAATGCGTTAGCCGATTTAGGGGCAAGCATAAATGTTATGCCTTATAAACTGTTTAAACAACTAGGTCTAGGGAAACCCAAACAAACTAGGATGAGCATCCGATTAACTGATAAAACTATCAGAATTCCAAGGGGTATAATAGAAAATGTTCTAATCAAAATTGATAAATTCGTATTCCCAGTAGACTTTGTCGTTTTAGACATGGATGGGGACAATAATATTCCTTTAATTTTAGGAAGACCTTTTTTAGCAACTACCAGAGCTAAAATTGATATCTATGTAGGTGAACTCATACTTCGTGTAGGCGACGAGATAGTCACTCTTCAAGCTCTTGATTCGGCCAGAACATCAAGTGATAAAGGTGAGAAAGTAAATTCAGTTGATAACCAACTTGTTCAACCTTCATTGCAGGAAACACCACAAAGCTACAAACCGGAGCCAGATCATAGACCTTGTACCAATAAAGAAGAACTATATGAGGAACGAAGCATTAAGGTCGACGAACTAGACAAGCGGAAAACACACTTTAAAGAGAAACTAGGAATACATGAAGTGGAACCAACGGAAACCCCAGACGAGCTGATAGGAACAACAAATCACTTAAAAATAGGGGATCAAGTATTGTTGAATAAGGAAGACCCTTGAATCACCAATCCAGACCTTAAGACAAACGAAGAAATCACTTTTGAGGTACTTAATGTCTTCCTATACGGCACAGTCGAGGTAAGTAACCCTAAATTCAACACTTTTGAGGTAAACACTACTCGACTTAAACTTTATATCCACAACCGAATTGATCGCATGAGAAAGGATTTTCACCTCCTCAAACCACCTTGACCATACGAATGAGAGGTAAAGTTTAGCTTAAGACTATAAACTATCGCTTCTCGGGAGGCAACCCGAGCACTAACCCCATTAATTTTTACATTTTTTTTCTTCTTTTACTTTTATTTTTCCTTTTTAGCACCTAACTATAAACTAACCAAAGTGCAGATTTCCAAACCACGGCCTTACACACGGCCAGTGGGCGTGGTCGTGTGGCCACCATGGAAGAGTACAAGGGCGGGGGCAACCACTAGATCCATAATTCTTATTTAACCCCCTTCTTCCTTTTTCTTTTCCAGTTGTTTTTTTTTCATTTTCCATTATTTACTTTTACTTTTATTTTTATTTTTATTTATTTTAATTTTCTTTATTATTTTCTTATTATTATTCATTCCATTTAGATTTAGCTTAGGATACAATAAAATTAGGACGGCTGCTTCGAGGACTCAAACGGTTCGAGACGCTTCCCCACGTTCACCTCAAATTCCTATCCAGTTTCTTTTCATTGACTTCATCCAAAATTCAGGAAGTTCCACTTCTCTCCCTATCTTATGATTTTATGATTATTTTGCTATTATCTATCTTTGTACATTGAGGGCAATGTACATCTTAAGTGTGGGGGGGTTAACTATAGTATTATTTGAAAATCCCTGAATTATGCATTGTCTTAAAGTAAGTTTCTCATATTATGATTAGAATGAAATTTCTGATGATTTATGATTTTTATTGATATATTTTAGATTAAGTCATTGATAATTGTGCATTGATAATTAAATTCTAAGAATACTAGAGAATCAAGCATGATAAGTCTATTTTTCAGAATTAAAAATTTTCTAGGTTGTCTACTTGAATTTAAATATTACTTTGAAATTTGAAATTTACGAGGTTGACATCAAAATACCCATAATTTTTGTGAGATTTTGAGCCTTATAGAGCATATATTCTTTTTCATGCTCACTTTATTGATTATGAGTATGTCAACATTGATCTGTTATTCGAGAACTTGCATCGATTATACATGTCGAGACCACACTTTTTGATTTGATATACAGAGATGATAAAGGAACCTAGGATTTAACCCACTTACTCCACTAAAAACCCACCTTCATAATTAACCCCTAGTGAACCCCTTTGATCCTAACAACCCTTTTTATTGACTCACCCACTAATATTAACCCAAAACCCGTTGTATATTTGTTATCACCATTCCTTGACTCCCTTTTTGTCGAGATTTGATTTTGAGCAGTTGCCTAACTATGTTCTATATTTCAGTTGTTAAAGTTCTTTATTATTACTTGATTTGTTCTTAAAAAAATGAAGTATATTCATTATTAGTTTTTATTAGTTATGTGATTGAGTGAGCTTATATGTTTGAATTCCAAATATTGAAGAAGAAGCTCGTATTATTAGTTTCAAAGTTTCAATTCATGTAATTATTTATTTATCAGTTCATTTTTTCTAGTTAGGTAATTTGTCAATTCAGTCTCGATTCTAACCCTCCAATTCAGTCTTATCCCACACCTTTAACCCAAGCCCCGTTACAACCCTTTCAAAGACCTTTTGATTTGTGTTTTATCTCATATTTTAGTAGTGGAGATTTGATTCTCATGCAAGCTTATGGGATTAACTCTTCATGTTTGACTTTTGAGTGCCTAATTTTGAACCTTAAACACTTTGATTGATTTGAATGAATCTTTAAGTGAGGATGTCAATCCTTGTCGATTTTAAATCAGAGGTAATTGTTTAGATGAAGGGAAACACCTATGTTTTGTGCTACAAATGTATGACTTAGACTGTTTGAATCTTGAGGACTCTTTGAGTTGAATTATCCATGTATGAATTATCTCTGAATTATGATGAAACACTATTAATGACTATTATGAATTGAGGGAAGTTTGTTTTAATTATGAGTTGAGAATTTTGCTTGAGGACAAGAAAAAGCTTAAGTGTGGGGGTATTTGATAAACCAAAATAGTAACACATTTTAGGCCCACATTTAGTATGATTTTGGATGAATTATCCCTTATTTTATGTAATTTGGTGCTCTTAATCCTTTCTTTTCATTTTATATACTCAGGAAAGCACCAGGGGATGAAAAGAACACAAAACGGGCTTAAAACGGGACAAATGGGCCAAAGCATGAAATCGACACGGCTGGACCAAAGATCTGCAGTCGTGCCTCCTTAAAGATCTCGAACACGGCTGGACCATGATTTTTACACGGCCGTGCCTCATCAACGAAGTCCACACGCGGCGACCACGATTCACACGGCGGGCGTGTGCAAGGCCGTGCCTGTCGCGCGGCCAAGAGGAGTTTCACTCGGATTTGAATGCTTGGAGGCAAAGAAACACACTCCAAAGTCTAATTAAACCCCCAAATAGGAATTGCACTCAAATTAGGATACTTGGAGGCCAAGTAACACACCTCAAAGCCTATATAAACACCCTAGGGGGCAACTTATTCAAGAGTTTGTGATGTAAACCCTGCATCGAGGGGAGCCCAAAGCCATCGTCTAGGGGCGCCCTGCTAGGCAGAGAAGGCGATTTGTGGGGATTCACTCGGGGATAGCCAGTTGATCCATCTCAAGAAGCGAATTATACTCAAGACAGAGGATCTCTCCTTCAATTCCTTTGGGGTTTTAGGGATTTCTTATGTTTTGTTTTATCTTTTCTCTTGAGATGTTTTCCTTTATTGTTATGAACTAAACCCTTGGATACCCGTAGGGATGAAACCTATGATGAATCTTGTTATTGTTTTCTCGAATTATATGATAAATACTTAGTTTGTTCTTAATTATGTGTGCTTAATCCAAATTTAATGTGCTTAGGTGGAGGAGGAATAGACCACGCCTAAGAGTAGATCCAACATAATTAAGCGGAGTTGATCGCACTCCTAGAGATAGGGTGACGAGATTTTGCTGCGGATTAGGGTGAAACCTAATATGGGAATCCATAGATCGATTTCATCGCTATTCTAGGGGTTATTATAAGAGAACGAGAGTTCCACTAATTAACCTAGGGTTAGACGTTATTCGCCTCGAGAGAGGGTTTAATATACGTTAGGAGTCTTACAGATCAAACTAAGTGAATAAATCGTATGGTTCAGTGTTAGATAACAAGTGAAGTCTAGGTGGATTCTTCCTAGGGTATCATCTAAATCAACTAAGTTTTTCCCAAGTTATTTCCCAAATTCATTCTTCTTTGTCTTAGAGTCTTTAGTTTAGTAGTTAATTAATTTAGATTAGATAAACAATCTCTCTTTATTTTTAGGCTAGATAATAAGAAGAAAGTTAGTATTAGTACTTTTAGTTCCTTTGGGTTCGATAATCCGGTCTTGCCTAAGCTATACTACTGTTCGATAGGTGCACTTGCCTCAATCGTTGTCAGAGTTAGTTTCCAGGTTCGATCATTCTTTTTATAAATTTTAAAGCTCTGATTCACAGCGATCAAAGGGTATGTAGCTTCGGCCTAGACAAGGTTCGGCTAGCAAAAGGAGAACCAACACTTCAAGAAAAAAAACGTATTCGGCTTAAGGAGAAATCGGAAAGGGAGAAGTGAAATGAGAAAAAGGAAGGAAAGAAATGAGAGAAAAGGCTTACCAATTCGGCACTTCGCAGAAGAAATGAAGGAGGAAGAACAATAAGAGCAAGGTGAATTGAGAAGAGAAAGACCCAAAATGCTAGAGAAGAATACCCAAAATGCAAAAACTCCCAAAAGAAAACTAAAAGAAATTCGACACACTCTCCCCTCTCCAAACCGAATATGCACACCCTAATGACCAACCTTGGTCGAAATTGCCTATCACTACTTCCCCACATTCGGCCAACACTTCCACTCCCATCCATCCCTTGATTCTCTCCACCGAATCCTCCTAGAATAGCTCCCCACCTTCCATTTGAATTATTTGACAAAGTCTCCACCCCCTTGAAGAGTTTGATCCGAACTCTGCTTCCTCCCCTCTCAAGTCACAAAATAAAAGCCTCTATTTGCAACTTGTGGGATTCGAACCCCACTCTCCAAGCCTTCCAAATGACGCCACTGCCACTGAGCTACCAGCTCATCTTGTGTTTCTAAAACACACACAAATTTACTTAAGCCTTACAGCCAACAACCATCTCCACTAAAGGGCCAAAAACTAAAATTTTTCCCAGGATCAGACTCGAACCCAGGCCCCCTTAGAACCCCCAAATACCCTCAATTAACTAGCTGAGCAAGCCCAACATGCAATGAAGCAAAAATTTACAACCCCTAACTTTTGGGGCATTACAACTCTATCCCCTTAAAGAAAATTCGGCCTCAAAATTTACCTGATTAAAAGAGATGAGGGTATTGTTGTTGCATCGCCTCCTCAGGCTCCTACGTGGCTTCCTCTGAACCGTGATTATGCCACAGCACCTTGACTAATGGAACAGATTTCCTCCTCAGTACTTTAACATCACAATCTAGTATCTGCACTGGTTCGTCCTCAAAAGTCAGATCAGGTCTAACCTCGATCTCCGCCACCGGCACTATATGAGAAGGATCAGAACGGTATCGCCTCAGCATGGAAACGTGGAATACATTATGTATACGACTTAACTCAGGAGGCAGTTCCAGCTGATAGGCGACCGATCCCACACACTTTACTATTCGGTAAGGTCTAATAAATCTAGGGCTCAGCTTGCCCTTCCGCCCAAATCTCAGAATCTTCTTCCACGGTGAGACCTTTAAGAAAAAATAATCTCCCACTGCGAACTCAATCTCTTTGCGCTTCAAATCAGCATACGACTTCCGCCTACCCGATGCTTCTTTTAACTGATCTCGGATAAATCTTACCTTCTCCTCGGTTTCAGCTACTAATTCCGGTCCCAACAGTCGCCGTTCTCCCAATTCTGTCCAACAAGTAGGGGTACGACACCTACGACCATATAGTGCCTCATATGGTGCCATCTGTATACTGGATTGGTAGCTGTTGTTGTAAGCGAATTTCACCAACGGTAAATAGTCTTCCCAACTGCCTTTGAAACCAATCACACAGCTTCTTAGCATGTCTTCCAAAATTTGAATTACCCTCTCCGACTGACCATCAGTCTGAGGATGAAATGCCGTGCTGAAATCTAGCCATGTACCCAAAGCTTCGTGTAACACTCTCCAAGATCGAAATGTGAATCTAGGGTCCTTGTCCAAAATGATAGACACTGGTAGCCCATGTAATCTCACAATTTCCGCCACGTACAATTTGGCCAACTTCTGCAACGAGTAATCAATACAAACTGGTATGAAGTGGGCGGACTTAGTCAGTCCATCTACAATAACCCATACTGAATCTTTCTTAGTAGGCGTCAAGGGTAGCCCACTAACAAAATCCATGGTTACCCTTTCCCGCTTCCAGAGTGGAATTTTAACGGGTTGCAGCAATCCAGAAGGCAGTTGATGCTCAGCCTTCACTTGCTGGAATGTCAAACACTTACTTACAAAATCGGTGACCTCACGCTTAAGTCCTGGCCACCAGTACAGTTCGCACAAATCTCGGTATAACTTATTTCCACCAGGATGCATAGCGTATGGGCTACTATGCACCTCCCGCAGAATAGACTGCCTTAACTCAGAATCCCTTGGTACACAGACTCTCCCACGGAAGCATAACACCCCCTCAGTATTCAACCCAAAATTCGCAGTCTCTCCCTTCTCCACCAGTTGAAAACAAGGGACCAACGACTCATCCAACATCTGTTTCTCTTTAATTTGACCAATCCAAGTCGATTTCACCTGAAGCTCTGCTAACAGACTACCATCCTCAAATAGGCTGAGACGAGCAAACATTGCTCTTAGATCAGATACGACCTTACGACTCAGTGCATCCGCTACCACGTTAGCTTTTCCCGAATGATACTCAATCGAGCAATCATAATCCTTAAGAAACTCTATCCATCTTCGTTGCCTAAGGTTCAACTCCTTCTGGGTAAGGAGGTACTTGAGACTTTTATGGTCGGTATAAATGATCGACTTTTCCCCATACAAGTAGTGTCCATAACGAGTTCAGAATGCAGTCTTGTACACATCTGCTTCCTTAACCCTTAGCTGATGGTACCCCGATCTAAGATCTATCTTGGAGAAAACTGAAGCTCCTCGCAGCTGATCAAACAAATCGTCTATTCTTGGCAAAGGGTACTTGTTCTTAATCGTCAGTTTATTCAATTGACGATAATCAATACACATGCGCATTGACCCATCCTTCTTCTTCACGAACAATACTGGTTCTCCCCAAGGAGACACACTCGGCCGGATGAATCCTCGATCCAAAAGCTCTTGGATTTGGGCCTTTAATTCTACCAGCTCCTTCGGTGCCATCCTATAAGTGGCGATGGACACCAGAGCCGTTCCCGGTAGGAGCTCAATGTCGAATTCGACCTCACAGTTTGGTGGCAACCCCGGAATCTCTTCGGGGAATACATCCGAAAACTCCTTTACAATTCTGACATTCTCCACAGACGGACCCTTAACATCAGATACGCTGACATACGCTAGGAACGCCTCGCAACCTTTGCGAACCAGTTTCTCGGCCCTTAATGCTGAGATTACGTTGGATAAATAATCCTTTCGCTCCCCTATCACGACCACCTCCTCGACCTCCGAAGACTTTAATACCATACACTTAGCAGCGCAATCCAAATTTGCACGGTGTTTCACCAACCAATCTATGCCCAAAATGAGATCGAATTCTCCAAACGGCAGTTCCATCAACTCTGTCGGAAAGATAACCCTTTGGACCTCTAGGGGCACATATCTAAATAGTTTATTCACTCTAACCGACTGTCTCAATGGACTAATCACTGACATTTCTCTATCAGTAAGTTTGAACGGTACGCCTAACAACCCCAACACGGTACATGCGACATACGAGTGCGTAGACCTAATATTAATTAAAGTTGTATACGATGCATTATGAATGAGAAATGTACCAGTTATGACATCAAGATCGTCGCCATCCTCTCGGCACCGAGCAGCATATACCAACGCTGGCTGTCTCGCCTCTGTGTTACCAGCACCTCTGCCCAGTGCTCCACGACCTCGTCCGAACCCATTTCCCCCTCTGGCCAGACCACGGCCTCTCGGTGGCTGCTGACCACCTCTCCCTAGCTGCACATATCCTTGACCTGCCGCTTGCATCTGACCCGGCCTCTGCGTACAGTCTTTAACCCTGTGATCCCTAGACCCACATCTGAAGCACGCCCCAGTTCTCTTCCAACATTCGCCCTGATAGGATAACCCGCACACAGCGCAAGGCTGCGGTCTACCAGCAACCATCGAAACTCCAGTTCGGACCGGCCCATCAATTCTAGGCCTCTTATTAGGCCCACCAGAAGAACTTGAGGGCCCAAAACCCCTCTTACCTCTGCCCCTATCCTGTTCCCAGTTCTGACGCTCTGAGCGTTTCACATCCTCGGCAATCTTAACCTTCTCAACCAGGGCAGCAAAGTCTCTTTCCCTCTGCGGGGCTATCAGTACCAGCAACTCATCCTGGAGACCATCCTCAAACTGCACGCAGTGCTCATATTCAGTCGCGACTATGCCCCGAGCATACCGGCTTAAACGCAGAAACTCTGCCTCATACTCCGCTACAGACTTATTCCCCTAAACCAGATTCAGAAATTCCTTTCTCTGGGCATCCACATAACTTGCCCTTGCATATTTTCCTTGGAAGGCCGCTTTAAAGAAGTCCCATGTCACACGGTCGGCCTGCGTGCCCTCCCTCACGGTAAGCCACCATTGATATGCCTCATCTCGCAGTAAAGACACTACTCCTTTCAGCTTTTGCTCCACCGTGCAGTCAAGGTCATCCATGATTCGCTCTACCGCCTCCAACCAATATTCTGCTACATTCGGGGCTACACCAGAGATGCCCCTGAAGATTTCTACCCCATTCGACTGGAGTCGTTCAGAGATTAACCCCCGGCCCACTGACCTAGTACTTGCTCCAGCAACCCTTTCCAGAACCCATAGCATCGCTTGGGACAGAGTATCATCCCCATCGGCTCGGTCATGAGACCCCGTCTCAGTCACTGGTGATGACGGCGCTTCCCTTTTAGACATATGCCCTGATGCTGAGGACCCAGCCCTAGCACCACGGCCTCTACTGTGACCACCTGTACCCCTTCCGCGACCTCTTGTGCTCATATCGATGTAGCGTATTTTTTTATTAAAAAGTTTTATGAATCAGCTTATAGTTCATGTAATTATTAACAGATATCTTATGAAAAGCAGTAACTAGGGTTGTTCTCACAAATCGCATCTACTATAGTTTCAGTCTCATATAGTCTCGGTTTCTACAACTAAGGAGTTTCAACATACTACTACTATCCCTAGTACAGTCATATCAGCATACATGAAGTATAGAGTTCAAAAACTTATGGATTTGGTGTCGGAGACTCGGTGTGCCACACTTTTAGTAACATTATCACTTTCCAACAAAAATTTTAACAGTTAAGGAAAATTTTTCAAAACCCATTCCACAGCCGAGTTTTGCAACCTGGCTCTGATAGCACTAAATGTAACACCCCACACCCGACCTAGACGTTATGACCAGATCTAGCATGCCACATCAGGTGTTGTTCAAAAACTTTGTGTTCGTTGGAAAACTCATCTACGAATCAAAACTTTCTACCATTTTAAAATCTCGATTTTCGTTGTTTATTAACAAAACAAGTTTTACTCGAAATCATTCCTTTTCAAAAATATTATTATGCATCTATTACTTTGTTTTTAAAACCTTGCCTGTTACGGAAGTTTGGTTTAAATAGTTGCAGAAACGTGTTATATAAAAAAAAAATAGTAGTCATTGTTTTAAAACCCGTGTTTAATAAATTAGCATTTTGTAAAGAAATACCAAATAAAGGTTAAAAACAATTCCAATAGCCTTATTACAAAAATTATTAACCCAAAAATTAAAGTAAAGTAAACTAAAATAGAGTAGCTAAATTAACTTCAAGAACATACAAGACGTGTGGCTACCTCCGAGTCCCTCGCAGCTCCAAATCCTCTAAGGCTGGGGATTACCTGCACGGTTAACGGAAAAAGGGTGAGTTACGAGAACTCAGTGTGTAATCCCTATTACGATCCACGATGCTGGGCCCAAGCCCATACTGATATTAAATGCGGGCCTAAGCCTCAAATTCATGTCAATGCAACCAGAATGTAGCCCAACCCAGTCCAACCATCACACCACCCGTACCAACCCTACACACCATGTGGGGACCAAGTCGACCCACCCTACCCTACACACTAAAAACGTAGTTGAGCTGCTACTATCAACGTAGCAAAGTTGCCAGTAACAGTATACATGGCTGAGCCACTAAAATCAGTATATCGTGGCAGAGCCACTAAATCAGTATAGCGTGGCATAGCCACCAGTACAATACTTCCTCCAAATACATAACCCAACCCAATGCAACATTTCGTGTCATATTAAATCAATGTATGCAACATATCACCATCATAATTAACTAAACAGATTACACATACATCACTAGATCTACCACTAGGGATATAATGGTCATTTGATCGATTGGGGGTAAAACGATAATTTACCCCTCGGGGGTATTCCAATAATTTCACCCAATAAGGGCATTTCAGTAATTCCACCCTTTAAGGGTATCTCAGTAATTTCACCCACCGTGGGTATTTTGGTAATTTTACTCGTCGAAGGTATTTCAATAATTTTACCCGCTGAGGGTATTTCGATAATTTACCTACCAAGGGTAATTCGGTAATTTACTCATCTACGGCCCTTCCGGAGGCCAACTGTCGCCTCGAGCGACACAGGCTCCATTTCTGGTCAAAACGGGCAATTGGGCCTAAAATCTATTTTCGGCCCAAACGGGCCCACACGCTCGTGTGGCCCAAGCAACCCATTTTCGGTCTCGGATCTGCGGACTTCGCAGCTGTAACAATCGTCCGGCACTTACCATGAATTTCCCCCCTATGGGCCCATTAACCCATTGGGCCTATGTAGCCCACTTCGGCTCAACAAGGCCCATTACAGCCTTAGTTCCGTGAGAGAGTTCGAGTCACTCCCAACAGTCTATTGCCAACACTATTGACTCGGTTTAACTCTACGAGCGCTCGAACACTCGAGAGCTCTCAGTTGCCGATACTCTGGCTTTTCGGTATTTCAACTTTTGGCCAATTCACAGAACATTGCATATCAGAATAAACAGTGGTGTGAGATTACACACCTTGTTACGAGCGTAGGTTGAAGCTCCAAAGATTAAGCACCTATGAAATCAAAAATTCTAATCCATTAGTCTTAACCCTTGATAAGACATCTCCAAATATTGAAATTGATTAATGAACTAGCGCTACTTACCACCAAACAGGAGATCTATTGCAAGGGAAGAGTGTTCAGCCGGCTCATTAGTTAAGCAAATTGAGTTCCCAGCAACGTTTAAACGAAGAGGAGATGTTAGCTACACAATAACCACGACCACAATTGAAAACAAAATAGCCTTTTGGCTTGAGAGATGTAGAACCGAGCATAGAAAAGAGACCGACCAAGATTCGGCTAATCATAGCCACTTACCACAAAATTGAAGGATTCGGAAAGACTAAGAGCAAGGGAAGAAGATAGATTCGGCCTACACTTCAGCTGGCTTTGCAAGGTGAAGAGAGGAGCAACAAGAGGTTTCGGCCCTCACAACAGAGAACAAAAGGAATTCGAGATGGAAAAAGGGTATGTAGCTTCGGCCTAAACAAGGTTCGGCCAGCAAAAGGAGAACCAACACTTCAAGAAAAAAAAATGATTTGGCTTAAGGAGAAACCGAAAAGGGAGAAGTGAAATGAGAAGAAGGAAGGAAAGAAATGAGAGAAAAGGCTTACCAATTTAGCATTTCGTAGAAGAAATGAAGGAGGAAAAGGAATAAGAGCAAGGTGAATTGAGAAGAGAAAGACCCGAAATGCTGGAGAAGAATACCCAAAATGAAAAAACTCCGAAAAGAAAACCAAAAGAAATTCGGCACACTCTTCCCTCTCCAAACCGAATATGCACACCCTAATGACCAACCTTGGCCAAAATTGCCTATCACCACTTCCCCACATTTAGCCAACAGTTCCACCCCCATCCATCCCTTGATTCTCTCCACCGAATCCTCCTAGAATAGCTCCCCACCTTCCGTTTGAATTATTTGACCAAGTCTCCACTCATCTTTGAAGAGTTTGATCCGAACTCTACTTCCTCCCCTCTCAAGTCACAAAATAAAAGCCTCTATTTTCAACTTGTAGGATTCGAACCCCACTCTCCAAGCCTTCCCAATGACGCCACTGCCACTGAGCTACCAACTCATCTTGTGTTTCTAGAACACACACAAATTTACTTAAGCCTTACAGCCAACAGCCCTCTCCAATAAAGGGCCAAAAACTAAAATTTTTTCTAGGCTCAGACTCGATCCCAGGCCCCCTTAGAACCCCCAAATCCCTCAATTAACCAGCTGAGCAAGCCTAACATGCAATTAAGCAAAAATTTACAACCCCTAACTTTTGGGGCGTTACACCTTGGGGCTGGATTGGTTCAAATATCTATAATTAACGCACATTCTGACTTTCCCATCATTTTTAGGCATTGGTACAATATTCGCCACCCACTTTGGGTATTTAGCTACTTCCAGAAATCCTGCATCGAATTATTTCTTGACCTCTTGTTTAATTTGGAACAGTATCTTAGGTTTCATCCTTCTCAACTTTTGGTATATGGGCTTGCAATTTGATTTCAAAGGTAGCCTGTGTTCCACGATATTGGTGTCCAAACCTGACATATCTTGGTATGACCATGCAAACACATCTAAGAACTCAACTAGTAGATCCTTCACTAATTGACTTTGCTCTGGCATGAGAGTGGTTCAAATCCTAATTTTCTTTCTTACCTCATCATCACCTAGATTGATTAAATTTGTTCCCTCCAAGTGGGGTTCTATAAGCTTTTTTCTTGTTCAACTAGCCTAAAAAATTCTTCTGGTACAACATCCTTTTCTTCCGTCTCATGATCATTATAGTGAACATAATTATGAGAATTTGATTCAAAGATGTCATTTGGATCATTTACCAATTCATGATGTATATCCATGAAATAATTATGAGTATGTATATTTGCATATGAATGAAACCGATTGAATGAATAAAATAGACTAGGGACATGATCCAAATCTGATTTCATTAAAGAGAAAATAGTTTTACATGGATTTTTCAAGGAAATTAAATAAACTAAACGATATTAAACTTTGATATAAAATCCCCTGAAAATGATTACATCTCGGAGGACTCAAGGATAGCAGGTAATGGTATGAGCTGCCAGTTGTCTAAAGCGGAAGGGTCATAGCAAACCTAGTCTCTCGACATTCGCACCCTATCGCCAATAATGTTTAGATCCTTTGCATCTCCATTAATCATTAACTTGACAGAGGTCCTTTCCTGGTGCTCGAATCCCATAGAGTAAAAGGTCTCAAATAGTAGAGGACAAATCAAAGAAGGTTCCACCACCTTCTTTCCAGCCATGCGGGCCAACCTCTTTGCTCTTTGCTCTTTACAAATCCTCTCGACATCCTCCATCGTGGGCTTATATCCAAACCCTTTTGTATCCTTCTGAGTGGGAACAAAAATGGGTTCTGAGATACCTTATAGGTCTTTTCCAAAACTTAAGTGGATTTTCCAACCCTTCTCTACTATTTGGGAAAATAACATGTTCGTTGTTTGTGGCATATGAGGCTTAGGGGCTCGCATTCTCTTTGCCACGTAAGATGCAATGGCCACTTCAAAGGTCTGGAAAAACCTTTCTATTGCATCATCATCCACTTCTATGAAAGAATAATTTGGCAAGCTAGCTACCAACAGGTCCTCTTCGCCTCGCACGATGCACAAATTTTGATCGACTACAAATTTCAATATTTGGTGCAAAGACGATGTAACCAATCGAGCCAAATGGATCTAGGGGTGTCCCAACAACATACTATAAGAAGGAATTGTATCCATCACCTGAAAGCAAATAAGGAAATTAACGACTCCTACCAAGAAGGGAATCTCTATTTCGCCAATCACGCTTCTTTTGGTGCCATTAAAAGCTCACACCACTAAAGGGCTTGATGCCATGTACGAGGTGTCCACAGGCAACTTGGACAATGTTGGAAAAGGCAGGACGTTGATCAATGAACCATTGTTGATCAGGACCCTAGCCACAAAATAGGCTTTACACTTTACTGAGATGTGTAGTGCCTTGGTACTTCGTCTTCCATCCGGGGGTATTTCATCATCATTGAAAGATATGTAATTGGGCCAAAATGTTCCCTGCTAAGTGACTGACATTATCTTCTAACACGTTGTGAGTGACGTAAGCTTGTTTTAGAACTCATACAAGAGCCTCCCCGTGTGGCTCCGAGTTTAAAAGTAGTGACAAAAAAGAAATTCTTGTCGATGTTTTGTTCAACTGCTCGACCACGCTATACTCGATCTACTTTATCAGACACAAAAATTTGTTAACTTCATCATTCTCGAGTTCTCCCTTTTGGTCCTCCCTCGTTTCCTTATCGACATCTTTATCGTCAATTTCTGGTTGATTTTCTAAAATCACTTCCTTACCACGGGGTTCTTTCCCCACTGTGTTTGGCTTGTAACAACGCCTACTTTGAGTTATGCCACTAAGTCCCAAGATGTTGGAGGCATCAGATCCAACTACCTCATAATCATATCTCCAAGGAACTCGTTGGTCATCTCTATACTTAAAAGGATCGAGAACCTTGATGATCAACACATCATCATGTACGGCCTTTGAGGTAAACTCTTTTCCAATAGGGGTTTTCTTTTCATATACGATGGTGACAGGTTTTACATCTAATGTGTTTATCTCATTGGTCTTAAAACCCTCTCATATCTCTTGCTGGAAAGAATCTAAGAGACACTGTATATGTTCCCTAAACGTTGGGCAAACTTGGATATAGTGTCCTCGAGCTCCTTGGTGAAATTTGCAGATTTGATCCATATCAATTCTCATTACAGAATTGGGTGGCTCGACCTGAATTATATTTGACTTTCTTAGGATGTCAAAGAGTCATTCGAGTGGGTTGTGATTTTTCCACTTTTCTCATTTGAAGACTATTTTCTTCAGTTATAGCATTAACTGTTCAATTGTGGCTCTGTAACAGATTCGTGTTAACATCCGTTGTATTCTCTTGTTGGAATTTATCTTTTCAGCCCTTATAAGATTTTGCACCTTATATTTTGGTGCTAAGCAGGTCTCAATGGTATGACTTGGATTGCCAGAGTGATACTCACATTGAACATTGGCATCATACCACTTTGGGGATGGCAGTTGCATTAGTTCCTTGTGTGTGGATACAAGGAGGTGTTTCTCCACTAGAACTGAAAAAAGTTCCGCGTAGGAGATGGGAATTGGATCAAACATAGGCCTCTCCCATGGAAACCTTACTAGAGCTTAGGTCTGTGGGGACCGAGTTGGCATAGTTAACATAGGGGGATTTGTAATGGGTACAGGTGGACGATACATAAACGGTGAAGTATTGGTAGCATTTACAGCCAGGTATAGGGGGCGTGGAGGAATTAGACTCGGGTATTGAAAATAAGAGTATGGGTATCTGCCTGGTGCGATTGTTTGCATTTATGCTTCCTTTTTCTTCCTAACAACACATCTTTTCGCGCTCAAAAGGGTCATCTATTTTTCTCAACTTCAATGCATTCTCTACTATTTCTCCGGATAATACCATATTCGTAAAGGTCTTAGAGGAATTTCCTACCATCCTGTCATAGTATATGCCTTTTAGCATACCAACGAACAAAATAGTAGTCTCCATTTCCGTGAGCGGGGGCTGTACTTGCGATGCCAGATCCCTCCACCATTGTGCATATTCCTTAAAACTCTCATTTGACTTCTTTTCCATGTTCTGATGAGTCAAGCGGTCTAGGGCCATGTCTACATGTTTTTATTGAGTAATAAATGCCCGTGTGAGCTCTCTCCAAGTTTGAATCTGGGTCCTGTCCAACTTTACATACCAGCGAGCTGTAGATCCGGTCAGACTGTCTTGAAATATGTGCTTTAGCAGTTTCTCATCTTTGGAGTAAGCAACCATTTTCCTACAGTACATGGCAAAGTGAGTAATGGGGCAACTGCTACCATTGAATTTTTCAAAGTCAGGAACTTTGAATTTTGGTGGGATGACCATATCGGGTACCAGACACAGGCCTTCTACTTCTACAGATCCAAAGGTGTCTAATCCTTTGATAGCTTTCAAACGTTCCTCAATTAGGCTGAATTTATGAGCTTCTTCATCCATAATGAACTTTCCCTTGTCCACTTCTCTCGGCTTTTCACTTGTAGGTAACTCATTTACTCTTGGGATTTGAATGGTCACACCTAGCGCTTGAAGCGGTAAATCTTTGCCATATACCCCTACATCACCGCAAAGAGGGTTTGGATTGTCCAAAGTGTTGCTTCCTTCTCTTACATTGGCTTTGCCTCTGACCATTGTAGTAATCATTTCCATCTGTTCCTCCAGTTTGGCCATGCGTGCTAATTCTTCTTCCGTCATCTTCTTGGCTTTTGAGCAGGTTTTATATCAGTGAGCTATCCTTGGTCTTTTTTCAAATGGAATTTATTTCCAAAGTTAAAAAATTATTTGGATTTGTCATAAAAAAAATGTTCTTATTCTTTTTTCAAATAATGTTTCTGAATAAACAAATGAACGAATGAGTGAATGAATGGATGAATGAATGAATGAATGTTTGAAATTGGGGCAAATTATTGTAAATATACTCTAATATAAACATTTTCTTTCATGAAAGGTTCAAAAATTGTTTCGCTTACAAAGTTTTTTCATTTTTCATTCACATTTAAAGAAAATCCTAATCGATCCTATTGTCATAGGGTAAATATTTACTCGCTGTTCTTCTTCTTCCTCCTCATGAGCTTGATGAACTTTTGGTAATGTGCCTTAGCCACCTCCAGAAGTTTCATTGCAGGCTCATTCCTAGTCGCAAAAGGGGTAGATTCTTTTTTGAGTTCTTCAATCTGTTCACATATGTCTTTGGCTTGTTGAGCAAAAACCTGACTTTCCCTATGCATTGTTGCAAACACCTCTTGTTGGCTTACTGCCATTTGTTCCACCGTGATAAAATGCTCCGCAAGATTCGTATATTCTTTCGTGACCTCTTTGTTTTGCTCTTCTTTTATGTTTAATTCTTTAGTCAGATGACAAATTTCCTCCTCTAGCACCTCCATTTTAGCAGTTTTCTCATTAGACACCCTCCTCCAAGTTCGCTCTTGTTCTCGTGCTTTCTGGAGTTCATTAGCCCGTGGACTCGGATCTGTCTCTAACCTCTAAATCTGAGCGAACAATCAGACCTTTCTCATTGACGTCTTTCTAACTGTATTCTTAGTTGTTCCTTCCTTCCCGTCATGTCTGACCGGTGTTGTTGTTGTTGTCTTATGATTTTTTCCTCCTTTTCCTTTATATATTCCTGATGCTGCTCTCGTTGCCATCAAACCTCTTCACCTCTCCCCCTCAGACGCATTTCTAAATCGCATATATTTTCTGTTAGCTCGATTACGTCATCTAGAACCTTTCTCCTTCCCTTGATTTGTGCTGACACAGATATTTTGCTTCTTTTTAGGCACCACTGGATATACATTTCTGAAGGGGAATGGTTGAGAAAGGTTATTGATTGCAAGCTCAAGGTTTGACCCCACTTGATTTGTATCTCTTCCAATTTCTTCCAAAATCTTGGGTCCTGAATCGAAGCTTCTACCCTGTTTAAACCAGCTGTAGCAATACATATTGATCATACCCGTATTGGCTCAGAACCATCAACAAGGAATAATTGACAGCTCCACATATGCCAATAAAGGGAACCCACAAGTGACCACCGCACTCGATGAGTACCGTGCTCCGAATCATCCATGGAGCCCTCCATTCTATTTCTTGGTATGTCAATGTATTAAGGTTCTGAACCCACTCTTTAATCGATTGATTTGGAGGCCAGTCACTTTCCAGAAATTCCTCTATCGGCCTGGTCGAAGGAACAAACATCTGACGAAAGCACTTATAAAGGCACCTAAAATTGCATTTCATCCATACAAAAAACAACTGTGCACATACTAATAAATGCCTGTCTCCTTTCCTTCTGTTGAAATTGAGTGAAACGATAGTTTCAGCTAAGACTGCTGGAGTAGGATTCACCCGTTTTTCAATCTGAAACAAAAAAATCAGCTAGCTCCACACTCACATATCCCAGAGCTTTTGGGAACATAATCAACTCGTATACGGCAAATGTGAATAGTGTTAAATGTCTATCACCGCTAGCCTTTCCCATAGCATCCCTAATGTCAGACCAGGAAATGCAGGGATCATTTTTATCTTTTAATCTTGCTTTCATCGTATCTAAAGGTAATCCCATCAGATTGGCTAAGACTCGATCTCATAACCAAATTCCGGGTTCGGGAGTAATGTTACGTGTGGGGAAGGTTATAGCACCCCCACAACACCTATCCGGGGATAGTCCTATGGGGTCTTAGGAGTTTGTTTTTTTTATTTAAGCATATTAATGTCTTAATCTAGGCTAAAATCTTATAGAAATCTTAAATAAAAACTCTAAAGAAAATGCCTCCTGTTTACTTGTAACTCGACTAAGATGTGTTCACCAAACTTATCTAATTTGAAACCTAAATTAGAGATTTTTACTTTTAACGGGAACCTTAAAGGATACCTAAATAATTCTAGTAAAATACCTTCAATTCCTAAAATTAATTCTATTTTAGAATTCTAAAAAAAAAACTTAAAATTACCAATGAATTAAGAGAAATATTAAAATTCATCTTCAACTTATTCGATCTTTTATTATTATTATTATTTAAAATATTTAATTAATAACGTTGAACATATCAAGTTCTTACAGAAGTATCCTATTTCGGGTTTATGATTTATCTTACTTTAAAATTCTTGATATAAGGTTTAAATTCGTCAAAATCCTAAAATAATATATCTTAAATAACATTTATTAACATTCTTAAAAATTTTCTAAAATAAAATACTTAAAAAGACCTACTCATGATTTACAATTCACCTACAAAAATCTTTAGTTTTAATCTTGAAAAAAGTCCTAAAGAATATTTACATATTAATTTAAGATTCTAAAGAAGAATCCTATACTATATTTAAAATTAGTTAAAAACTGTAAAAAAATATCCTACAAATTTTTTATAATTTTTCTAGAGTAAATGGTAGATAAGATCTTAAAGACTAATCTAAATTCAAATGTAAAAACCTTATGGTTTCATTAAAATGTAACACCTACTTAACTAACTTCATGTCAACATTTATAAGATGGAAAAATGACCTAAAGTTCCCTCTTTTAAAACGAATAGTAATAAAATAGGAAAATTAATACAAGTGTGAATAAATACAAAACATTAAAATAAAGTGCATAATTGACATTAAATATATAAGGTATAAATGCAAATGAAAGGGAAGATATAAGTGTAAATAATTTATTAAAGATGGAAACAAAATGACATAACTTGATTTTGGGACTAAAAGATAAAAAATGTGGAAGGCAGAGGATTGGTGTAGCAATTAATTTGCTTTTAATTTTGAAATCTCGGATTAAATCGAAGGTTTGAATAAATAAAAGGGTTACGAGTGTAAATAGGCAAGATAGTGAGGGTGGCGCTGCAAAAAATAGGGTTTTTTTTTTTTTAAATAGTAAGGGGGTGGGAATAAATCTATTGATCCTTTTCCCAAGATCAAGCCTGATCTTTTTATATATATATAGAAAAAAACCTTTATTTTAGTAAGGGGAAGGGGAAAAAGGGATTTTTGGGGCTCCTAGGGGCAGAGGACCGACGGTCTAGTGACGTCCCCTTCATTGGAACCCAAAACCCGATTCCTCATGACATGTCTATGGCCAAAATAAAAGAAAAAGAAATAGCATGCTTGTTATTGTTGTTTTTTTTAACATTTAAAAAAACAGAATATGAAAAGTCTCCTATTTTTTTCTTTCATTTCATGTATATATATTGTTTTTCAATCTTTTTTATTTGCAATTTTTGTGTTATGTTTCCATTGATTTGTTGATTAATGATTTGGTACTATTTTGGACGTTTATGATGTGTGGTAAAAGGGAGGCTAGGGTTTCATAAACCCTAGCTGACTATTGTAACAGCTTGAGCCTTGGGCTCTAAAAAAAAGATAATATTTAATAATAATAGTAGTAGTAGTAGTAATGATAATAATAATAATTTGGGCCCTTGACAGAAAAAGAAAAGAAAAACAAAGACCTCCATTTGACCAAAATTGAGTGGGCTTCGAACGGGCCCAAGAGAGAACAAATATTTAAAGGAAACAAATGGGCCTCCAATTAGGCTCGGGCAAAATTGGGTGTCTACAATATGGTTGTATTTGGAGGCTATGATTGGTTGTGTTTGGTGGGTGATAGCTTTATGCTATACATTATATTTTTTGTATTTGGGAATCCGGTTATCCAATGTAATATATTTTGTATATATGCTTCATGACCACATTGTGCCAACATATCAATGTGAATGCTATGAACTATGCTTGATCGCTTACCTTGATTTATTGTGACTGTATGCTTTCTTTTAACTTTGGATATTGTGATTACTTGTGACAATCTTTGAACACTCACTGAGCTTGAAAAAGCTCACACGCTTTTATGTTTAAAATGTAGAGTTATAGCTGAACCGAGGAGAAGTGAGCTACCAAGTGATCCAAAGAAAAGCAATTTACCTTGAGTATGTTTGATGTGTTTCCAACTCAATAAGGAAGGTGATGTGGGACAAATCTAGAGGGTTTTAGACTTGAACTGTTAATGGTTTATAAATAGACAATATGGACAGTTTAAATAGTTTCTAGAACTTTTAAATTTGGGTCGGACAAATGTTTTCAATGGAATGCTTTGGAAATTTACATGACTTGGTTTTGTATATTGAATTTTAATATGGTAACTTCAATTTCTTAAAATGGTTTTACTGGATAATTTGAATAACATTTTGACTTAGTTTTTAAACTTTGTTTTGAAATTAAATGAGTTTTAAATGTTGTTTTGAGCTGTAATTTTCTCTATTGGGTTAAAATAAATTGCCTAAGACACTCGTGGGATTAATTTTACGATTTACGTGTTTATCATTAATGTTGTTTAAAATGATGATTTTACCCTTGGTCTTTTTCGTAATATTATGACGAACGAAGCATGATTTAGGTTTGTTGGTTTAAAAGATAATCTATTTAAGCATTTTTATGGGTGTGATGGTTGGTTTGTGGTGTGTTGGTTGACTGGTAAGGAGAGTCACATAAATGGCTAATGTGACATTCCAGATTCAGGTCGATCCGTTTTGCCCGAGGTTGGGGCGCCACATTTTGTGGTATCAAAGTCAGGTTTGCAAAAACTAGGTTAGCTAGGGTTTATTAACTCTCTAATTTTCAAACTTTTGGAAAATTAAAATAATGATTTGGTTTTAGAATGAAACCGAGAATTTTTAAATGTTGGACGAAATTACCCTTGTGTGAAATTTTTTATTTTTGGGGTAGGATTGAGACACATTACCTTCACTAAAATTTTTTCTTTGCAGGAATTGCCTTGGAGCACTTACCACTTCTTACTCTTTGGTATTGTTTTTTTTATGTTATGTTTATGTTTATAGTATAATTGGTATGCCTCCTCGACAAGGGAGAGTCAATGTGAATGCGCCAAAGGTACTTCCTACGAGACAAGCGATACCCGAGGCAAGTGTTGAGCCCTTAATGTAAGCGATGATCGGGGCTTTCCAGTGGATAGTGTAACATCCCTAACCCGTATCCGTCGCCGGATTAGGGTTAAAGGTATTACCTGATGAATTGGAAATATTTACAGACATTTCATAAAAGAAGTTATCAATTTCAATCACTATGTCCCTTAGATAGGTCACCGAGACCTTAAGCATGCTTTAGAGAAGGGTCGGGACTAAACCGAACACATACAGAAATTCTCAGAAATTTAAAACTTTTTGAACATGTAGAGGTCACACGCGTGCGATCGGGCCGTGTGCCTCCCACAGCTACTAGACACACCCATGTGTCTTGGCCGTGCCAAAACAGAGCATGTATTCTGACTTCCCCACACGGCCACCAAGCACGCCCGTGTGCTAAGGCCGTGTACTCTTAAGCAATACATCGACTTATCCCCACGGCGGCCACGAGCACGCCCGGGTGTACCATGACCGTGTACTATTAGGCTATATACCGACTATATCCCACGGTCACTAGGCACGCCCGTGTGCCATAACCGTGTAGACAAAACATGCCATTTGCAAGGCCAACTTGCCACCCACACATGGGTCATACCTACAAGCATCAATACAATACCAATTCATGCTTTCAAATATATTCAATCATACCATTTCATGCATTATTCAATCACCAACTAAACCATTTACTTCCATGCTCATTATCATCACAACTAAAGCCATTTAACGTGACAATTATACACTTCAAAACATATATAATTCAAACATCATGTAATCCATATCAAAGTTCAACTTCAAACCACATCTTTCCCAATCAACTAAGTCATGAAATATACCATATTAATAGCTCATTCATCAATTCAACATCTTTCAACTTCCAAGCCAAATCACATGGCAAGTATTAAACCTTTCAAAACATATCATAACATCTAGCCTATACATGCCATAATTCATCTATATACATCTTCCTAAAAGTACCAAAATAAATTGCCGGTAATGTGATTGTTATGCTGACGATCCCCGGATCCGAGCTAGCTTTACTGACACTGCAAAGCAAAGAAACAAATCACACAGTAAGCTTTCCAAAGCTTATTAAGTTCGTAACATAACACATTTAAATCAAACAAACCACCACATAGATTATTTGGCATATACATATATATACATCATATCATCCAAAACTAATATGTTCATTTAACAGTTCTTAATCTCATTAATAGATTCATCAACCACATAGGTTCCGACCTTAGCCAACACCTAGTAATCAATTACATTTGCTACTCAATACTCACTTTTCCCTTTCGATCAACTTCCATCTCTTCTTCGATACAATCGCACACTTAGTGCCAAAATATTTAGCCGAAGCTTAATTATCATCGCACACATAGTGCATTTATATCAAACCGCTCTTCAATCGATATCGCACACACAGTGCCAACCACAAAGTCGAGGTTTATATTATTTCGCACACATAGTGCTAAACATCTCAATCACGTTTTCAAATACGCACACTTAGTGCTACATAACTCAAACTAAAACTCTCACATAGCATCCACATTTCAATATCAATATAACATTCATTTCATAGCATTTAACATAACCAAATATTCGTATTATGTCTGAACTTACCTCAGACGTTGAACTATCGAAACGGTCGGTCAATCGAGCACTTTATCTTTGCCTCAATCTAGATCGAAATCTCTCCTCTCTTGGTCTATACACATTCAAATTAAATCCATTCAATCACCAAATCATTCATTTTAGTCCAAACACGCATATTTAGGGCATTTTACAAAGTAGCCCTTACATTTTCACATTTTGACACTTTAGTCCCTAATTCACAAAATCATCAAATTCACATAATTTCCTTTCACATAAACTTACCCGAGTTTCCCTTGTGTTCATACAAACTCACACATTTCATTTATTTCACATTTTAGTCCCTCAATTTACACTTTTCTCATTTTAGCTCAAAATACCCAATTTCATCAAAAATTCAAATACAAACTATGTTAACCCAACACCAAGTTTTCATATTTCACCAACTAACATCACAAAGCTCACATATTCATCAATGGCATATCTCACATTCATTACCAATTCACAAAATTTAAGCATGGGTTTTGTAGAGCACAAAGCAACGATTACAAAAATATAAAAATTATCAAAAACCGAACACAAAATGCTTACCAATTGAAGCTCACTAATGCCGAATATCACAAAACCTCAAGCTCTCTTCTTCTTTTCTTAATTTGATGGAAGAAGGATGAACATTAAACAACCCACTCCCACTTTCATTTGTTTTTTTATTATACTAACATTATAATATAATATTATATTAACTTTTATAATTTAATAAATACATAAACTATATAAATACCAATCATAATGCCGACCACTACCATTGTTTTTGGGTAATTTACAACATAAATCCTTCAAATTATAAAAACAACTACAATTTAGCACTTTAACAATCAGCACACAGCTTTTACATTTTATGCGATTAAGTCATTTTTCATAATTAAACACACAATCGATAAAATCTTCACACAAAAATTTCACACAGGTCAATTCACATACTGTTCACACAGAAAATAATATTAAAATATTATTCTGACCTCGAATTTGTGGTCTCAAAACCACTGTTCCGACTAGGGTCTAAACCGGGCTGTTACAGATAGCCAGAGGAAATCTTACTTAAGGGCTTATTTAAGGGCTTTCGTAAGCCCGATTGAGACTCGATTTCGTTTTTAATGTATGATTAACATAGACTTAACTTATTTATATTGAATTATTGATATTATTGAATAATTTGTATACAAATATTTCTTTTTACTATTGTGACATCTTGTAGCTCAGGTCCGGCGACTAAAACGAGTATGGGGTGATACATTTAGTGGTATCAGAGCTATAATTTAGTCAATTCTAAGACTGAACATAGCGTATATTGAGTCTAGAAATACATGCCACAATAACCTGTATTTTTGGTGTGATGCTTCTGATCCGATCTGACTATGTTTTTTCTTATAGATTTGCAATGTCAATAGAGTCTAATCGTGTTGTACCTGATGAAGTGTTAGTAACTGTAACACCTCAAACATGGCCTAAATGTTATGGCCAAATTTGAAGGAATTACATCAACTTGTTTAAAAACTTTTCTCTCTGTTAAACTTAGGGTGCGTTTTGAAAAACGTAAAATTTGGCAACACATTCTTGCAAACGTATAGAATTAATTAAGTACAAAATCACTTGTTTCAAACCCAAAATGTGAATGCAAAGCTGGGTTTTGAAAGTAATTGTTTTTGGCAAAATCCTTTCTCGCTTGAAGGCAAACAAAAGTTAAAACTATTTGATTATTTTTAGAAAAACACTTAAGAGGTCACTTAATTTTTCAGAGGAAAATTTATAGACTTTTAATTTCGAAAATTGAATTATTAGTTATTAACCCGTGTGGTTTCACAGTGTCATGTTAAAACACCCGAAGACAAACAAACAGAACAAAAACCAAAAACGAAAGTCTAAACAAGTTTACAAACCAAAACAATTAAAACGTAAACCTTCAAATAAATAAACCAAAAATAATCCGAGCTCCTGCACGTCGTCTGGTGCTAAATTTTACTGATTACCTGAAATGTCAGAAATAAAACAAATGGGTGAGCTACAGAGCCCAGTGTATAACAAAACTCGAGTCTGAAACCTGCAATCACAATATACAAATCAGAGTATCACAGAGAAGTTCATATCAATCATTTAAACATAACTAATGATGCATGAATATGGCAATGCGGTATTTTTCAAAAAAACATAATACAAATTTTTCAGAAAACTTCCTACCCAACTCCGCTACTCACCAAAATAGAGTTTCCCAGAACTCGACCATCCAAAATCACACCAACAGATAATTGTGGACAATGCCACCAGAAATTGCAATTAAAATTGTCAGATTATATACGTGGTCAAGCCACTATGTTGCAGCCTAGCTGCCAGAACAAAAAATGTGGATAAACCACCAAATAAGGCAGATCATTAAATTGCCAGAACTTCTTCCGTACCACAATATCCCAACCCCATGAAATGTGACATGAACAGAATGATAAACATGTTGACCATGCTTTTATATTCTTAACAGAAACCAGTAAGCATGTGATTTCATGCTTTGTAGACAAATGTATCAGAAATACAAATCACCATAACCATAATCGCTACAATGTCAAATGCATGGCCATATAGCTAATTCAAAAATATGAAATAACACAATAGCATATCATACACATATATACAAACTTAGTAAATCAAAACATACCATTAGAACTAACAGTATTGGATCATGCAAATATATCACATATATTAAACACATCATACATAGAACCAGATTAACAAATACCTTGTTTTCAAGCCCTAATTAAGCAATACAGGCCCTACGGAAAGTCTAATTACGGATTTCAGAGTCAAACGGGCCTAGGTGAAATTTTGCAAAAAATGGGCCAACAAGCTTATGTGGCCCACACGGCCCAACTAGCTAGGCCGTGTGGCCTACATGACCTAATTAGCTTAGACCATGTGGCTCACACGGTCTGGCACATGACCTACACATGCTCGTGTGGCCCACATAGCCCAATTAGCCCTGACCGTATGGCATCGACAGCCTCAATTTTTGGCTTTCTTCGATCATTGTTTTCTCAGGTTTTCGTTACACACCTTACTAATTCTGAAACACGCCCAAGTGAAGGAGGCACACGCCTGTGTGACCCAGGAACATGGCCGTGACAGCCCGTGTAACTCTCTGTCCATTATCCTAAAATAAGGTGCAGGACAGACACGACCGTCTGGAAGCCCCACACGCCCGTGTGCCCACGAGACACGGCCGTGTGTCTAGAACACACGCCCGTGTGAAAATCAACTAAAATCTCCAAATTCCCAATTATTGGCCATACGGCCGTGTGGCCAGGCCGTGTGCCATCAAATACGTCCCAAAAACTCCAACTCCCAACTGCACATGGCCGTGTGAACCACCCATGTGGGGCACACGCCCGTATGGTCACGAAGCCAAACCGAAACTGGCTGTAGAACGAGCTTTTGATGTCGAAACAATCCTCAACCCTCGACAACTCAGAAATATACCACAAACACACATATCCTCAAGCCATTCCACGATAATTGACCCTTCCATTAGTCAATCCTAGAAATACACAATTTATGTCAAATTTCGCGGAAACAAGTCAGAAATTCAATAACGAAAAGAAAGGGTCTCTAAACACACACCTTAGATGAAAAACGAGCACCCAGAGTCGCTCGACTCGCTCCACCTAGCCGATTCAGAAACCTTAGTTTAAGATACCAATTTATAAAAACTTCAGTTTAACAGTAAAAGAAAACGAAAGGAATTCTATCTAAACCCAAAAACGAAACTTACCTCTTTCACTTCTGAAAAATTGAATACACGTAGAAAAACTCCCTAGACAGATAGCAAGTAACGCAAGAAGAAAAGAATTAAAAGAAATTGATTTATTTTGGGGAAAAAAGAAGAGAGTAGAAAAAAAGAAGGTTTACAGATAACTCAAAAAAATTGGGGGACGTGCATTAGTTGAGTTTTTTTTATCCAAAAATAAAATAAATAAAAGTGATAAATAAATATCTCAAACTTAAAACAAATTTAAGACAAAAAGAAATAAATAATCCCTCAAAATACACACATGAGGATTCGAACCCATAACCCAAAGGTACACTATCACTCAACCAACCACCAGACCAGCAGGCCCATTCTAACATCAGAACACAAAAACAAACCCAAATGTTCAATCTAGCCGCTGACCCTACCTACAAATCTCAAAACTTCTAACCCCAAAATCAAGGGTGTTACACCAGATGATCAATAATAGAAGTTAAGACAAAAATACCAAAAAAAATCCAAGAGTGAGATTTGAACCTATGTCCTCGAACACACTTATCCAAAGCACAAAACCACTGAAGCAGATACTTTACATAATTTTCACAACCTTAACTCAAAATTCAGAGCATAACAACTCTTGGTTTCACTAACCCAATTTCTTCTAACCCAATTTTTAGGATGTGACAGTAACGTTCCGACTTTCGAATGGGAAGCGAATTACCTTCTATTAGGTCCACAATTGTTAGAAAGTGAAATGAAAAGTAATTTTATTCAACATAATGAATCAGTGGTTTTCATAATTTTACAAGTTAGTTCTACGGCTCGACAACCTCTACCCTTGATCGTGTCTTCTTCGACACTCCCCTATGTAACACCCCAAACCCGGTCTATGCGTTAATACCAGATTTGACATGTCACACAAAATGAATATACATCTAGTCTTTTAAAGAAATCGGATTAAAAAAAAACATTTTTGACATGGAGTTATTTAAAACTAAGGTTGATTACTAAATCTAATAATTTGAGTCGTATAAATTGAAACTTAGGAAAATTGGATTTAATATTTTGAGAAAATTTAAAGAGTTCGAAAGTAATTTGAAAACAAAGATTTAAAATATTGTTACAGAAAAATTTCTGAGTTAAAAATATATAAGAATAAAATCCTTTTCATATGTTTATTTAAGAAAAACGTTTATTTTTATTTTTAGAAAAGAAATCCCACTTAAGTATTTTAAGCGTATTATAAAATCCATCAACAAGAAAAACATCCATAAAAATATAACCAGAGGCCTTATTACAACTTAGCTTAAATAGCAAAAATTAATAAAAAGTACTTAAAAAGAAATCCGTAATGTAAATAACCCATTATTCGTAGTATGGCCTCCGCTGAGTCGTCCCCGGCCCAAGCCTCCATCATTGATCATTACTTGAGAAGGGTAAGGAAAATGGGGGTGAGTTACTTAGAACTCAGTGTGTAAACCACTTACCATCGTCCACTGGCCAAAATCCAATTTAGCATTTATTGGGCCAAAGCCCAATACAAATATAACATAATAACATGTATTAAAATGAATGTAATATGCAATTCCAAAACCAAAGCTAATTTCCATCCGCTACACACCACCCGTACCAACCAAAGACACACTGTGGGAGCTTTAGTCACCCACCCCGCCAACACACCAAAATAGGCATTAAGCCATTTATCAATTTGTGGACAAGCCACCAGATTTACAGAGTTTTCATGGCATTTGCCATTTTTCAGATTTGTGGCAGAGCCACCAGAATTTTGTAGCAAAGCTACCAGAACTTCTCTTCGTCAATATCCCAACCCATGCAAATCATGTATATATTATGCATATTCATTTACAACAATCCATTCATATAATTATTACGAAAAATATGGCCCATTATAAAAATTTCCACAATCTGGCCCATATCACTCTTTTTGGCCCATATACCAAATATCACATTTGGCCCATATATCAAATATCACATTTGGCCAATATATCAAATATCACATTTGGCCCATATCTCAAATATCACATTTGGCCCATATATCAAATATCACATTTGGCCCATTAAGGGTAATCTCATAATTTTACAGTATTAATACCGATTTCATAGTCTTTACCATTTTAGTAATAATTATGCCATTTTACCCGATGTCACTAACATGCGATTTAATCAAACGATTAACACGATATAATTATCTAACCCATGGAATACGGTGTGAGATTACACACCTGATTACGGTGAGCACTACACTATCGTCAACACCTAGAATATTTTTAACGCTCGATTAGATCATTAACACTTATAATAATTTATTCTAAGATAAACGGTCTAGGATTTTTACCCTCGGAATCGCGAATAACTACTATTTGCCGGTTCTCCCCGGTTGACGGTTCACAACCCGTTGGAAAATCCCGAATAGCTAATGGTTCAGAACTGCGAACAACCTCGAATAGTTGATTCTCACCGGATGAGGGTCCACAACCCGGTGGAAAATCCCGGATTACCGAAATAGCCCTTCGTTTGAATCTAGAGGGGATCGCGAATCCGCTCCTTTTTTTATCACTATTCACCACTCATTTTGATTCAATCTTGTTTGCCTCCATTGACAAATGAATATTAGTCCAAACTAATACTTCGTAATTAAAACGATTGGTCGTAATGAGTGAAGTCGGCTTACCACAAAATCCTTTCGTTCAAAGGATGAGAATCGAGTGATAGAGTCCCTAAGATAAAAATTAGTTAATCGCCCTATCTTCAATAATAAGTAATATGAAATCCTAGAAAGTAATCCTTACCTTAGGTTTTTGAACCGAATCCTAATGATAACACGATGACTTCAGACAATCCAAGTTTCGGCCTTCCACTAAGTTTCAATTGATCAAAGTGTGAGTAGAAGAAAAAACGGTTGAGAAGGAATTATGTGTGAAGTAAAAGGTTCGGCTATAGTGAAAAATTGGAGAGGATGATGCTTAATGATATTCGGCCATGGTGATTGTTAAAGAGGGAATGATGTTGAGAGTTTTTACAAGAAACAAAAGAAGAAGAAAATAAGGTGTTTAGATTTCGGTTCTTTTCAAGAATGGAAGATGAATAAAGAAAAGGTTTTGAGACTAATGTGCATTCGGCAAAGAAGAAAGAGAAGAAAAGAATAATGGCCCTTCAAGGTTATGTGGTTTCGGCACAAAAAGGAAATGGTTTGTAGAGAATGAACAAATAAGACCGAAATGGTCAAAAAATGAAATGGCCAAAAGAAAGAAAAGTTTTACCTATTGTTCATGATACATTCGGCTAGGGAGAGAAAATTGGAGAGAAAATTTTTGAAGAGAAACACCAAAATGCCAAAGTGACCAACTAGCACCTAATCCTTACCAAAAGCCATCAAAAATTCGGCCACCCCCTAGCCCCTAAAACCGTCCAAGTGCATGGCCACAAGGTTAAAGTTTGGTCACCCCAAACTTTCCATAACATTTTCCTTGTTATAAGCCTTGTGTTCCCCCTTCATGCCTTTTCCATTTGATTCCCTTCCTTAAAATTAAAACTTGCCTTTTCTCTTAGCCACCTTATCATAAAAATAAAAGTCCAACTTACCATATGTACTAGGCTTGGCCGACACTATGAGGAAGGAAAGCAAAAAAATAACTTTCTCATATGTACATCAAGGGATTCGAACTCCTTCCCCTCAAAGAACACATATGGCGCCATCTCCTCTTTACTACTAGCTCACTTATGCTAACTTTTACCACTTAATTACCTTAAGCTTTAAGGTCACTTGTTCCATTTCATTAAAGTACTAATTACCAAAATTTATTCCAAATCCAAATAAATCCCGAGCCTTCTCGAGACTATAAAAACACACACATTTGATATTTTAACTAGCTGAGCACCAAAATAATGCAACAATAAAAATTAAATTTTTAGGATGTTACACCCAATCATCAGAATATTAATATGGTAAATGATCGCAATTTCTTATTGATAAATTAGTTGAGCATGAAACAGAGATACATCAGTAAAACCTGAAACTTGTGCATCTTCCCAAGTTTATAGTGATCAAGTCAGAGAAGAAGTCACTATTCCTAATGGTATTACGGGTACATTTTCTTCATCTACTATTTTTTTATACAGATCATGATTAGTTCTGGAGTAATGCATTCTTACTTTTGAATTTTTAATAACTGAAGGATTGTGGCAGTAGAGTTTACTATTTGTGATATTAGAGTAACAAATCTATTAGATCAGTATGTTTGCGCTAGTAACATATTTTACTTAGAATTTGTGGTTATGAAATTCTTGTCGATATGACATTATTGAAATTCGATGAGTTTGCTGCAACATTTGATATGAATTGATTGATTGTATATGATGTTGTGATTGACTATAGATTGATATAGATTGTACTTAAGTGTTAAAGAGAGAAATTAATAAATGTGAGATTGACAAAATTAAAAGTGTGAATGACAGCATGTTGGTGTTAATGACTCATGAAATGATTAGAAAGAGGTTATGATTCGTATCTTGTTTGAATCCTAAATATTGGAATGTCTGAATCGAGGAATAATTAGGTACATGTGATTAAAGAATTTATTGATATATTTTAGAAGAACTATCTGAATTATCAACAGTAAGTAAAGATGAGTTTGTTACTGATATGATACTCGGAACCGCTTTGATCTTTATTATTCTGTATAGAATGGTATTATCAGAATTTCAAGAGCTGTAGGTATTGCTAAAATAGTTATTCGTTAGAAAGAATTGTTCAACTGAATGTGTAATCGGGGAAAATGATACTGTGTTTGTGAAAAAGAAAGACGATATTATGTGAATCGTATGATGATTACAAATAGTAGATTAGAGACAACATGAGGAACTAATATTTTTTATTTTTATATAGTTGACTTATTTGTTTGGTTAATAGAACTACTGTATGTTCGAGTATTGACTTTTGATTAGATTGTTGTTAGCTCCAAGTTATGAGTTAGTTGTACTAAAGATTTCTTTCCAAACTTGATTTAAACAATGTGAGATACTGATAATACTGTTTGGATTTTCGATCGCTTAGTCGCCTTATAGATTTAATGGTCAGGATTTGCTAGTTGTTTCTAAACTGAATTGTTGCTATGTTATCAATGATTTTAAATTTATGCGAGGAATGAAATTGAATATGATCAACATCAAGAAAAATACATGTAACACCCCAAACCCGGCCCAAACACTACGACCGAATTTGGTGTGCTACAGAGAAAGTATTTTTAAAAATCCCTTTAAGCCGAATTAACTTTTTGATAAAAGATAGTGTTCGATTTAAAACACTTGAGGTGTATAAAAAAACATGCTTAGGTTTATCTTAAAAAAATATTCATTAAGTCAGATTGTTACCGATTCAGGTGTGCCCGATGGCACGATGAAATATTTTGCGATTAAATTTTAGAAAACATGTGTACTTAATTTAATGTTAAGAAATAGTTTAAACAAATTAATCCAAAACATAGAATAATAAAAATATATCTAGGAGGCCTTATTACAACTTAATTAAAATAAAACAAACATTAAATAAAATAAAACAAAATCCAAGTTCATCTAATTAAAATTTCCCTTTGCATGGCCACCCTCGAGTCCATCAGGCTCCATCTCCGCGATCTACTCATCCGCAAAATGTTAAAGGAAAAGGGTGAGTCACCGAGACTCAATGTGTAAATCCCCACCCGGAAAATACATCTCATACACAATTCATTAATAAACATGCTCATGCAACCCAACTAGCCATCCATACTCCTTTTCTACCCCGTGTGGTCAAAACCATCGATAACTTAAAGTCACAATTTAAATGATGGGGCCAACCCATCGTGTGGTCAAAACCACCGATGACCATAGGTCACAATATATCAAATGTGGTCAAAACCACTGGTGGTACCAAACCACTTTGGGACTTAGTCGCAAATAATCAATCGTTGTGGTCAAAACCACCGATGACCATAGGTCACAATAATCTGATGGGGCCAACCCATCTTGTGGTCAAAACCAACGACGACGAGTCCATAATTCATCCCCCTCCTCTCATCAATCCCACCATCACATGCTTTTATAACAATTTTCATAAATCATACCGTAGCATTTAATCATCATGTGATGGCATGCAAATCATATATCAAAAATCACAAGTTAGGGGACTTACCCAATATCCATGATTATGCCACAAGCTAACCACAAACAAAAGATCTAAGGCAAGTAATACTGACATGTAAATTAATAAAGTGTGTGAGAGATCTTACACACTGTTACTATCGTAATTCCTAGATCTCGAGAAGCCGATCTACGATGCTAGATCTTGACCCTTGAACGGATTTGATTTCCAAACAAATCCCGAAGCCTTAATTAGTCCCAAAACCGACTACTAGAGGGTTGTATCGAGTACATCAAAATCTCGGAGTACCTTATGAGAAATTGGTTCCTATTGAATTAGCAAACACCCTTGGTTAGGGGAAAGATTCGGCTTAAGCACAATTGGAAGGGCTGGAATTTTAGTGAAGGAGGAGGGTGTATTTGGCTTAGAAGAACCAACAATGCTGGAAATTTACGAACAATTTTGGCTAAGAGTTTAAGGAGAATTCGGCAAAGACAATGAAGGGAGAAAGAAGAAAAGAATTTCTTTGGAAATTTTGGGCACTTCTATGTTGTAACAAAATCAAATATGGACATGACCCCAAGGAGTCCAATAATCGGCAAACACCCTCCTATTTTGGTGATAATTCCGACTTAATTATCACCCAAAAAGAATAATATTTATCTCTTACTTTTATCACCTCTTCAAATAATAAAATACTAATATTTATCTCCTATCCACCTCTTCAACAATTCAAAATAAAATAAACTACTATAACACCCTTCCAGTAGAATTTGAGAGTCCACAAATGAACCAACACTCTCCCATTCACGCCAGCAGCATTGAAAAAAAAAGAAATAAAATAAAAAAATACCCAAAGTGCAGTACAGGGTTCGAACCAATGACTGGTGAAGGCAAAGGCAGCAATGACCTCCATAACGCCCCTTTCCAACCTTCCCAATTGAGTTTCATGTCATAAAACCCCATCATTTACTTTTAAAGCCTTCCTACTTAAGCCCATCACCGCATATATAAAAATAAAATGCATAATGCTGCTCCAGCCATTCGAACCTGCGCCCATCCTCACCTCCAACTCCTAAGTGGCGCATGGGAACCACTTTGCCAAGGCGCCGTTTTGTGTCATAGACTCGCCTGTGACTTGTTTTAAGGCCTCCTTCCTTTTAACGCCAAAACCCAAAAAAATAAAACACCTTGTTGCCACCTTGATTCGAACCCAAGCCCTTACTAGCGTTACTTCCAGCCTTTAAGTGGCGCATGGGAGCCACTTTACCACTGGACTTTCATGTCGAGAGAATTCCTAAATTTTTCCTTAAGGGCTCCTTCACCCAGCTCCCCCTTTTATACTTAAAATTCAACATTTTCCCAAAGCTTTCCCCTTCATCCTTGGGTTCTAAAAACTCCTAAAACATCACCAAACACACTTAAAGCCTACTAACACTTGAGTTACGCTCCAACCGCATAACCCCTAATCTAGGATGTTACAATTCTACCCTCCTTAAAAAATAATTTCGTCCTCGAAATTACTTACTAACGATCACCCGTACATCCTAACTTACCACACTTACTTCACTGCTGCGCACTCTGATCTTATTAAAGCTGTTATTCCACCTTGACCACGTCCGCGACGACCACGTCCCCTCAAACTCATTTCTACAATGCGATTTAGTCTGATTAAAAGTTTTATGCATCAGAATTTTGTTCCCCGATTATCCGAGAAATTTTATGAAATGAAGTTTTTGAAGTTGTTCTTTCGATCACACAAAGGTTCGATTCGAGTTCACTATTCTACTTGAATATCACATTCCTTAATACCTTTCATACACATTCACTCTTGAGCATTTTCTGTCCGTTTCTATCCGTGGGTATTTTCGTCATTTTCCTCTGGGGTATTTCGTAATAAACCAGAGAAATTTTAAAACTTTAATAAATCAGGACACTTTGAAATTTCCAAAACTGGGGGGGTATTTCTAAAAATTTGTCAAATTAAAGATATAGCAGAATTTTGGAAACCAGGGGTATTTTGGTAATTTGTCAATCAGGGGTAATTCTGTAAATTTCCAAAGTCAGGGTATTATTTTGAAATACATAATTTTGGGTACTTTTTCAAAGTAAGAGAATTTTATTGAAATCGGGGTAATACGGTAATTTTAAAACCAAGGGCATTTTTGTAAATTTGCCACTAGGGGCATTTTGGTAATTTTGATAAGCCAAGAATATTTTAAAAAATTTTCCAAAAATAATTTCGTCCTACTATTTAAAAGAGATATTTTAATGATTTAAAAAAAACTAAAATTTCCATAAAACATGGTTAATCCCTTTCGGGTTTTATTTAACGTGTTTAGCCTAAGACCGAGTCCTCTTGGTTAGGGTGAACCGAAGCTACGCACTGTAGGAATCCCGCGAAGAGGAGGTGAGTCACGAGGATTGCTTAAGTACCAAGCTCTTAGGATCCAATCCTAGACATGCGCACCAAGGTTACCACACCCTAACTCGGCGACTTGATCATAGGTTTGTTTAATTAGGCTTTTAAAGTTTTATGTATTCTGTTGGGGTAGTCTAGTCCTAAAGTTCAAACACCTATCATCTGTCTCACGTTCCATGCCTACCCTTCTACAAATAATAAATCACACGAAGTTAGAGGTACTTACAGGCGGATTGGTGCCAGGAGACTCGGTGCCATCTTTATTCAAAACCAAAAATAATTCAAAAGGCCTACCAAAATATTTTTGGGCCTTGGGCCCCCACAGCCGAGCTTTGAACTGGGCTCTGATACCAATTTTGTAACACCCCAAACCCGGCCCAAACACTACGACCGAATTTGGTGTGCTACAGAGAAAGTATTTTTAAAAATCCCTTTAAGCCGAATTAACTTTTTGATAAAAGATAGTGTTCGATTTAAAACACTTGAGAGTGTATAAAAAACATGCTTAGGTTTATTTTAAAAAATATTCATTAAGTCGATTGTTACCGATTCAGGTGTGCCCGATGGCACGATGAAATATTTTGCGATTAAATTTTAGAAAACATGTGTACTTAATTTAATGTTAAGAAATAGTTTAAACAAATTAATCCAAAACATAGAATAATAAAAATATATCTAGGAGGCCTTATTACAACTTAATTAAAATAAAACCAACATTAAATAAAATAAAACAAAATCCAAGTTCATCTAATTAAAATTTCCACTGCATGGCCACCTCGAGTCCATCCGGCTCCATCTCCGCGATCTACTCATCTGCAAAATGTTAAGGGAAAGGGGTGAGTCACCGAGACTCAATGTGTAAATCCCCCACCCGGAAAATACATCTCATACACAATTCATTAATAAACATGCTCATGCAACCCAACTAGCCATCCATACTCCTTTTCTACCCCGTGTGGTCAAAACCAGCGATGACTTAAAGTCACAATTTAAATGATGGGGCCAACCCATCGTGTGGTCAAAACCACCGATGACCATAGGTCACAATATATCAAATGTGGTCAAAACCCTTTGGTGGTACCAAACCACTTTGGGACTTAGTCGCAAATAATCAATCGTTGTGGTCAAAACCACCGATGACCATAGGTCACAATAATCTGATGGGGCCAACCCATCTTGTGGTCAAAACCACTGACGACAGTCCATAATTCATCCCCCTCCTCTCATCAATCCCACCATCACATGCTTTTATAACAATTTTCATAAATCAAACCGTAGCATTTAATCATCATGTGATGGCATGCAAATCATATATCAAAAATCACAAGTTAGGGACTTACCCGATATCCATGATTATGCCACAAGCTAACCACAAACAAAAGATCTAAGGCAAGTAATACAGCCATGTAAATTAATAAAGTGTGTAGAGAGATCTTACACACCTGTTACTATCGTAATTCCTAGATCTCGAGAAGCCGATCTACGATGCTAGATCTTGACCCTTGAACGGATTTGATTTCCAAACAAATCCCGAAGCCTTAATTAGTCCCAAGCCCGATCGCTAGAGGTTGTATCGAGTACATCAAAATCTCGGAGTACCTTATGAGAAATTGGTTCCTATTGAATTAGCAAAGCACCCTTGGTTAGGGGAAAGATTAAACTTAAGCACAACTGAAAAGGGCTGGAATTTTAGTGAAGGAGGAGGGTGTATTTGGCTTAGAAGAACCAACAATCTTTGGAAATTTACGAACAATTTTGGCTAAGAGTTTAAGGGAGAATTCGGCAAAGACACAATGAAGGGAGAAAGAAGAAAAGAATTTCTTTGGAAATTTTGGGCACTTTTATCTTTGTAACAAAATCAAATATGGACAGCCCCCAAGGAGTCCAATAATCGGCAAACACCCTCCTATTTTGGTGATAATTCCAACTTAATTATCACCCAAAAGAATAATATTTATCTCTTACTTTTATCACCTCTTCAAATAATAAAATACTAATATTTATCTCCTATCCACCTCTTCAACAATTCAAAATAAAATAAACTACTACAACACCCTTCCAGCCGTATTTGAGAGTCCACAATTGAACCAACACTCTCCCATTCACGCCAGCAGCATTGAAAAAAAAAGAAATAAAATAAAAAAATACCCAAAGTGCATTACAGGGGTTCGAACAGTGACTGGTGAAGGCAAATAAACAAAGCAGACCTCCTTAACGCCCCTTTCCAACCTTCCCAATTGAGTTTCATGTCATAAAACCCCATCATTTACTTTTAAAGCCTTCCTACTTTAGCCCATCACCGCATATATAAAAATAAAACGCATAATGTTGCTCGACCATTCGAACTGCGCCCATCCTCACCTCCAACTCCTAAGTGGCGCATGGGAACCACTTTGCCAAGGCGCCGTTTTGTGTCATAGACTCGCCTTGACTTGTTTTAAGGCCTCCTTCCTTTTAACGCCAAAACCCAAAAAAATAAAACACCTTGCTGCCACCTTGATTCGAACCCAAGCCCTTACTAGCGTTATTTCCGGGCCTTTAAGTGGCGCATGGGAGCCACTTTACCACTGGACTTTCATGTCCAGAAATTCCTAAATTTTTCCTTAAGGGCTCCTTCACCCAGCTCCCCTTTTATACTTAAAATTCAACATTTTCCCAAAGCTTTCCCCTTCATCCTTGGGTTCTAAAAACTCCTAAAACATCACCAAACACACTTAAAGCCTACTAACACTTGAGTTACGCTCCAACCGCATAACCCCTAATCTAGGATGTTACAATACAGATCTTACGAGAGAAATAATTATAACAGCCCAATTTCAGTAATGTAGAAAATAGTAGTTTCGGGACCACGACTCCGATAAGTGAGTTATTATTTTAATATTTACTTAATGTCATTAGGTTTAATTTAAGTCAGTATTAAATTTTCATAAAGATATTTTGAGGTTTAAATGGTAAATTAGGTAAAAAGGACTAAATTGAAAAATGTATAAAAGTTGAATTTTATTAGTTAAAAGGAATAAATGGCTATAGAAAGGAAAGCTGATGGAGTTAGGAGGTAATTATACCATGTTATATGTTAGTGGATGTTTATGGATAGGTTTTAATGAAATTTTAATAGTTTTAAAAGATTAACTTTGTAATTTGATAATTAAAATAAAATGTTAAATAAAAAAAAGGAAAAAAAAGGTTGTCATCTTTCTCATTTTTCCTATCTCAAAACCGAAATATCCATTGAAGGGGGAGGAAGCTTTGATTTTTAAATTCTTCATGCTTGGTATGTATTTGAGTCCCATTTTTAATGATTTTTATGTTTTTGAGCTCGTTTTAGCTTAGTCTAGCTAGACCATGGATTAATTTGCAAAACTGTTAAACGTTGAAGGACTTGCTATAGTAGAGTTTGAATGAGTTTTGATGTTAATTGATAGATTATCACCCTTGGTTGTTAAACAAACATGTTTTGTTAAGTGATTTTTGGTGAAAGTGTGTTTAGGGATAAATTAGTTAAAATGGTAAAATTTCTTAGTAATATTATGAAATGATGGTTTAAGTGGGTTTATATGGGTTCCTAAGAAGTTCGGCTAGCATGTATGGAGGGTTAAAATAGTTAAATTTCAAGTTACGAGCTTAAGGACTAAATTGTGAAAAAGTTAAAATATTAGGGGAATTTTATAATTTTACATTAATAAGAATTATTGATGAATACTTGAAGTTATTTGAAGTACTTAATCAAATGAAATTATCTATTTAGATCAAGATAAATAACAACCACACTTAAATCGGGGAAAAGCTAAAGCTTTGGACTAGACTTCAATTCTATTATTGCAACCATAGTTGTCAAGGTAAGTTCGTATGAATTATAATCGTATTAATGATAGTTAAATTGACTATCTATTATATTATGTTAGTTATACACAGACTTGAACATACATATATCAATGTTTTGAGTAATTAACGGATAAATAGTCCCGTTTAAACCTAAAGAATTTTTAGGATACGAAGGACATGTCATTAGGGATTTCATGTTTCATGTGCTGGTCTTGAATGTCCTACCGATGGCTGAGGTCCTACATTTGTTGAGGATTCTCCACAGCTTGTATGAGCAGCATCGTGTAGCTAACATTCCGACCCACAACTCGTGTGATCACTATTGAAAAGGAAAGGTTACAGTTATATGGAAAGGCACACTATGTGTGAGTATTCCCGAGTATCCAATGTAATTCTAGGTGGTTCAACATGTAAGTAAAGGAAAATGGCATGGTATGTATACAATTGGATATTGGTTCATGATTTTATGAAAAGGTTAATGTGATAAATGATGTGTACATGAAAATCTACTTATGATATGGTTGAAATTATATGTATCATGTATGAACTTACTAACTTGTGAGTTTGATGGTGATTATATAGGATTTTACTATGCCTATGGTCTTGGTAATGATGTTATGCTTATTTTAAAAATTGTGTTTAAGAATGGTAAGTTATGTTTGAGTTTATATGAGCTTGCTAAGCACTAGTTTTTTACGTATTTACATTCCTTTATTTCGTAGATTATCAGAAGCTCGATCGGTTGGAAGCTTGTTGAAGATCTATCACACTATCTTGCAACCACTTTGGTAGTTTTTGAGTTAATTTGGCTAAGGTTATAAATGGCATGTATAGGACCTTTCTATAATGGTAGTTCTTGAATGTGTTAATGATCAATTTGGTATGTATATGTTTTTCGAATATATATCTTGTTTGATGAACTTTTAGTGCCTTAACAAGTTTAAGTCTTTTGGCCACTTTAAAGTACTTGTAATATATGGTCCTTTTGGTATGTTTATGGTGATATGTGAATGGTTATAATTGATGTCATTTGGTAGTTAAAGGAGCTAGGTTTTGTGCTTGAAATGTGGCTATATTGTTTTGTTTTGGCTAATGATGTTTTGGTATAAACGTGGTGCTTTTGAATGGCATATTGGTTAGCTGATATTGATTGATTAAAATGGTATGTTTATATGTGTTTGAAAGGTGTTTAGGTCCTTTGAATGTATGCACAAATGGAATGTTTGATTGCGTATATTTTGGTCTTAAAATGGCTTGATTTTAGGGTCAAATTATGGAGCACACGGCCTAGGACACAGGTTGTCACATAGCCGTGTGACACACACGGCCTGGCTACACGGCCGTGTGTCACTTGTTATTTTTGGTATAAATTTCACACGGCCTAAGACATGGCCGTGTGTATCAAGTTAGTGAGTTCCACGGGCCTAGGACATGGCTTGCAACATGGCCGTGTGACCTAAATCAGTGAGTTACAGAGTTTGAGACACGGGCTGGGACAAGGCCGTGTAACACCCCTTACCCGTACTTGACGCCGAAATAGGGTTTGAGGCATTACCGGACTTGTACACAAGCAATCATAAAAAATCGAGGCATAAATTTCCACTCAAATTTAAAACTTTTCATAACATTCATATCGTCCCTTAAACGAGCCTACGAGGCCCAAAACATATATTAGGAGTAGTTCGGGACTAAACCGAGAACTTTAGAAACTTCTGGGAAAATTTAGAAAATTTTCATCAAAAAAGGTCCACACTCCCGTGTGGGTGAAGGGACACGCCCGTGTGGCATACCACATGCCCGTGCTTCAGGTCGTGTCTAAAATAGGGGATATTCTGTTAATGACGTCATCATCAAATTGAGGTCACACGGCCAAGGCACACGCCCGTGTCCTTATGCCGTGTGGCGAATTATATTCAAAAAATTAAGTGTAGACTTCACACGGCCTGGGCACATGCCCATGTTCTATGGCCGTGTCTCTCACACGGCCGTGTCTCGTGCCTGTGTGTTTACTATTGGGCATTTTGTTTTGCATTAATTAGGGTGCAGGGGACACACGACCACAACACACGCCTATGGGGCAAGCCGTGTGTCACACACGGCCTAGACACTCGCCCATGTGTCTACCCGTGTGGACAAAATAAGGCTATTTACCAAGCCTTTTTTCCACCCATACTTGCACCAACCTACACAATATCAAAATCACACCAATCCAAATATATATAAGACTTCAAGGCACTTAACATGGCATATCTAAGTGCTTCACCATCATCAAACATCCATAATCACATGCAACACATCATCATTTAACCATCAATAACCATAGGCCATATCATAATGACATTGGCACATGCATGCATATATGAATAGGTTTACAACCAAATAATCATTATGAGCCACATCTCATGGCCTTATACAAAATGAATCAAATATAATCATAAGCCAACACATTTGGCTAAACCAATATGACATATAACAAAAAGACCAAGTCCCTATACATGCCATACTCAAAATGTTGAGACTAACTATACCCAAAAGTTCCAATTGATAGTGTGATCGAGTCTCTGATGTCCTTCGATCCCCGAGCTAGCTTGGCGATACTATAAGAAAATGGAAAAGAAAGGGGAGTAAGCATAAAGCTTAGTAAGTTTGCAAGTAAATAATTAACAACATTTACCATGCATTATTATACACATAACATAATGTAATTTATCACAATGTCATCAAGTATCGTAGATACATTTTAAATCATGTCATTTACATGATGTACAATAAAACTCATGATCATGATTTATTCATTCACTTCTTACCGAGATCTCATCAATTTATAATCTCAATATGTATGAGCTTTGTGTACATACCTGTACCCTTTCAACATGTTCATACTTTGTCATTTCGTTGACATAATCTTTGGACTACCCGTTGAACCGCTTGGAATACTAAAGGATACTCGGGAATCACATACACATAGAATCATACCAATGCCATATCCCAGATATAGCCTTACATGGGATCACATATCGATGCCTATAGCCCAGCTATGGTCTTACACAATTCTCATATCGATTCCATGTCCCAGACATGGTCTTACACGAAATCTCATAACGATGCCATATCCCAAATATGGTCTTACACGTAAACTCAATCCCTAATGTCATGACATTTGTATCCTAACTATTCCTAAGGTTCAACCGGGATTTTGAGGTATCAAATCTTCGTCGAATCGTCATCGAGTCAACATTAATCAAGTCCACAAGGATAATTACACAATTCATGCAAAATTAAAGCATTAAATACTTAAAAATGTAATGTTGTATTATTTACACACGAACTTACCTCGGTACCAAAATATGGCTAACAATTTGATTTAGTCTACAACCTTGTTCTTTCCTCGGTTTAGGTCCGGACTTCATTTTTCTTGATCTATAATAGAAAATTTAGCTCATTTAATTATCACATTGTTCAAATCAGTCCAAAAACCATACTTTGGAAAATTACAATTTTGCCCCTAAACTTTCACATATTTACAAATTAGTCCCTAGGCTCGTAAAATGAAATGTGTCCATTTTCTTTGTTACCCAAGCCTAGCCGAACCTAACACATGCTCATAACATCCCACATTTTCCTTTAAATCAGATTTTTACTACTCATTTTACAACTTTTACAAAAAGGTCCTTTTTAGGTGTTTTCATCAAAAAAGCACTTAGTAAAATATGTTTATTACACATCAAACTTTCATAATCTACCATGAAACATCAAAAAACATGCATGTCACACATGGGTAAATTTTTAAACATGAAACCTAGCTCAAATAAATGGTAGAAATAGCTAGATTGGTTGATAACAACTTCAAAAACGTAAAGAACATTAAAAACAGGGCTAGGATGCACTTACTATCAAGCTTAGAAGTTGAAGAAAAACCCTAGCTATGGCTCTTCTAATTTTCGGCACACACTTGAAGAATATGAGCAAATTTTGCTTTCTTTTTCCCTTTTTATTCTTTTATTAACCAAATGACCAAAATGCCCTTTTTACTAAACTTTCAAAATTTACCTACTCATGCCCATTTTTGTCCATAAAAATAGAAATTGGGAAAATTTCTACTTAAGGACCTCTAATCACTAATCCAAAGCTACTGCATACTTAAAGCTTCTAAAATCTCATATTTTGCAACTTTTGTAATTTAGTCCTAAAAGTCAAATTGAACACTTATTCACAAAATTTCTTCATGAAACTTTCACACAATCATTCAAACATGTCATGGACCTCAAAAAAATCATAAAACAAATATTTCTACTTTAGATTTATGGTCTCGAAACCACTATTCCGACTAGACCCAAAATCATGATGTTACAACTCTCCCCTTTAGGGATTTTTGTCCCCGAAAATCTTAGCGATGAAAAGGTTTGGGTACTATTTTTTCATGGCTTCCTCGGGTTCCCATGTAGCCTCTTCAACCCCATGTCTTTGCCATAATACTTTCATAAGGGCTATACTTTTATTCCTCAACTATTTGACTTCCCGAGAAAAAATCTTAACCGGCTCTTTGCCATAAGTCATATCCGGTCGAATCTCAACCTCTATCGGTGAAATCACATGCAAAGGGTCTGATCGGTAACAGCGTAACATAGGCACATAGGCACATGGAACACATCATGGATATTTTCCAACTCAAATGACAAAGCCAACCGGTATGCTACCGGCCCTATTCTTTTAGTAATCTCATACGGTCCAATAAAGTGTGGACTTAATTTGTAACAGCCCAATTTAGGGCCTAGTCAGAATAGTGGTTGCGAGACCATAAATCCGAGGTAGAAATATGTGTTTTATGGCTTTTATAAGGTCTATGACATGTTTGCATGCTTATGTCAAAATTTCATGAAGAAATTTTATTATTTAGTAATCAATTTATTTATTAGGACTAAATTGCAAAGATTGAAAAATATGGGATTCTAGAAGATTCAAGTATGAAATAGAATTATAAAAATGATTAGAAGTCCTTATTTAGCAATTAGACCAATATATGTTAAGATGGACAAAAATAGACATGGGAAGGAAAAATCTTAAGAAAAAGCCTTAAGGGCATTTTTGTCATTTGGTTAATAAAAGAATTAAAAAGGAAAAAGAAGTCAAAATTCATGTCCATCTTCTTCATGCTAGCCGAAATTTTCAAGCTCTCCATAGCTAGGGTTTCTTCATCTTTCAAGCTTGATTATAAGTACCTCCTAGCCCTGTTTTTAATGTTCTTCGTATTTTTGAGATCCTCGTAGCTCGATTTAGCTATTTCTAGCTATATTTTGAGCTAGGGTTTATGTTCAAAAATTTACCCATGTAGGACATGCATGTATTTTGATGATTTATGGAAGAATATGAAAGTTTGATGTATAATAAACATCTTTTCCTAAGTGATTTTCATGAGAAATTCATGAAAAGGACTAATGTGTAAAAGTTGTGAAAATGTTCATACATGAGTGAATTAGTGGAAATTGAGGGCTGTTGTAGTTATGAAAATGATTCGGCTAGGCTTAATACAAGAAAATTGAATGAAAATCATTTTACGAGCCTAGGGGCAAAAGTGTAATTATGTAAAAGTTTAGGGGCAAAATTGTAACTTTGCCAAAGTATGATTCATGGGTTAATTAGTCTATGTGAGAATTAAACAAGTGAAATTGTTATTATAGCTCAAGAAACAAGAAGCCCGGACTGAAACCGAGGCAAGACCAAGATTGTGGACTAAATTGAACAACTACGCGTATTTTGAGTACCGAGGTATGTTTGTGTGAAATTAAAGCTACATAATGTTATTATATTTTTAATTACTTTATATTATGAGAAATATATATTATTTCCATGAAATTGACTAATGATGCCCCAATGAGAGTATGATGAAAATTTGTTAAGTGGAAGTCCCGATTGAACGTTCGGAATAGCAAGGATACCAGTGTCACAACATGAGATAAGGAAGGTCCCGTATAAGACCATGTTTGGGACATTGCATCGGCACCAAATGAATGAAAGTCTCGTATAAGACCATGTCTGGGACATGGCATCGGTACCAAATGAAAGAAGGTCCCGTGTAAGACCATGTCTGGGACATGGCCTCGGCACCAAAGAAAGATCTCGTGTAAGACCATGTCTGGGACATGGCATCGACATCTATTTACGATCTCGTGTAAGACCATATCTGGGATATGGCATCGACATCGAGATTTGAGATCCCGTGTAAGACCATATCTGGGATATGGCATCAGCATCGAGCTGAGATCCCATGTAAGACCATATATAGGATATGGCATTGGCATCGTTATACATGTATGATGAGATTGAGTATCCTTCGATATTTTGAGTAGTTCAACGAGCAAAGAACTAAGTTTATGTACAGATGCCAAAGAGCTAAGTCTATGTTTAAGAGAATAAAAGTGCTAAAGTTATGTGATGAAGTGATACAGGTACCCATGAGTAACTTACGAGAAATGAATGAAAAGTGTGATATGTGATTTGGTAAGAGTATGCATGAGTAAGTTATGTTGATGTGTGTGAGAACTTATGTGTTGTTCAATGAGATGAATAGATGCTATTATAAGTCATAATATTGCTATTTATTTAATGCAAACTTACTAAGCTTTATCCTTACCCTTTTCTTTTCCCTTTTCCTTGTAGTATCGCCAAGCTAACTCGGGGATCGTAGGAAGTCGGAGTTCGGATCACACTATCAACTATTCTTTTGGTATAGTAAAGTTGAATTATTTTGAGTATGGCATGTATAGGGACTTGGTCATTTTGTTATGTCATATTTGTTAGCCAAAGTGTTGGCTATGATTGTTACCCATTCATTTTGTAAATGGCCATTGGAAATTGGCCAATAGATGCTAAGTTTTATATATGTATATATATATCCAATGATGATGATATTTATGAAGTGTAAGTTTGTGCAAATGATTGAGTAAAGTGTGTAGTGCATCCATGATAAATTAATGATTGTTCATAGTGTATGATTGCTATGTTATGTGTTGCTTGTGGTGGTATATGTAACACCCCAAACCCGGTCTGTGCGTTAAGACCAGATTTGACATGTCACACGAAATGATCATATGTAAAGTCTCTTAAAGGTTTGTAGAAAACGGATTTTAAAATAAAGATGTTGAAAAGGTGTTTATTGAAAACCGAGGTTGATTGTTAAATTTAATAATTTAAGACGTAAGAGTTTATAATTTGAAAAAAAAAAATACTTGATTCAATATCCCGAGAAATGTAAAAGATTTCAAAAGAAATTTTTGAAAATAAGATTTTTAAAAGAGTTGTTACAGAAAAATGTTACCGAGTTAAAATTAACTAAGAATGAAATCCTTTTCGTACATTTATTCATGAAAAACTTTTGTTTCTATTTTTAGAAAAGAAATCCCATTTAAGTATTTAAAACGTAATATAAAATCCATCCACAAGTAAAACATCCATAAAAATTTAACCAGAGGCCTTATTACATCACAACTTAAAAGCAAATATTAAAAAGTACTTTAAGGAAATCGAAGTTTAATTAACCCATTAGTCGTAGTATGGCCTCCACTGAGTCGTCCCCGGCCCAAGCCTCCGTCACTGATCATTACCTGGAAATGGTAAAGAAAACGGGATGAGTTACTTAGAACTCAATGTGTAACTCACTTACCATAGTCCACTGGGCCAAAACCATTTAAGCATTTATTTGGGCCTGAGCCCATTACAAATATAACAATTTAACATGTATATAATGCATGTGGTATGCAATTTCCCAAAACCAATCCTAAGTTTCCATCCGCTACACACCACCCGTGAATAACCAAAGACACCTGTGGGGAGCTTTAGTCACCCACCCCGCCAACACACCAAAGCGCATTAAGCCATATATCAAAGCTGGGCACGGCCATATTTCAAATCGGGCACGGCCATCGTAATTTTGTAGCAAAGCTACGTAACTTCTCTTCATCCAAAAGCCCAACCCATGCAATCATGTATATAATATGCATAACAATCCATTCTTATAATTATTCCAACATAAGGCTCATTATAAAAGTTATCACAAACTGGCCCATTTCACATTTTGGCCCACATAATCTCATATCACATTTGGCCCATTTAGCAGTCATCACGTATGGCCCATTTATCAAAATCACATATGGCCCATCTATCAAAATCACATATGGCCCATTTATCAAAATCACATATGGCCCATTTATCAAAATCACATATGGCCCAATAAGTCACTTTTATCGATTTAGCCCATTAAGGGTAATTTTTTAATTTTCATAATCTCGATACCAATTTCATAGTTTTTACTATTAAAGTGTTAAAATATACCATTTTACCCGATTTCACCAACTTTGTGATTTTAATCTAACATTATTACGATGTGGTTATCTAACCCGCGAGATATGGTGTGAGATTACACACCTGATTACGGTGAGCACTACACTTTCCTGATCGTCAACACCTAAAAACGTTATAACGCTCGATTAGAACACTAACACTTAAAATAAATCTATGCTAATGTAAGCGGTCAAGATTTTTACCCTCGGAATCTCGAATAACTACTATTTGTCGGTTCTCCCCGGTTGACGGTTCACAACCCGTTGGAAAATCCCGAACAGCTAATGGCTCAGAACTACGAACAACCTCGAATAACTGGTTTTCACCGGATGAGGGTCCACAACCCGGTGGAAAATCTCGGATTGTCGAAACAGCCCTTCACTTGAATCTAGTGGGAATAGCAAATCCGCCCCTCTTCCGATTACTATTCACCACCCTTTTTGACCCTATCTTGCTTGTCTCCATTGACATAAGAATATTAGTCCAACTATTATTTTGAAAATTAAGACGATTGATTTTAAGGGGCGAAATCGGCTTACCACGAAATCCTTACGTTCAAAGGATGAAAATCAAGCGATAGCATTCCTAAGATAAAATCGTTTAGTAAACCCCATCATTAACGAAATAATGAGTAATATGGAATTCCTTGATAAAAACCCTTACCTTAAAACTTTGGACCGAATCCTAGCGATTCACGATGATTTCGGACACTTCAAATTTCGGCCTTCCACCAAGTTTCTAAAATAGAGAAAAGATTCGAGTGAGTCATGGTATGATGATGATATCGATCCAAAAGGCCATCCCACACCAACATGAAATTTCGGCACAAAGGAAAAAGGGAAAATAAGAATACAAGAGTATTATATTAGCCACTTACCGAGCGATTAAAGTGTGAGAAGAAAAGAAGGAAATGGTTTGAGAAGAAGATAAGTGTTGTAAAATATTCGGCTATGAAGAGAAAAAATTTGAAGGAGATGTTGTTAGCAACATTCGGCCATGGAGGAAAAGAAAAGGGAGAAAATGTTGAATAAATTTTGTAAGAAGAAAGAGATGAAATAAAGGTATAGGACAATTAGGTGTTTCGGTTTTGGTTCATTTCAAGAATAGAAGATGAACAAAGAGAGAGGTTTGAGACTAGAGAGCATTCGGCAATGGAGGAAGAAAAGAAAAGAGAAAATGGCCTTCAAGGTTTTGGTGTTTTCGGCACTAGGGGAAATGACTTGAGAGAATAGGCAAATTTAGACCAAAATGGTTAAAATGGAATGACTAAAAGAAAACGAAAGATGCTTACCTAATGCTCAATGTGCATTCGGCTAGGGAGAGAAAAGATGAAGAGAAATTGTTTTGAGAGAAAGCAAAAATGACCCAAAAAGAAATATGCCCAACAAGCACCTATCCTTAATCAAAAGTCTTCAAAAAATTCGCCACCCCTTAGCTCCCTAAAACTGTCCAAGTACATGGACACCAAAGTCAAAGTTTGGCCATTCCAAACTTTCCAAAACACATTCCTTAAAATGTGCCTTGTGTTCCCCCTACATACCATAATCTCATGATTCCCTACCTTAAGTTCAAATCTTGCCTTAATCCATTAGCCACCTTACCATAAACTAAAAGTCCAACCTTCCAAAAATAAAGCTTGGCCGACACATGCTAGATGAGTGCAAAATTTAAAAAAATTTCTCATGCATAACAAGGGATTCGAACCTCTTCCCTCTAAGTATGCTTATGGCGTCAACTCCTCTTTACTACTAGCTCATCTTATGCTAACTTTTGCCACTTAATTTCCTTAAACATCAAGGTTACTTGTTCCACTTCAATAAAGTTCTATTTACCAAAATTTATTCCAAAATCCAATTAAATCCCGAACCTTCTCAGGACTATTTTAACACACATAGGATAAATAAACTAGCTGAGCACCAAAGTAATGTAACATATAAAAATTCAAATTTTAGGATGTTACAATTCTACCCCCTTAAAGAAAATTTCGTCCTCGAAATTTATCTGGTTCAAAGAGGTGAGGGTATTATTGCCGAATTGCATCCTCGGGCTCCCACGTAGCTTCCTCCGCTCCGTGATTATGCCATAGAACCTTAACCAACCAGATCGACTTCTCTCTAGCACCTTAACATCACGATCTAAAATTTTCACTGGTTCCTCCTCGAAAGACAAGTCAGGCCTTAACTCAATCTCATCTACTGGTACTATATGAGACGGATCCGATTGGTAACACCTTAACATTGAGACGTGAAAAACGCTATGAATCGACTTCGATTAGGAGGTAATTCAAGCTGATAAGCCACTGGTCCTACACGCTTCAACACACGATACGGTCCGATGAACCTAGGGCTCAACTTGCCCTTCCTTCCAAACCTGAAGATCTTCTTCCAAGGTTAGACCTTTAGAAAGACCTGATCTCCCACCGTAAACTTAATATCCTTACGCTTCAGATCCGCATACGATTTCTGTCTATCTGAAGCTTCCTTTAACCGAGCCCGAATTACCTTTACCTTTTCTTCTATTTCTGATATCAGCTCAGGACCCAATAACTGTCGTTTGCCCAATTCAGTCCAACAAGTAGGAGTACGACACCTACGACCATACAATGCCTCGTAGGGTGCCATCTGAATGCTGGACTGATAGCTATTGTTATATGCAAACTCTGCCAACGGTAGATAATCCTCCCAACTACCTCTGAAGTCAATCACACAACCCCTTAACATGTCTTCCAAAATCTAGATTACTCTTTCCGACTGTCCATCTGACTGAGGGTGAAAAGCCGTACTGAAGTTTAACTTTGTTCCCAGAGCCTCATGCAAAGCTTTCCAAAACCGTGATGTAAACCTAGGGTCCATGTCCGAAATAATAGACACTGGTACCCCATGCAACCTCACGATCTCCGATACATACAACTTAGCCAACTTCTGCATCGAGTAATCCATACGAACTGGTAGAAAATGGGCAGTCTTCGTCAATCGATCCACTATTACCCAGACGGAATCCTTCTTAGTAGGTGATAAGGGTAACCCACTAACAAAATCCATCGTTATCCGTTCCCACTTCCATAATGGAATCTTCACCGGTTGTAGCAATCCCGACGGTAATTGATGTTCTGCCTTCACTTGTTGACAAGTCAAGCACCTACTCACAAAATCTGTAACCTCTCGCTTCAATCCTGGCCACCAATACTGCTCCCGTAGATCTCGATACATCTTACTTCCTCCGAGGTGCATAGCATAAGGGCTACTATGCGCCTCACACAGAATCATTTGCCTCAAATCCGAATCCATGGGCATACAAACTCTTCCACGAAAACACAGCACTCCATCCTTATTCATTCCAAATCCCCTATTACACCACTTTCAACTTGTTGAACTAAGGGACCCAACTTTTCATATGATATTTGCTTCTCCTTAATCTGACCCAACCACACAGGCTTCACCTGAAGTTTGGCTAGAAGACTACCATTTTCATACAGACTGAGATGAGTGAACATCACTCTCAAATCCGATATTACCTTATGACTCAACGCGTCTGCTACCACGTTAGCCTTTCCAGGATGATACTCGATTGAGAGATCATAATCCTTTAACAGCTCTATCCATCTCCGCTGTCTTAAGTTCAACTCCTTTTGGGTAAGGAGGTACTTTAAACTCTTATGGTCCGTATAAATGATTGACTTCTCACCATAGAGATAATGCCTCCAAATTTTTAAAGAAAAAACCACCGCAGCCAACTCCAAATCATGGGTAGGATAGTTGACTTCGTGCGGCCTCAACTGACGAGATGCATAAGCTACCACTTTTCCATCTCGCATCAACACACATCCCAAGCCCGTGTGTGACGTATCGCAGTAAACAATGAACTCTTTTCCAGCCTCAGGTTAAATCAGTACTGGCGCTTCCGTCAAAATCTTCTTCAATTTATCGAAACTCTCTTATTGTTTAACTGCCCACACAAACGGTACTCCCTTTCACAACAGTTTAGTTAGGGGTGCAGCGATCAACGAAAACCCCTCAACAAATCGTCTATAATAGCCAGCCAAACCTAGGAAACTTCGAATTTCAGCCACAAACTTCGGTAGTTTCCAATCCAACACAGCCTCTACCTTCCGAGGATCAACTCTGATTCCTTTAGCCGACACAACATGTCCCAAGAAAGTCACTTCTTTCAGCCAAAATTCACACTTACTGAATTTGGCATAAAGTTGCTTTTCTCGCAGTATTTGCAATACTATGCGCACATGTGAGTCATGCTCTTCTTCATTCCTCGAGTATACTAAGATATCATCTATGAACACCACTACAAACCGGTCTAAGTAGGGTTGAAAGACTCGGTTCATCATGTCCATAAATGCAGCTGGTGCATTGGTCAAACCAAACGGCATCACCAAAAACTCAAAATGTCCATAATGAGTTCGGAATGTCGTTTTATGAATATCTACCTCCTTAATCTTGAGTTGATGATAACCCAATCTCAAATCTATCTTGGAGAAAACTGAAGATCCTCTCAACTGATCAAACAGGTCATCGATTCTCGGAAATGGATACCTATTCTTGATTGTCAATTTATTCAACTGCCTATAATCAATGCACATACGCATCGACCCATCCTTCTTTTTGACAAACAAAACTGGTGCTCCCCACGGAGACACACTCGGTCGAATAAATCCCCGATCCAATAATTCTTGAATTTGAGCTTTAAAGCTCGCTTAACTCCTTCTGGCGCCATTCTATAAGAAGCAATGGACACCTGAGCTGCTCCGCAAAAGCTCAATGCCAAACTCTACTTCTCGGTCTGGAGGTAGACCTGGAAGTTCTTCGGGGAAGACATCTGGAAATTCTTTCACCGTTCTAACACCTTCCACTGATAATTCCTTGGCATCCAAAGCACTAATGAAGGCTAGGAACGCTCCATACCCTTTTCGCACCAACTTTTCTGCCTTTAAAGCAGATACCATATTTGCTAAATAATTTCTCTGTTCGCCTATCATCACAACTTCCTTATCTTCCAAGGTCCTTATCGACATCCGCTTTGCAGCACAATCCAAATGCGCACGGTGCTTCACCAACCAATCCATGCCCAAAATAAGGTCGAACTCACCGAAAGGCAGTTTCATCAAATCTGCCAAAAATACTTCTCTTTGAATTTCTAAAGGTACATCTCTATACAATTTATTCACAATCACAGACTGTCCTAAAGGACTAATTACCGTCATCTCTCTATCGGTAATCTCAGATCTAATATTCAGATTTCCTGATATAGCACTAGCAACATACGAGTGGGTAGACCCAATATCTATCAAAGGAGTAACAGGTACATCAAAGATGAAGAACATACCGATTATCACATCAGGTGCATCGCCATCCTCCCGACGCCTGACCGTATAGACTAACCCTAGTTGTCTCGCCTCCGTGTTACCTATGAAGCCATTACATCTACCCGGTGCACCTTGACCTCGACTAGTGCCATTACCACCACGACCTGGTCCACGGCCCCTCGGTGGCTGCTGAGCGCCTCTAGCTGACTGTGCATCAGGATTATGAGCTTCTTGAGTCGTAGCAGTCCGTCGAGGACAATTCTTAAGCTGGTGGTCCTTAGAACCACATTTAAAATAACCACCGGTTCTCTTCCAGCATTCCCCGGGGTGTCGTCTTCCACAGTCAGCACACAGTTGAATCTGATTGGTAGCTGCAGGTGCTCTAACTGGAGCTAGCTCATCATTCCTGGGCCTCTTTTGGAACCTTTTAGCGGAACCCGAGTACTTAAAGTCCCTCTTGCCTCTGCCTCTTTCTCGGTTCTGACGTTCTGAGTTCTTAGCCTCTTCAGCGATTTTGGCTTTCTCCACGAGCTTGGAAAAAGTCCTTTCTTATTGTGGGGCTATCAGTACCCGCAACTCATCATTCAGCCCATCCTCAAAACGTACACAGCGCTCATGATCAGTTGGCACTATCGTCCGAGCATAACGACTCAAGCGTAGAAATTATGCTTCGTAAGCTACCACCGTCTTATTTCCTTGAACCAGATTCAGGAATTCCTTCCTCCGGGCATCCACATAAATTTCCCCGACATACTTTCCTTGGAATTTGGTTTTGAAGAAATCCCAAGTAACATGTTCAGCCTGAGCGCCTTCTCGAACAGTAAGCCACCATTGATACGCCTCGTCCCTCAACAAGGACACAGCTCCTCTCAGTTTCTGCTCGGTGGTGCATTCCAAATCATCCATGATCCGCTCCACTGCTTCCAGCCAATACTCCGCTACATTTGGAGCTACACCTGAGACACCCCTAAAAACCTCGGCACCACTTGATTTAAGTTGTCCTGATATCGATCCACGAGCTGCTGGCCCAATTCTAGCCCCAGCAACCCTTTCTAGGACTCGCAACATTGCTTGGGTCAAAGCAATGTCCTCTCTCATATGGTCATGGGATCCATTTTTCGACACAGGTGATGCCGGTGCATCCTTTTCCGGCATATGTCTCGATGCCTCAGACACGGCTCTAGCTCCTCGGCCTCTACCACGGCAACGTCTACCACGTCCACGTCCTCTAGCGCTCATATTGACTAATTCGGTTTAATCTGATTACAAGTTTTATGAATCAGAATACTATTTCAGTTTTTATTAACAATATTTTATGAGATATAAGAGATAGAGTTTGTTTTCGCATACACAACCTATAGTCTCAATCTCTATAGTTTCAACACCTAAAACTAGAAGTTCTAGAGTGTTCCTATGATCATATTACAATAATAATCATTAAGTATATGAATACTTACTTGACTTGGTGTCGGATACTCATGGTGCCATACTACCTTTAAAACATAAATTCTATAAATTCAAAACAGTTTTAAACGAAAATTGTTGTTGAACCCAACCACAGTCGAGTTTTGGCGGGCTCGATATCATAAAATGTAACACCCTAAACACGGTGCGTGCGTTAAGACCAGATTTGACATGTCACACGAAATGATCATATGTAAAGTCTCTTAAAGGTTTGTAGAAAACGGATTTTAAAAGAAAGATGTTGAAAAGGTGTTTATTGAAAACCGAGGTTGATTGTTAAATTTAATAATTTAAGACGTAAGAGTTTATAATTTGAAAAAAATAAAATACTTGATTCAATATCCCGAGAAATGTAAAAGAGTTCAAAAGAAATTTTTGAAAACAAGATTTTTAAAAGAGTTGTTACAGAAAAATGTTACCGAGTTAAAATTAACTAAGAATGAAATCCTTTTCGTACGTTTATTTATGAAAAACGTTTGTTTCTATTTTTAGAAAAGAAATCCCATTTAAGTATTTAAAACGTAATATAAAATCCATCCACAAGTAAAACATCCATAAAAATTTAACCAGAGGCCTTCTTACATCACAACTTAAAAGCAAATATTAAAAAGTACTTTAAAGAAATCTGAAGTTTAATTAACCCATTAATCGTAGTATGGCCTCCACTGAGTCGTCCCCAGCCCAAGCCTCCGTCACTGATCATTACCTAGAAAGGGTAAAGAAAACGGGATGAGTTACTTAGAACTCAATGTGTAACTCACTTACCATAGTCCATGGGCCAAAACCATTTAAGCATTTATTTGGGCTCGAGCCCATTACAAATATAAAATTTAACATGTATAGAATGCATGTGATATGCAATTTCCCAAAACCAATCCTAAGTTTCCATCCGCTACACACCACCCGTACCAACCAAAGACACACGTGGGGAGCTTTAGTCACCCACCCCGCTAACACACCAAGCGGCACTAAGCCATATATCAAATTGGGCACGAAGCCATATTTCAAATCGGGCACGAAGCCATATTTCAAATCGGGCACGGTTATCGAATTTTGTAGCAAAGCTACGAACTTCTCTTCATCCAAAAGCCCAACCCATGCAATCATGTATATAATATGCATAACAATCCATTCTTATAATTATTCCAACATAAGGCTCATTATAAAAGTTATCACAAACTGGCCCATTTCACATTTTGGCCCACATAATCTCATATCACATTTGGCCCATTTAGTAGTTATCACGTATGGCCCATTTATCAAAATCACATATGGCCCATCTATCAAAATCACATATGGCACATTTATCAAAATCACATATGGCCCATTTATCAAAATCACATATGGCCCAATAAGTCACTTTTATCGATTTAGCCCATTAAGGGCAATTTCGTAATTTTCATAATCTCGATACCAATTTCATAGTTTTTACTATTAAAGTGTTAAAATATACCATTTTACCCGATTTCACCAACTTTGTGAATTTAATCTAACATTATTACGAGGTGGTTATCTAACCCGCGAGATATGGTGTGAGATTACACACCTGATTACGGTGAGCACTACACTTTCCTGATCGTCAACACCTAAAAACGTTATAATGCTCGATTAGAACACTAACACTAAAAATAAATCTATGCTAATGTAAGCAGTCAAGATTTTTACCCTCGGAATCTCGAATAACTACTATTTATCGGTTCTCCCCGATTGACGGTTCACAACTCGTTGGAAAATCCTGAACAGCTAATGGCTCAGAACAACGAATAACCTCGAATAACTGGTTTTCACCGGATGAGGGTCCACAACCCGGTGGAAAATTCAGATTATCGAAATAGCCCTTCGCTTGAATCTAGTGGGAATAGCGAATCCGCCCCTCTTCTGATCACTATTCACCACCCTTTTTGACCCTATCTTGCTTGCCTCCATTGACATAAGAATATTAGTCCAACTATTATTTCGAAAATTAAGACAATTGATTTTAAGGGGCGAAATCGGCTTACCATGAAATCCTTACGTTCAAAGGATGAAAATCAAGTGATAGCGTTCCTAAGATAAAATCGATTAGTAAACCCCATCATTAATGAAATAATGAGTAATATGGAATTCCTTGATAAAAACCCTTACCTTAAAACTTTGGACCGAATCCTAGCGATTCACGATGATTTCGGACACTCCAAATTTCGACCTTCCACTAAGTTTCTAAAATAGAGAAAAGATTCGAGTGAGTCATGATATGATGATGATATCGATCCAAAAGACCATCCCACACCAACATGAAATTTTGGCACAAAGGAAAAAGGGAAAATAAGAATACTAGAGTATTATATTAGCCACTTACCGAGCGATTAAAGTGTGAGAAGAAAAGAAGGAAATGGTTTGAGAAGAAGATAGGTGTTGTAAAATATTCGGCTATGAAGAGAAAAAATTTGAAGGAGATGGTGTTAGCAACATTCGGCCATGGAGGAAAAGAAAAGGGAGAAAATGTTGAATAAATTTTGTAAGAAGAAGGAGATGAAATAAATGTATAAGGCAATTAGGTGTTTCGGTTTTGGTTCATTTCAAGAATAGAACATGAACAAAGAGAGAGGTTTGAGACTAGAGAGCATTCGGCAATAGAGGAAGAAAAGAAAAGAGAAAATGGCCTTCAAGGTTTTGGTGTTTTCGGCGCTAGGGGAAATGACTTGAGAGAATAGGCAAAATTAGACCAAAATGGTCAAAATGGAATGACCAAAAGAAAACGAAAGATGCTTACCTAATGCTCAATGTGCATTCGGCTAGGGAGAGAAAAGATGAAGAGAAATTGTTTTGAGAGAAAGCAAAAATGACCCAAAAAGAAATATGCCCAACAAGCACCTATCCTTACTCAAAAGTCTTCAAAAAAATTTGGCCACCCCCTTAGCCCCTAAAACCGTCCAAGTACATGGACACCAAAGTCAAAGTTTGGCCATTCCAAACTTTTCAAAACACATTCCTTAAAATGTGCCTTGTGTTCCCCCTACATACCATAATCTCATGATTCCCTACCTTAAGTTCAAATCTTGCCTTAATCTATTAGCCACCTTACCATAAACTAAAAGTCCAACCTTCCAAAAATAAAGCTTGGCCGACACATGCTAGATGAGTGCAAAATTTAAAAAAAATTTCTCATGCATAACAAGGGATTCGAACCTCTTCCCTCTAAGTATGCTTATGGCGTCAACTCCTCTTTACTACTAGCTCATCTTATGCTAACTTTTGCCACTTAATTTCCTTAAACATCAAGGTTACTTGTTCCACCTCAATAAAGTTCTATTTACCAAAATTTATTCCAAAGTCCAATTAAATCCCGAACCTTCTCAGGACTATTTTAACACTAACATAGGATAAATAAACTAGCTGAGCACCAAAGTAATGTAACATATAAAAATTCAAATTTTAGGATGTTACAGTATAAATGTGTTTATTTTTTCAGGGTGGTAATTGGCTTGGTAAATAGCCTTCTAAATGTCCACAGGGTAGACACACGGGCGTGTGTCTAGGTCGTGTGTGACACACGGTTAGCCTCATAGGTGTGTTGATAGGCCGTGTGTCCCCTACACCAAATTTTTGAAAATTCAGTTCGTCACACGGGCCAGCACACGGGCATGTGACTAGGCCATGTGCCCCTAAGTGTTCGTTAATGTCATAAACAAAATACCAAGGTTTTCACACAAGGGTGAGGACACGGGCGTGTCTAGGCCGTGTGAGGGACACGGGCTATAGACACGGGCGTGTGTCCGGCCGTGTGAAAAACCCTGTAGGTTCGAAATGAAAAATAAAATCCACAAGGGCTAGGAACATGGGCGTGTGTGACCACACAGGCTGCCCACACGAGCGTGTTCCATTCCACACGAGCGTGTAGCCCTGTTTTAAGCAAAAAAATTTAAGTGTGTAAAAGTTTTCAGTTTAGTCCCGAATCATTCTATATGTGTGTTTAGGGTCTCGTAGACCCATAATAGGGACGTTATGAATATGAATGAAAAAGTTTTAAGTTGAAGCAAAATTTTATGGCCTGATGTTATATGTTTGAGGAAGTTAAGTTTGGTAATGCCTTGTATTCGATTTCAACGTAGAATACGGGTAAGGGGTGTTACATTTAGTGGTATCAGAGCTACGGTTTAGTCGATTCTCGGACTATGCATGAGTCTAGCTATACATGCCATACGTATGAGTATTTACCTAATGATAGTGTGACGACTCCTGACTATTTAAATTGTATTTTTATATAGTAAATGGATCCCGATAGAGCTGTGGCAGATGATTTAGAAAGTAATGCACCGGCTCCTGCCCAAGGGACAGTGTCGAATAAAAATGAGAATAGACCAACGACTGTAAGTCAGAGAGGAGGAGAAGAGGCTAGGGAAGCCTTTCTCCACATGATGAATGCATGGTATACGGAGTTCGTTCGTACAAACCCGAATGCGCAAACCCCTCCACCCCCACCTATTCCTCAGCCTACTCATGTAGCTCCCTAAGTGGTAGAAGTGGTAAGGAGAGAAAAGCCTCCGGTTGATAGAATCCAGAAACAAGGAGCCGAGGAATTTTGAGCTAGTAAAGATAACGATCCGGAGAGGGCAGAATTTTGGCTTGAAAATACCATCAGGGTATTTGATGAATTATCTTACACACCTGAAGAGTGCATGAAATGTGTGGTGTCTCTCTTAAGAGACTCGGCCTATCAGTGGTGGAACACCCTTGTGTCGATAGTACCAAGGGAGCAGGTTAATTGGGATTTTTTCCAAGAATAGTTCCGGAAGAAGTACATTAGCCAAAGGTTTATCGACCAGAAAAGAAAGGAATTCCTTGAATTAAAATAGGGTCGGATGAAAGTAACCGAGTATGAGCGTGAGTTCATAAGGCTCAGCAAATACGCTCGGGAATGTGTATCCTCTGAAGCCATTATGTGTAAAAGGTTTGAGGACGGATTAAATGTAGATATTCGATTATTCGTTGGTGTCCTAGAATTGAAGGAATTTGTCGTGCTAGTGGACAGGGCTTGCAAAGCCGAGGAGTTGGTTAAAGAGAAAAGAAAAGAGAGTCCCGTGACTCAAGAAAGAGACAATTGAATAAGTCATTTCAGTCCTCATCCAAGAAGTCAAGAGACTTTCCTACCCGATGAGCTACTTCAATTGGGTTTTCGAATAGGAGTAAGGGTAAACAGTACTCGGGGATTAAAGCTCAGACTACTTCAGTTGCTAGTGTTGGGAATGCTCGACCAAATAGACCAGAATATGCACAGTGTGGCAGACGTCACCCCAGTGAGTGTCGAGCAGATGAGAGAGCCTGTTTTAAGTGTGGTTCCCAAGATCATTTTCTTAGAGAATGCCTTGAGATGGTCGAAAAAGAGAAAATTCAGAGTACAAGATCGGGAAGTACTACTAGATGGAGACAGCAGAGAAACCCGAGAAGTGGAACTAGTAGAAAGAGTACACCCAGAGAGCAGACTGCAAGATCTGAGGGTAGAGCGCCTGCGAGGACTTATGCCATTCGCGCTCGCGAAGAGGCGTCATCCCCTGATGTAATTACGGGTACATTTTCTCTCTATGATACAAGTGTTGTTACTTTGATTAACCCAGGATCTACCCACTCATATATTTGCATGAAATTAGTATCTAGTAAGAGCATGCCTGTAGAGTCTACAGAATTCGTGATAAAAGTGTCCAATCCCTTAGGCAAATGTGTATTAGTTGATAAGGCAAGCAAAGATTGCCCATTGATGATTAGAGGTCATTATTTTAAGGTGAATCTCATGCTATTGCCATTTGATTAATTCGACATAATTCTTGGTATAGACTGGTTAACCGCTCATGATGTGACAGTAAATTGTGGAAAGAAATACATTGAATTGAGATGTGAAAACGGGGACACTCTTCATGTTGAATCAGATGAACAAGACAGATCGCCTGTAGTGATTTCTCATTTGTCTACCCAAAAATATGTAAGAAAGGGATATGAAGCTTATCTTACCTTTGTGATGAATTCCAAAGAAACTGAGCTAAGAATTGAATCAGTGCCGATAGTATGTGAGTATCCAGATGTATTCCCAGAAGAATTGACAGGGTTGTCTCCGGTTAGAGAAATTGAATTTGGCATTGAGTTAGCCCCTGGTACTGCACCTATATCGATTGCTCCATACAGAAATGCTCTAACTGAGTTGAAAGAATTGAAGGCACAATTACAGGAGTTAACGGACAAAGGCTTTGCACGACCGAGTTATTCTCTGTGGGGTGCTCCAGTATTATTTGTGAAAAAGAAAGATGGTTCCATGAGATTATGTATAGATTATCAGCAGCTTAATAAGGTAACCGTGAAGAACAAGTACCCATTACCAAGGATCGACGATTTGTTTGATCAATTGAAGGGAGCCACTGTGTTTTCCAAGATATACTTGAGATTCGGTTATTACCAGTTGAGGGTCAAAGACTCAGATGTGCCTAAATCCGCATTTCGGACAAGGTATGGGCACTATGAATTTTTAGTCATGCCTTTTGATTTAACAAATGCCCCTGCTGTATTTATGGATTTAATGAACTGCATCTTTCGACCATACTTGGATAAATTTGTTGTGGTTTTTATTGATGATATATTGATTTATTCTCATGATGAGAATGAGCACGCCGAGCACTTGAGGACGATTTTGCAAATTTTGCGAGATAATCAGTTATATGCTAAGTTTAGCAAAAGTGAATTTTGGCTTAAAGAACTTGGGTTTTTGAGGCACATTGTCTCGAGAGATGGAATTTGAGTTGACCCGAGTAAGATTTCAGCTATTATTGATTGGAAACCGCCGAGAAATGTATCCAAGGTTAGAAGTTTTCTGGGCCTAGCTGGCTATTACAGACGGTTTGTCAAGGGATTTTCCATGATAGCTACACCGATGACAAAGTTGTTTCAGAAAGATGTAAAGTTTGAATGGACAGAAAAGTGCTAACAGAGTTTCGAGAAATTAAAGACAATGTTGACTGAGGCTCTAGTTCTAGTGCAACCTGAACCGAGAAAATAATTTTTGGTTTATAGTGATGCATCCTTGAATGGATTGGGCTGTGTGCTTATGCAAGAGGGAAAGGTGATAGCATATGCCTCCAGACCGTTAAAGCCGCACGAGAAGAATTACCCGACACATGATTTAGAGTTGGCTGCCATTGTGTTTGCATTGAAGATATGGAGACACCATTTGTATGGTGAAAAATGTCGGATATTCACCAATTGTATGGTGAAAAATGTCAGATATTCACCAATCATAAAAGCCTAAAGTACTTGATGACTCAAAAGGAATTGAACTTAAGGCAACGAAGATGGTTAGAGTTGATAAAGGATTATGAGCTAGTGATTGACTACCACCCTGGAAAGGCGAATGTAGTCGCCGATGCTTTGAGTAGAAAATCCTTGATTGCATTGAGGGTTATGAATACACGGGTGACTTTGTCAGATGATGGTTCTATTCTAGCTAAGTTGAGAGCTAGACCGATGTTTATCCAAGAGATTTGTGAAGCTCAGAAAGGTGACAGCGACCTGCAAGCCAAAAGAGTTCAGTGCGGGTCGGGTGTGGAGTCTTACTTTTGGATTAATTTTGATGGATGTTTGATGTTTCAAGATAGAGTCTGTGTACCGAGAGATGATGAGCTCATTCGAAAAATTCTACACGAGGCACATAGCGGATGTCTATCTATACATCCAGGCAGCACAAAAATGTATAATGACTTGAAGAAATGGTATTGGTGGCCAAGTATGAAGAAAGATATTTCTAAATTTGTATCGAAATGTTTGATTTGTCAGCAAGTAAAAGCTGAACACCAAGTACCTTCGGGTCTACTTTAGCCTATTATGCTTCCCGAGTGGAAATGGGACCATATTACTATACACTTTCTGACGGGTTTGCCGTTGACATCGAGTAAGAAAGATGTCGTATGGGTTGTGGTAGATAGACTTACGAAGTCGGCCTATTTCATACCGGTACGTGTTGATTATTCACTTCATAAGTTGGCAAACTTGTATGTCTCAGAGATTGTAAGACTACATGGAGTGCCCTTGTCGATTATATCGGACAGAGATCCGAGATTCACATCCCGATTTTGGAAAAAGTTGCAAGAAGCTTTGGGCATAAAGCTGAGTTTTATTACAGCTTTCCATCCGCAAACTGACAGACAGTCGGAGAGATTAATATAGATACTTGAGGATATGCTTCGGTGTTGTGTTCTTGAGTTTCAGGGTAGCTGGGAAAAGTACTTACTGTTGGTAGAGTTTACCTATAATAACAGTTCTCAGTCGAGTTTGAGAATGGCACCTTATGAGGCATTGTATGGGCGGAAGTGTTGAACGCCCTTGTATTGGACCGAACTCAAAGAAAATCAAATTCACGTGGTCGATCTAGTTAGAGAAACCGAAGAGAATGTAAAAATAATCCGTGATTGTTTAAAAGTTGCTTCGGATAAACAAAAGTCCTACTCGAACTTGAAACGAAAAGAGATCGAGTTTCAAGTTGGTGATAAGGTATTCTTAAAAGTATCATAATGGAAGAAAGTTCTCAGATTTGGTCATAAAGGTAAATTGAGTCTGCGTTTTATAGGACCATATGAGATCACCGAGAGAATAGGACCTGTAGCTTATCGATTGGCTTTACCATCTGAGTTGGAAAAGATTCATGATGTATTCCATATGTCTATGTTACGTCGTTACCGATCAGATCCTTCGCATGTGATTACACCGACAGAGGTTGAAATTCAACCCGACATGACTTATGGCGAAGAACCTGTAACAGCCCGATTTAGGGCCTAGTCAGAATAGTGGTTGCGAGACCACAAATCTGAAGTAGAAATATGTATTTTATGATTCTTATGAGGCTTATGATATGGTTTCATGATTGTGTAAAAATTTCATGAGGAAATTTTATTAATTAGTGATAAATTTGTCCATTAGGACTAAATTGCAAAGATTAGAAAATATGAGATTCTAGAAGATTTAAGTATGAAATAAAATTATAAAAATTACTAGAGGTCCTTATTTAGCAATTAGACCATTAAATGTCAAGATGGACAAAAATGGACATGGGAAGGAAAAATCTCAAGAAAGGGCCTTAAGGGCATTTTTGTCATTTGGTTAATAAAAGAATTAAAAGGGAAAAAGAAGTAAAAATTCATGTCCATCTTCTTCTCCCTTGGCTGAAATTTTCAAGCTCTCCATATCTAGGGTTTCTTCAACTTTCAAGCTTGATTATAAGTGTCTCCTAGCCCCGTTTTTAATGTTCTTCATATTTTTGAGATCCTCGTAGCTCGATTTAGCTCTTTCTAGCTATATTTTGAGCTAGGGTTTATGTTCAAAAATTTACCCATGTATGACATGCATGTATTTTGATGTTTTATGGAAGAATATGAAAGTTTGATGCATGATAATCATCCTTTTCTAAGTGATTTTCATGAAAAATGCATAAAATGACCAAATTTCAAAAGTTATAAAAGTGGTCATACATGGGTGAAATAGTGTAAATTAGGGGTTGTTGTAGTTGAGAAAAAGATTCGGCTAGGCTTAAAATACAAGAAAGTCGAATAAAAATCATTTTAAGAGCCTAGGGGCAAAAGTGTAATTATGTGAAAGTTTAGGGGTAAAATCATAATTTTGCCAAAGTATGATTCATGAGTCAATTTGGTCAATGTGAGTATTAAACAAGCTAAATTGTTATTATAGATCAAGAAACACGAAGCCCGGACCGAAATCGAGGCAAGAACAAAGTTGTGGACTAAATCGAATATCTACACACATTTTGAGTACCGAGGTAAGTTTGTGTGAAATTATAGCTACATAATGTTTTTATGTTTTAATTTGCTTCATATTATGAGAAATGAATATTATTTCTATGAAATTAATTAATGATGTCTCGATGAGAATTTGATGAAAATGTGTTAAGATGAAGTCCCGGTTGAAGATTCGGAATAACGAGGATACTTATGTCACGACATGAGACAAACGAAGGTCCCGTATAAGACCATGTCTGGGACATGGCATCGGTACCGAATGTAGGTCCCGTATAAGACCATGTCTTGGAGATGGCATCGGCACCGAATAAGGAAGGTCCCGTGTAAGACTATGTCTGGGACATGGCCTCGGCACCAAAGGAAGATCTCGTGTAAGACCATGTCTGGGACATGGCATCGACATCTATGTACGATCTCGTATAAGACCATCTCTGGGACATGGCATCGACATCGAGTTAAGAGATCCCGTGTAAGACCATATCTAGGATATGGCATCGACATCAAGAGGTGATCCCATGTAAGACCATATCTGGGATATGGCATTGGCATCGAGATACATGTTTGATGAGATCAAGTATCCTCCGATATTCCGAGTAGTTCAACGAGCAACAGAGCTAAGTATACAAAAATGCCAAAGTGCTAAGCTATACAAAGATGACAAAGAGTTACATTTAAGTTAAGGATGATAATGATTTAAGTTTATGTTCAAGATAGCATAAGTGCTAAATTATGTGATGAAGTGATACAGGTACCATGAGTAAGATACGGATTATGGAACCGTAATGTTATATGTGATGGGTAAGCGTAAGTATGAGTAAGTATGTCAAAGTACTTGAGAACTTGTAACAGTCTGGTTTCGACCCTAATCAGAATAGTGGTTTCGGGACAACAAATCTGAGTTAGAAAAATTATTAAATATTATTATCTGTGTTTATACTGTGTGAATTTATATCTATGAAATTTTCGTAATTTAATTTTATCGTTTGAGTGTCCAATTAAATAAAAGGACTAAATTGCGTAAAAGGTAAAAGTTACTAACTATTTGTTAAAGTGCTAAATTGATTTGTTCTTTTAGTGAGAGGTGTTTATGTTGCAATTTGACCATGAAACATATTAGTGGACGGTTACGTACATAATATATATGATATTTTATGTTAATGAATAAAGGTTAATTTAGTAAATATATTAATTAAGTTAATATAATAAAACATAAAACAAAAATATCACATGCATGTTCATCTTTCATAGCCGAAACTAGCTAAGGAAAAGAAAAAGTAAAAGAAAGCCATATTCGGCCATAGCTAAGCTTGATTAAGGTATGTAACTAGCTCGGTTTTTTATAATTTTTACGTTTTTGATATCGTTGCTATGAAATTTACAAAACCCATGCTTTAATTTTTGATTTTGATGGATATTTTGAGTTAAGCCATTGATGAATTTATGAGCTTTGTGATGTTAGATGATAGATTTTGAAAGATGTGTTTTGGATTAATATGTATTGTACTGGAAATTTTGATGATTTTGAGTAATTAGGGTTCAATTGAAAAAATAATAAATTGAGGGACTAAAATGTGAAATAAATGAAATATATGGAATTTATATGATCATGGGTTAAATTCGGCCTAAGCATATGACATTGAAATTTTGCATATTTTGTGTTTTATGCAATAGGGACTAAATTGTGAAAAGTGTAAAATGTCAGGGGTAAAATGGTAATTTCCCATTTATGTGTTTTGAGACTAAATTGAATAAAATGGTGTTTAAATAAGTTTAATTTGAATATGTTTAGATCAAGAACCAAAGAAAACGGATTTGGATCAGGGGAAACAAAAATAATCGAACAATCGTTTTATTCCGTCCGTCGATATCCGAGGTAAGTTTATAAGCATATAAATGTTGTTAATTTTGAATATATGTGAATTTTATATGTAGAATTGAATTTTATGAATATGTATCTGTGTTGGCCGAATGTCTATAAGCTTGGGAGCTATGTTTACGAGATTGATGCAATCGAGATACGATGTCTGAAAGTCTCGTACAAACCTTAGGAATAGCTAGAATACATATGTCATGACATAGGATTCCGTTATGTGTTATCGTGTAAGACTACGTCTGGGACGTTAGCATCGACTTGTGATTTACGTGTAAGACCCTGTCTGGGACAGTGGCAGCGATATGTGATTACATGTAAGACCACGTCTGAGACGTTGGCATTGTACGATATGTTTGATTATCGGAGTATCTTTTTCAATTCCGAATGGTTCAACAGGCAATGATAATTTAAGATCGAGTGTAAAATCGAGTTAAAAGGCTCAGGTATGTACTAATACTAAGTTATGAAAATATGGTAAGTTGGATGTTTGAATTGATGATATAATGTTATATGTTAATGTGAACCATGTGTATATATATATGTGAATGTATATATATTCGGCCTAATGATGTATATGTGTTATAGAAAGTAATGGTTAAATGTACTAATATTTGAATGAGTATTCGGCCAAAGGAGAATTTATGCCAAACTTATATGTTTTGATTTATAAAATTATAAGTTGGAAATGTACATGAGTTATTAATGGTTTATTTCAGTTTGATTAGATTAATTTTGTAAATGATTAAATGTTTCCATTGCTTATGACTTACTAAGCTGTGTATGTTTACTTTTCATTTTATAGATTTTGTTGGTTACGAGCTCAGGGATCGTCAGAGAAGTCTATCACACTATCGACCGTCTTCGGTACTTTATAAATTTGAATTTGAACCTATGGCATGTATAGTCTAGTTAATATGCTTGATATTGGGATATGTATATATGAGCCATGCGAAAATGGCTTATTCATTTTGGTTAAGCTTGGTTTTTATGTTTTTGATCTAATGGATATTTATATGATGCTTAGGTTTATGCAAATTTCGGTCATAATATATAAGTGTGATGTGTTTAGCATATTTGTTAATGGTTGTATAATTTAGTTATGGTCTAAGCCTATTTCGAAAGCAATATGTGTATTATAGGTATATGATGTATTTAGTATATGCATGATAATATAGTCTCGAAATTTGGTATAATTTGCTATTATATGGTTTAATTGAATATGACATGAATGATTTACAAGTTAACTAATGTTGATATATGCTTGTGTTAATGTTCTTATAATTCGGTTAAGTAATGAGGTAAATGATGGATGCATTTTCGACCTATGATGTGAGTTTATAATTTCTTTGGAATGATTATGCTATGCCTTTGGATTTGGATATTTGGTATGATTTATAAAAGACCTATGTGTTGATGTATAATATTATGAGTCGGTTTAAAGATGGTGTTAAGTTGGTGTGTATTCGGCCTTATTACTTAACTTATTTGGGAAATATGTTACATGGTTTAAGATGTGGTTATAATGTTTTATGATTTGGAAATGTTTGAATAAATAATTTTGGTAATTGGTTGATTATGTATTCGGTAATGTGTTATTAATGAAATTACTTTGGTCATTTGTGAAATAAATAGTATCGAAATGTGTTGTTAAATGGCATGGTTTAAAGCATATGGAATTGGTATGTTTTGATTCGGTTAAGTGCATTAAAAATGGCCAATGAAAGTCAAATGAACATTGTAAGAATTTCGTTAAGTTACAAGTTGTCAAATGAATATTATAATGTCTTATAAATAAATGTTGTAATATGTGCACTTAGTTTATTAAGCGATATATATATTTGTTTATAATCTAGGTATTCGAATATCATGCATGTAATGTTGTATGTTTTGAATATTATACTTATTAAGTAAAGTAGTTTAATTTTTGAAGTATGAATTGTTTATGTATTAATTGTAATAAAGCACGGTTGAGTTTTAGTTGATTAAATGATCTTTATGTACGCATTTGAATTATATGAATGAATAGATGGTCGCTATTTGTTTTAAAACTCTTTTTATAAAGTAGTTAAAAAAAATTAGTGAACATGAAATGATTTATATGACTGTACGAAACTGTGTTTAGATCGGTAATGCCTCGTAACCCTAATTCGGCGACAGATACGGGTTAGGGGTGTTACATTTTATTAGTATCAGAGCTACGGTTTAGTCGATTCTAGGACTAACGTAGCGCGTGTGAGTCTAGCTATACATGCCATATTTTATACTGCGATAGTGTGATGATTCCTAACATTTGAAAATGTGTTTTCGTATAGTAAATGGATCCCGATCGAGCCGTAGCTGATGACGTTGAGAGTATAGCGCCTGCTTCCGCTCAAAAGACAGTGCCGGTTGATTCTCGACCGACTTCGAGTAACCTTTAGAGGGAGAGGCTAAACAAGCCTTTTACCAAATGATAAATGATTGGTTTACTCAGTATATCCAGATGAATCCGGCTGTTCCACAACCTCCTACCCCACCGATTCCCCCTCAAATACTTGTTATGCCACAAGTTACTGATTCGGTGCGATTGAATAAGCCACCGGTTGATAAAGCCAGAAAATACGGGGGTTGAAGAATTCAGAGCCACTAATGATGATGATGATGAGTGAGCTGAATTCTGGCTCGATAATACTATCCGTGTGTTTGATGAGCTATCTTATACCCCTGACGTGTGCCTAAAATGTGCTGTATCTTTACTACGAGACACTGCATATCACTGGTGGAATACGCTAGTATCGGTAGTTCTGAAAGAACGGGTCACCTGGGAGTTCTTTCAGACTGAATTCTGAAAGAAATATATCAGTCAGAGATTCATTGATAAAAAACGCAAAGAATTTCTCGAGTTAAAATAGGGTCGCATGACTGTGACAGAATATGAACGGAAATTTGTGAGACTTAGTAGATATGCCTGAGAATGTGTGTCGACTGAAGCTATAATGTGTAAAAGATTCGAAGATGGGTTAAATGAATACATTAAACTGCTAGTTGGCATCCTTGAAATAAAAGAGTTCGTTGTACTTGTTGAGCGAGCATGCAAAGCCGAAGAGCTCGGGAAAGAGAAAAGAAAAGCTGATTTTGAAGCCAGAGATTCCTGTAAGAGATCATCGAGTAAGACATTTCAGTCAGCATCAAAGAAATTCAGAGATGATTTTAGCCGTTCAAAGGCTACTGCAGGTTATTCTAGACGTGGTCGGGATAGACCACCTGTGAGTTCGAAAGCTACCTCAGTAGCTAGTGTTGGTAATGTCAGACCGAATCAACCTGAGTGCAAACACTACGGTAAACGACATCCCGGTAGCTGTAGATTGAATGATCGGGCCTGTTTTAAATATGGATCGATGGATCATTTCATCCGTGAATTCTCTAAGTTAGCAAAGCAAAATACCGTACAGAGTGCGAGACCGAGTAACATGTCAGCTCGAGGTAGACCACCCAGAAGCATGGGTAATGTGAGTAGCGGTCAGAAAGGAACTAAAGACACTGCAGTTAGATCTGAGGCTCGCGCACCTGCCAGAGCTTATGCTATTCGTGCTCGAGAAGAGGCTTCATCCCCAGATGTTATTACTGGTACTTTTACTCTCTATGATACTAGTGTTGTTGCATTGATTGATCCTGGTTCGACTCATTTTTATGTATGTGAGACTTTAGTATTCAGTAAGTGTAACAGCCCGGTTTAGACCCTAGTCGAAACAGTGGTTTTGAGACCACAAATTCGAGGTCAAAAAAATATTTTAATATTATTTTTGGAGATTATAATATGTGATTGAGCATGTGTGAAAGTTCTGTGTGAAAATTTTATCGATTGTGTGCTTAATTATGAAAAAGTATTTAATCGCATAAAATGCAAAAGCTGTGTGCTGATTGTTAAAGTGCCTAATTACTGCTGTCTTTATAATCTGGAGGTTTTATGATGCAATTAGCCCACTATTAAGGTTAGTGGATGGCAAATGACAAAATAGCCTTAATGTATGTATATTTCATATGTTTAAATAAAAGGTTAATATAGTAAAAGAATTAATAATATATGTTATAATAAAACAAAAAAGAATTAAAAGCCCATCATCCTTAGCCGAATTTGAAGAAGAAAAAGAAAGGGATAGGGCTTTGAAACATTCGGCCACTTCAAGCTTAAATTGGTATGTGATTTTTGTTCGGTTATTGATGATTTTTACGTTTTTGAGATCGTTGCTTTGTGCTTTAGCTAGCCCATGCTTTAATTTTAGAATTTGATGGTGATTTTGAGATATGCCATTGATAAATGCTTGAGCTTTGTGATAGTTGGTGATGAAATATGAAAGATATGTGAAAGATTAACATACTTTGTCTTTGAATTTTTGGTGAATTTGAGTAATTTGGGCTAAATTGAGAGAAGTGTAAATTGAAGGACTAAATTGTGAAATAAATGAAATGTGAGGGCCATTTTGCAAAATGCCCTAAATATGTGTGTCGACTAAATTGAATGAATTGGTGATTGAATGAGTTAAATTTAAATGTGTATAGACCAAGAAAGGAGAGGTTCGGGTCGAGATCGAGGCAAAGACAAAGTGCTCGATTAATCGACCGTTTCAGTATTTCGACGTCCGAGGTAAGTTCGGATATAATACTTGCCATTAAACTTGTATCTATGTGATGAGAAATGAAGGAATGTATATTAATGAAATAGAAATGTGTTATATATGAACTCGGGTATTGAGACACTAAGTGTGTGAATTTAGAATCGAGACAGAGACGATTAGCACTGTGTGTGCGAAATAATAGAAGCTTTGGCTTATTGATTTGGCACTGTGTGTGCGATACCGATATAAGCTCGGTTTAACGTATTGGCACTAGGTGTGCGATGACAATTATGTTTCGACTACGAAAATGGCACTAAGTGTGCGAATAAATCAAAAGAATAGGAAAGGTTGATTGAAATGTAAAGTCGAGTGGTTGAGTAGCATGATTGGTGAGTAACTATGTGTTGGCAAAGGTATGTATGATACCTATGTGGTTGGTGAATTTCAAAGTAGATGAATGGAAGGTTATGTGAGTATTAGATATAGTTGAGTTTGCGTATCATTGGTAAATTATCTATGTGATGGTTAAATTTGTAGATTGATTTGATTTAATGAGTTAATTGTATTATATTACGAACTTACTAAGCTTTTGAAAGCTTACTGTGTGATTTGTTTCTCTGTTTTATAGTGTCAGTAAAGCTAGCTCGGATCCGGGGATCGTCAGCATCTCTATCACACTATCGGCAATCTATTTTGGGTACTTTTGAAATATGTGTATATTTGAATATGGCATGTATAGGCTAGTTAATGTAGCATGTTTTGAAGGGTATAAACCTAGCCATGTGATATGGCTTGAGGGTTGAATAATGTTAGTATGAATGTATGAGAACATATGAGTGATGAATATGGTATGTTTTATGCTTAAATGGTTGATGAAAATTGTGGTTTGAATGCGATATGTGGTATAGTTTATGTGGTACTAAACCTATATAATTGGAATGTGAAATTGGTGGTTTTGGATGGGCTTATTTGAGTAAAAACGATGTATGGTTAGAGATGGTATAATTGATGATGAATTGGAGTTAATATTGGTATATTTGGATGCATTTTGAGGCATGATTTGGTATTGATTTGAGGCTTGTAGGTGATCCAAGGTGTGGGAGGCAAGTTTGGCCTTGAAAATGGCCTATAATTGCCCACACGGTTGAGCACACGGGCGTGTGGCTCGATCATGTTATTTAAGTTTGCTAAGTGAAACAAGTCAGGCTCGACCACGGGTGAGGCACACGGGCGTGTCTCAGGCCGTGTGGACAAGTCAGTATGTATGCCCTGTTTTGACACGGCTTGGAGGCACGGGCGTGTTCGAGGCTGTGTGAGGCACACGGCCTACCCACACGGGTGTGTGACCTCTGCAGTTTTGAAAAATGTTTAAATTTCTGAAAATTTTTATATTTGTTTGTTTTAGTCCCGACCTCTCTCTAATACATGTTTAAGGTCTCGTAGACCTAAATAAGGGACTATATGTTTATATTTAAATATGTTTGATTGATGATTGACTTTGTGTTGTGAAATGGATGTGAAATGTTTCGATAGTTCGGTAATGCCTCTTAAACCTAATCCGGTGACGGTTATGGATTAGGGGTGTTACATTTTATTGGTATCAGAGCTACGGTTTAATCGATTCTCGGACTAATGTAGCGTGTGTGAGTCTAGCTATACATGCCATATATATAATTGTGATAGTGTGATGAATCCTGACAGTTAAAAATGTGTTTTCATATAGTAATGGATCCCGATCGAGCAGTTGCTGATGATGTAGAGAGTAATGTGCCTACTCCCGCTCAAGAGACAATGTCGCCCACATCTAGGCCGAATGATAGTAGCCAAGAGGGAGAGGCTAAGCAAGTCTTCTTCCGAATGATGAGTGAGTGGTTTTCGGAGTTCGTTCGAATGAATCCAGCTGCTCCACAACCTCTACCCCCACCAGTACCTGTTGTGCTACAAGTGACAGATCTGATCCGATTGAATAAACCTCCTGTAGATAAGATCCGAAAGTATGGGGCCGAAGAGTTTAGGGCCACAGCTGATGATGATGCTGAGCAAGCTGAGTTTTGGCTTGAGAATACTATTCGAGTGTTTGATGAGATGTCGTTGACACCTGATGAATGTATTAAATGTGTTGTTTCGTTGTTAAGGGATACCGCATATAACTGGTGGAAGACATTGATATCTGTGGTTCCGAGAGAGAGAATCACCTGCGATTTCTTTCAAGCTGAATTTAGAAAGAAGTATATCAATCAACGATTTATTGATCAGAAACGTAAAGAGTTTCTAGAGTTGAAACAGGGTCGTATGACAGTTATGGAATATGAATGGGAGTTTGTGAGATTGAGTCAATATGCACGGGAATGTGTTTCAACCGAAGCTAATATGTGTAAACGTTTTATTGAAGGGCTGAATGAAGACATTAAATTGTTGGTCGGAACACTTGACATAAATGAATTTGTTGTGTTAGTTGAAAGAGCCTGCAAAGCCGATGAGCTTAGCAAAAAAAAGAAGAAAGCCGTTTCTAAGGCTAGAGATGAAAGAAAAATATTGATGAGCAAGTCATCTCAAACTTCATCGAAGATATTTAATGATGCGAGCAATCGTTCAAATGCTTTGTTTGGACATTCGGGTAGAGATCGTGCGAGACAAAGTGTTGGACCGAGAACTCAAGCTCCAATTGAATCAAGTGTTGGTAGTGTTAAAAGCAATAAGCCTGAGTGTAGACAGTGTGGAAGACGACACGTCAGAGAATGCTGGGGCAAGTACAATAATCGAACTTCTTACAAGTGTGGATTGCGAGATCATTTCATTCGAGACTGTCCAAAGTTAGCTGAGGAAGAAAATGTTCAGAGTATGTGCCCAAGTAATATGACGGCTAGGGGTAGACCACCCAGAAATACCGGGAATGTGAGTAGAAGTCAAAAAGGGTCTACTGATACAGCTGTGAGATCAGAGGCGAAAGCACCTGCCCGAGCCTATGCTATACGCGCACGAGAGGAAGCGTCATCTCCAGGGTCTACTTTTACTCTATTTGATACTGATGTGATCGCATTGATAGATCCAGGATCTACTCATTCCTATGTGTGTGTGAATTTAGTATCAAGTAAGACTCTACTTGTTGAGTCTACTGAATTTGTGATTAGAGTATCAAATCCCTTAGGCAAGTGTGTCTTGGTTGATAAAGTGTACAAGAATTGTCTGTTGATGTTTCGGAATATTTGCTTTCCGGCTAATTTGATGTTGCTACCTTTTGATGAATTTGATATTATTCTGGGTATGGATTGGCTTACTCTGCATAATGCTATTGTGAATTGTAAAAGAAATAAGTATTGATTTGAGAAGTCAGAATGGTGAGATGGTTCGAATTGAATCCAGTGAGTTGAATGGACTACCGGCTGTTATATCATCTATGAAAGCCTTGAACTATGTGAGAATGGGTTGCGAAGCTTATTTGGCGTATGTGATTGATACAAAAGTGACAGAAAAGAAAGTGGAATCTGTGCCTGTGGTTTGTGAATTCCCTAATGTGTTTCCTGAAGAATTACCGGGATTACCTCCGATACGAGAAGTTGAATTTGGTATTGATTTAGTGCCGGGAACGACTCCTATCTCAATAGCTCCATATAAAATGGCACCGACTGAATTGAAAGAGTTGAAGTCTCAGTTGCAAGTGTTGACAGATAGAGGATTTGCACGACCGAGTTTTTCGCCCTGGGGTGCTCCTGTGTTGTTTGTGAAAAAGAAAGACGGCACTTGTAACGCCTCGAATTTGGGCATAGAAGTATTGGGCCTTGAGTATGGGTCCATAAGGAGGCTGCAAATAGGTATTTAATTGTGCAAGGAAATGACACAATTAAATGTCTGCTCAAGTGGTTAAGGGTCCTGAGAAGTATTGGAGAAGTCATGGGTCCAAACCTGGGCTTTAGCAAAAATTTTGGTTTTAAGTGAATAAAACCCTGGAGGCTTGGATGTAGGCCTTTTAAATTATTTTGATAAAAAAATGATACAAGGAAGCATGTGGCCTAGTGGTTGTGGCGTCATTAAGGTTGTAAGGGAGCTTGGGTTCAAATCTTGGCTCTTGCAAAATTTCTTTAATTTTTTGCTCTTGTAAGAATCTAGACACTGGCACATAGGTTTTATAAATATTTGTGCATGTTTTAAGTCACAAAAGGAGCTTGTGTTGTGGCGGCATGTAGTGTTTGGAGCATAGGAGAGGGCAAGGGTTCAACTCCCATTGCAAGCAAAAAGGGATATTTATTTTGCAGTTAGGACAGTTTTGGAGGATTGATGGAGGGGTCCCACATCGGGAAGCTAGCATGAGAGTAGGCGAGAAGATGGATTTAAATAGAGCGATCCATGAGGAGAGTAAGCATACCTTGGTTGGCGTTTGGGCATAGGAGTGTTCGGAGCACGGATTAACTCCAGATTCCTATCAGGTGTGTATTTCGCACTACTCTAACTGTAGAGTGGCAAATGCCAAAATGCAGGTCACATGGCGATGGTAGCCACACGAGCGTGCAAGCGCACGTGTGGGAGCTTCGATGCGATAGTTGAGGCCATCATGAGTGTTCTTGTGGGTTTAGGCTATTTGGGCCACGATGGGCCGAAAGGGGCCATGTGGGGCCAATGGGACCATGGGCTCATGGGCCCAATCGGATAAATTGTATGATTGTGTAGCAGATATTGGACTGGTCTATGTGAATCTCATATCTGTGGCTAGATTTGGGCTAAATGGGCCACACGAGCGTGTGGGCCCATTTGGGCCGAGAATGGGCCCTAGGCCCATTCGCATCGTTATCTCTACTTAGGATACCTTAGTTTATGAAATTACTGAAATACCATTGGTTTACAAAATTACAGAAATACCCCCAGTTTGAAAAATTACCGAAATACCCCCGGTTTGTAAAATTACCGAAATACCCTCAGTTTGGAAAATTACCGAAATACCCCCGATTTGCAAAATTATCGAAATACCCCCGATTTGAAAAATTTCCAAAATACCCTTAGTTTGCGAAATTACTAAAGTACCCCTAATTTGCAAAATTATCGGAACACCCCTAATTTATAAAATTACCGAAATACCCCTGATTTATGAAATTACCGAAATACCCTCAATTTACGAAATTACTGAAATACCCTTGATTTGTAAAATTACCAAAATACCCCTGATTTGTGAAATACCCCTGTAGGGTAGAATTACTGAAATACCTCTGTAAGGTAGGATTACTGTAATACCCTTGTAAGGGTAAAATGACCGTTTTGCCCCTCGAGGGTAATTGACTCACTTGAGGTACGATTGGATTGATTTGACGGTAATTGATTGTTGTGACTGTGTATGTATGATTATTTATGGGCATAACATTTCGCATACATGACATACTGCATGGGGTTGGGATATTGATACGGAGGAAGTTTTGATAGGGTCGCACGGGTCGCATGACGACTGTGGATCCAGTATTGATCTATTAAGGTCGCACAGGTCGCATGAGACGACTGTGGGTCCAGTATTGATTATGGCTCTGTGCCAACCTAAATATGGCTCTGTGCCATCTTGATTATTTCTTTGTGCCAATTGTATTTACCCGTGGCTATGTGCCTAACATATATATTGATGACTCTGTGTCGATCATAATTACCCGTGGCTGTATGCAGGTTATATTACCGTAGCTGATGGCTATGTGCCGATCTTATTACAGTTACCGATGGCTATGTGCCAATTATGAGATCGTTAGCTATGCTGCGATTTTGGTTAGTGTCGCAACCAATGCTAACATTGGGAGTGTAGGGATGGCGTGGGTGATTTATTCCCCGCAGGTAGTGCAGGGTTGGACGGAGGCAAGTGCAAGGTTGGATGGGATAAGTTAGCATGCATCACACATTATGCATATGGAATTAATTCTGATATGGGCTAGGCCCAACTGTTACTGATATGGAGAATAGGCTAGGCCCAATTGGTTTACGATAAAGTGAGACCCAAGTGAAATTATCTTTGGGCTTAGACCCACACACATTGTTCATTCATTGTATTGAACTCCGGCCCATGTGACATCGACGAATTACATGCATTTTACTAATTGTTTTTGTTAGGAGGGGATTACACATTGAGTTTTTGTAAACTCACCCCGTTTTTAACTGTGCAGGTAATCCCCAGCCTTAGACGGATAGGTGCTGCGAGGGAATCGGAAAAGGCCACATACTGCTTGTGTTTTTCGTTTTGATTAGTTACACTCAAGTATTTTGATTTGGGTTGTAATAAGGCCTCTCTATTTTTAACTTATTATTTGTGATATTTATTTATGATGTTTTATAACTGCTAAAAGTGGAATACGATTTCCAAAACGATAATTGTCTTCAAAATACTATGTTTCCGCAACATTTTCAAAATGCTTCTGCAACTCAATTTTTAAACATCACGTTTTCGTAAATTGTTTATTTTAATTATGCTTCCGCAATAGCTAAGGTTTTAAAAGTAATTACGTTTTCAAGTGGATAACATTTGCTTAAGTGTTTTGAGTTTTAACAAAGAGGCTTTAACTCTCAAACAAGTTTTAACAACAAGAAACATGGTTTCAAGAAACACTTCCATGTGACACGCAATATTTGGGCCTAACTTCTAGGCCGGGTTTGGGGTGTTGATAAACCGTAATATGTTCATATTTTAATCCCACATTTATCATACTTTTGGATGCTTTATTCCCTGAATTGTGGAATTTGGTGCTTCTAATCCTTTATTTTCATGTTTTATACTTAGGAAGGCATAGGAGGATGAAAAGAACGAGAAACAGGCCAAAAACGCACCAAATGGGCCAAAGTAGGAAATCAACACGGCCTGGGGTTTCACCTCACAGCCGTGCCTCTTTAAAAGACCCAACCACGGCCTACAACTCGATTTACACGGGCGTGCCACACGGGCGTGTCCTTGCCCTAAAAAAGAGGAATTTCACTCGGATTAGGATACTTATAGGCAAAGAAACACATTCCGAAGCCTATATAAACACCCTAAGTATAACCTAAAAGGTGCTTTTGGTCAGGGGGCGTCCAACTAGGCCAAGGAGCCAAGCCAGAGAGGTCAGAATCGGGGGATCTACTTAAAGAAAGCCAGTTGATTCATCTCAAGAAGCCGAAATCATACTCAAGACGGCGGATCTCTCCTTCAATTCCTTCAGGGGGTTTTAGGGTTTTATTATGTTTTGCTTTATATTTTCTTCTGAGATGTATTCTTTTATGATTATGAACTAAACCCCTCAAATACCTGAGGGGGATGAAACCTAAGACGGGTCTTGTTATTGTTTTCTAAACTATATGATAAATACTTGATTTGTTCTTAATTATGTGTTCTTAATTCTTGTTTTGATATTTCAGGATATTGATTCAAGTATTGATGTGCTTAGGCAGAGGAGGAATAGACCCTGTCTAAGAGTAGATCTAGCATAGTTAAGCGGAGTTGATCGCAACCCTAGAGATAGGATGACGAAAATCTGTCGGATTAGGATCAAACCTAATATGGGAGTCCATAGATCGAGTTAATGCAACCTTAAGGGTTTTAATTAGAAAGAGATTTCAATTAATTAACCTAGGTTTAGACATTAGTAGCCTCGAGAGAGGTATTAATATAAATTAGGGAATCCTACGGATCGGGTCAAGTGAATAAATCGTCTGGTTCAGAGTTAATCAACAAGTGAAGTCTAGGTGGATTCCTCATTGGGTATTGTCTTAATCAATTGGTTTTTCCCACAAGTGTTTCCCCAATTCATTCTCTGTGTCTTAGCATCTTTAGCTTAGTAGTTAGTTAATTTTAGATTAAATAACAATTCCCTTAATTCTTAGGCTAAATAATAGAAAGAAAGTTAGTATTAGTACTTTTGGTTTCTTTGGGTTTGACATTCCAGTCTTGCCACTAAACTATACTACTGTTCGATAGGTGCGCTTGCCTCAATCGTTGTCACAGTTAGTTTCTAGGCCAGATCATTCATTATATAAATTTTTAAGACTCTGACGAACGATCAAGTTTTTGGCGCCGTTGCCGGGGAACTAAAATATTAAGAACGCTCAATTTTTATTACTTTAGCCATTTTTATTTTTGCGATTTACTTTTATTTTGTTTTTAACTTTGCTAATTTTTTTTCTTTTATTTGTTCCTAGCAGGTACCTCTAGTTTATGACTAGAAGGAACCCGACAGGACCCTTAATTTTTTGACAGTGAAATAAAACATACCGCTGATAGAAACTGAAGAGATGTCACTAAATAATTATCAGTGGCAAGACATGAGGACAATGCCTAATAAAGCCACCAGTGTTTTCAACCTCGACGCAGTAACCATGCTATCAAATCAGGTAGAACTTTTAAATAAAAAAATTTATGGTTTGTATGGTTCTACGCAGATACATCCGGTAATACAGTACGATACAAATGGAGGAAGGGTGAACAACACAAAATATCTAGCCTACAACCCTAGCACAGAGAACGAACAAGTCAACTATATGGGTAACTATTCTAGACCTCCAAAATAATCTTTCTAGTAAAACATATAATGTAGGTTGGAGGTACCATCCCAATTTCTCGTGGGGTGGTTAAGGTAATCAAAGACCGCAACTTCCTCCAAGTTTTCAACAACAACCTTACCAGCAGGAAAAGAAGTCGAACCTTGAGGAGATGCTAACGAAATTTATCTCGATGTCAGAAACACGCTTCCAAAATACTGAAGCAAGCGTCGATTCAAGGGCTCGAGAATCAAATAGGTCAGTTTGCTAAGCTGATCTCAGAAAGACCACAAGGTATCTTGCCTAGCAACACCGAAACTAACCCAAGAGAGCAACCTCAAGCAATAACTGCTCATGATAGTGAAGGGTTAGATGAACTAGAATTGAAGCAAGAGAATGTGGTAGAGAAAGGTAAGGTTGAGGTAAGCCATGATAAACCAAACCCGGTAATTACAGAGTACCAACCTCATGTGCCATACCACAATGCGATAAAGAGAGACCACACAGAGGAACAATTCGGTAAATTTCTTAAACTTCTAAAGAAATTACATATTAACTTGTCGTTTCTTGAAGCTCTTTCGCAGATACCAGATTCAAGGAAATTTTTAAAAGAGTTTTTGACAAACAAACGGAAGTTAGACGATACGTCGCATGTGGAGCTAAACGCAGTGTGCCCAGCAATTCTACGAAATAAACTACCACGTGAGCTCACATTTCGTGTAAGTGATGAAACGGTCACTCTTCAGGTTCTTGACATGGCTAGGACATCGAGTATTAAAGGTGGAACCAATCACTTCAAAGTTGGGGACCAGGTACTGTCAGATACAACCGACCCTCGAATAGTCACTTCAGAACTTAATATAAACGGTGTGACTCCTTTTACTGTATTTAAGGTCTTTCCATACGAAACGGTCGAGGTAACACATTCTAACTTTGGCACTTTTGAGGTAAATATTACCCGACTCAAACCATATGTTGATAGAATTGATAGTAAGAAAAAGGAGTTTCGAATCCGTAAACCACCATGTCCATACGAATAATAGGTAAGTCTAGCTCAAGACTTTAAACGAGCGCTTCTCGGGAGGCAACCCGAGCACTAACCCCACTAACGTCCATATTTTTGAATTTCAGCATCTAACTAAAAACTAACCAAATTTTTAGGCGTAGGTTTCCATACCACACGGCCTTGCACACGGGCGTGGTCGTGTCCGTGTGGATACCACGAGTATGCATATCGGCATGGCAGATATCGTGCAGAAATAGGATGAAAATTTTCCCCAAGACACGGGCTCCGACTAAATGCCATGGTCGTGCAACACGACCGTGGTCAAAAATGCCTAAAGAACACGGGCTGAGATAAATCCACACGGCCGTGCGAGGCGGCCGTGGTTATCAGCTTTTTCACATATCACTGCCACCACCTCCTCGAGATCACTCCGATGATGAGGACCTTTGAGCCCTTTTTATTTTCTTTATTCTTATTGATAAATCGTAAAAGTAATATATTCTAATCCCACATTTAGCATACTTTTGGATAATTTATCCTTTGATTTATGTAAAAAGGTGCTCTTAATCCTTTCTTTTCATGTTTTATACTCAGGAAAGCACCGGAGGATGAAAAGAATGAGAAACGGGCTCAAAACGGACAAAATTGGGCCAAAGTGAAAATCAACACGGCCTGGACTTAAGCCAACACGGCCGTGTCTCCTTGACAGACTAAAACACAGCCTGATAACGATTTACACGGACGTGTCACCACATTAAAAGTTCAAACACGGCCTAAAGACGATTCACACGGGCGTGTGTCATGGCTGTGTCCCTGTCGTGGAAAAGAGCAATTTCACTCGGAAAAGGATACTTAGGGGAAAAAAAACCTATTTCAAAAGCCTATATAAACACCCTACGTATAACCTAGAAGGGGACGGTGAGCTAGGCCAAGGAGCCGAGCCGAAAAGGTTAGATTTGTGGGAAACACTCGAAGATAGCCAGTTGATCCATCTCAAGAAGCCGGAATTTTACTCAAGACGGCGGATCTCTCCTTCAATTTCTTCAGGGGTTTTAGGGATTTCTTATGTTTTGTTTTATCTTTTCTTCTAAGATGTTTTCTTTTATTATTATGAACTAAACCTTTCAGATACCTGAGAGGGAAGAAACTTAGATGAATCTTGTTATCGTTTGCTGAACTATATGATAAATACTTGACTTGTTCTTAATTATGTGTTCTTAATTCTTGTGTTGATATTTCCGGGATATTGATTCAAGTTTGATGTGCTTAGGTGGAGGAGCAAAAGTCCCTGCTTAAGAGTAGATCTAGCATAATTAAGCGGAGTTGATCGCAGGCCTAGAGATAGGGTGACGAGATTTTGCCGGATTAGGGTGAAACCTAATATGGAAATCCATAGATCGAGTTAATGCAATTCTAGAGGTTTTAATTAGAAAGAGATTTCAATTAATCAACCTAGGGTTAGACGTTATTTATTTCGAGAGAGGGTTTAATATACATTAGGGAGTCTTACGGATCAAGTCAAGTGAATAAATTGTGCAGTTCAGAGTTAGATAACAAGTGAAGTCTAGGTGGATTCTTCCTAAGGGTATCGTCTTAATCAACTGAGTTTTTCCAATGATATTTCCCCAATTCATTCTTTTTGTCTTTGCGTCTTTAGCTTAGTAATTAGTTAATTTAGATTTAAACAACAACTTCACTTATTTTAGGCTAGATAATAAAAAAAAAGTTAGTATTAGTACTTTTGGTTCCTTTGGGTTCGATAATCCGGTCTTGCCTTAACTATACTACTGTTCGATAGGTGCGCTTGCCTCAAATCGTTTTCATAGTTAGTTTTTAGGTTCGATCATTCTCATTATAAATTTTAAGACTTTGACATCACAGCGATCAAGTTTTTGGCGCCGTTGCCGGGGAACTAAAATATTAAGAAAGCTCTATTTTTATTACTTCAGCCATTTTTTTTATTTTTGCAATTTACTTTTATTTTTATTTTTATTTTTTTATCTTAGTTTTAAGTTTTCTAATTTTCTTTCTTTCTTTTTCCTAGCAGGTACCTCTAGTTTATGACTAGAAGGAACCCGAGAGGACCTTTAGTATACGACAGTGATATTGAAGCTACCGCTCGCAGGAATCGCAGAGAAATCAGACGAGCCCTAAATTACACAGAAAAAGAGCAAGAAGACGAATCCAATCCTACTGAAGGGATGGACGAGGATAATCCACCACCACAAGATGTGGCAGAAAATAATGCTCCGCGTACTATGTATGATTATGCTAAACCTCATTTAACAGGAGCAGAATCAAGTATTGTTAGGCCTACTATAGCTGCTAATAATTTTGAATTAAAGCCTAACACTATACAAATGATTCAACAATTTGTTCAATTTGATGGTTTACAGGACGAAGACCCAAATACTCATATAGCTAATTTTTTAGAGTTTTGTGATACCTTCAAAATAAATGGCGTTTCTGATGATGCCATAAGGCTTCGATTATTTCCCTTTTCATTAAGGGATAAAGCCAAACAGTGGTTAAACTCGTTACCATGAGGGTCAATCACTACATGGGTTCAAATGACCGAAAAAATTTTATTAAAATATTTCCCACCAGCCAAAACGGCCAAATTACGGAATGATATCTCTTCTTTTGTGCAGATGGATTTAGAGGCATTATACGATGCATGGGAGAGATACAAGGATCTCTTGAGAAGGTGTTCGCACCATGGTTTACCCTTGTGACTTCAAGTCCAAACTTTCTATAACGGTGTAAACCCCTCAACGTGGCAAATAATTGATTCAGCCGCTGGTGGAACCCTGAACAACAGAACTCCTGAAGTAGCCTACAAGTTTATTGAAGAGATGTCACTGAATAACTATCAGTGGCAGGTTACAAGGACAAAACCAACAAAATCAGCCGGAGTTTTCAACCTCGATGCAGTAACCATGCTATCAAACCAAGTAGAGATGATGAATAAAAAGCTTGATAGTTTGTGTTCTTCGCAGGTACATCCAGTAATGCAGTGCGACGCAAGTGGAACTATGGCGAATCCTGAGTACCCACCCTACCAACCGGGCACAGAAAGTGAATAGATGAACTATATAGGTAATAATTTCAGATCTAATAATAACTCTTATAATCCAGGTTGGAGGAACCACCCAAATTTTTCATGGGGAGGACAAGGAAATCAAAGACAACAACCTCCTCAAAATTTCCAAAATCAGCCCTATCCACAGGAGAAGAAGCCGAACCGTGAAGAGATGCTGACAAAATTCATGGCAGCTACAGATAACCGTCTCCAAGACACTGAGACCACCCTTAAGAATCAACAGGCATCAATTAAAGGGATCGAGAGCCAAGTTTGGGAACTCACTAAGACAGTTGGACAACTTACTAACACAGTTGGACAGCTTGCAAAGATAATTTTCGAATGACCGCAAGGGCGTCTACCAAGCAACACTGAGATTAACCCAAAGGAGCAAATCCAAGCCATAACCGCTCAAGAAAGTGAAGGGTTAGACGAGCCCAATTCAAGGCAAGAGAATGAGGTCAAAGAAGGTAAGGTTGAGGTAAGTAATAATAAGCCAAAACCGGTAATCAAATATTACCAACCTCGCATACCATATCCCGAAGCATTAAAGAGAGACGATACAGAGGAATAGTTCGGTAAGTTTCTTAAAATTTTAAAGAAATTACATATTAACTTACCGTTACTTAAAGCTCTTACGCAGATGCCAGATTCTAGAAAATTTTTAAAAGAGCTTTTGATGAACAAGCGAAGGATAAACGAGGCATCACACGTGGAACTTAACGTAATGTGCTCAGCAATCTTGCAAAATAAACTACCACAGAAATTAAAAGATCCAGGGAGTTTTACGATTCCATGTTTAATTGGTAGTTTACCTATTGATAATGCGTTAGCTGATCTAGGGGCAAGCATAAATGTCATGCCTTATAAATTGTTTAAACAACTAGGTCTAGGGAAACCCAAACAAACTAGGATGAGCATTCAACTAGCTGATAAAACTGTTAGAATTCCTAGGGGTATTATTGAAGATGTTCTTGTAAAAGTTGAAAAATTTGTTTTCCCAGTAGACTTTGTCGTTTTAGACATGGATGAGGACAATAGTATCCCCTTAATCTTAGGAAGACCATTTTTAGCAACTGCCAGGACTAAAATTGATATTGATGCAGGAGAACTCATACTTCGTGTAGGTAATGAGACAGTAACTCTCAAAGCTCTTGATTCAGCTAGAACAACGAGTAATCAAGGTGAGAAAACAAACTCTATTGATAACCATTCGGTTAACCCTTCTTTTTAGGGAGTACCACAAAAGAATACAACTGAACCCGATCCTAGACCCAGTGTTAACAAAGAAATAACTCATGAGGAACGAGGGATTCAAATCGATGATCTAGACAAGTGGAAGATGCATTTCAAGGAGAAATTAGGAATACACGAAGCAGAACCAGAGCCACTCCACGAAGCAAACAAGTTCAAAATCGGAGATCAGGTATTGATAGAAAAAATAGACCCTTAAATATCTCCTCCTGACCCTAACACAAACAAAGAAATACCGTTTAGGGTAATCAGTGTTTTTCCATACAAAACAGTTGAGGTAAGTAATCCTATCTTTGGCACTTTCAATTTAAGTGCATCTCAACTTAAATTCTATCATGATAATGAAACCAATAGCATGAGGAAGGACTTTCAACTCCGCAAACCACCATGAATATACAAATGAGCGGAGAGTCTAGCGTAAGACTATAAAAGAGCGCTTCTCGGGAGGCAACCCGACTACTAACCCCATTAAATTTTTATTTTGTCTTATTTATTCTATTTTATCCTTTCTTTATAGTATCTAACTATAAACTAACCAAAAGTGCATATTTCCAGACCACACGGCCTTACACACGACCGTGGCCGTGGCCGTGTGGAGGTACAGAATCTTCGTACTGACAATGGCAGAAGAGGTACAAGTCAGAAAATAATCAAATCTCCAAGTCACGGACTCCAACCACCACGCCACGGGCACCGACAAAATGCCACGGCTGTGCGACGCAGCCGTGGACGACACTGACTTATCACCAACGGGCGTGGCGACCTGAGCATGGGTGTGGGAGAAACGGACGAAGCCCACCATGGCCGTGCGATGGCGGCCATGTGAGACGCCACGCCCACGAGACACGGGCGTGTGAATATACCTGACTTGAGAATTCTATTTAAACCACCCACCCCTCCCTCTTCTCACCCACTCAGCCCATTTAGTTTTCCTTTTCTTTCTCAACCCTCTCCTTATTTTTTCCTCTCTAATATTTCATTAACTATCGAGCCACACCATAACTATGTCGAAGAAGTGGAAGGAACTAAGCACAATCTCCCCACGGAAGACCGATTTACATAAGTTCATGCCGGCCGCTTCATTCATTCGACGAGCCAAGGATATTTGAGGCTATTTAGTTTTTATTTCGTTTTTCTCTTTTGCTTCAATTTCCTTATCTTTACTTCTCTTCTGCTTAATTTAACTTATTTTACTTTAGTTTCTTGATTTTAGGTTCTACAGGCTGCTTGGGAATCACACCACGACCACCACCATATCCCCAGCCTTAGAAATCACACCCAACAATAAAGACCTTACGGTCCATCCATCTTTTCTTCTAATTTTATTTCAAATTTTATTTCTCTTCACTTTAGCTTGCTTTTCTTTAATTATTTAATTAGTATAGTTTGAATTATTATTATTATATCCTGGCTAATCCTCCACGAGCTACCCAATTTCTTCATCTAGCGCAGGATCGTCATCAAGAACGACCCCTCCAACTTATTTTTCACCTCCAATTCAAGGATTGCATCCGTAATTCAGGAAGTTTCACTTCTCCCCATATCTTATGATTTTATTATTATTGTGTTATTATATCTTTGTACATTGAGGGCAATGTACATCTTAAGTGTGGGGGTGAACAACCTAAAAAGGTGCCTAACTTTTTTCATTATTCTCAAATTCCTGAAATTAGGTGCCAAACTTTTTGCATTATTCTCAAATCCCTGAATTATGTCTTGTTTCTAAAGTAAGTTTCTCATATTATCATTAGAATGAAATTTCTATGATTCATGATCTTTATTGATATGTTTTAGATTAAGCCATTGATAATTGTGCATTGATAATTAAATTCTAAGATACTAGAGAATCAAGCATGATAAGTCTATTTTTCGGTATTGAAATTTTTTTTTCTAGGTTGTTAACCTGAATTTGAATATTACTTTGAAGTTTGAAATTTACGAGGTTGATATCAAAATACCCATAACTTTTGTGAGATTTTGAGCCTTATAAGAGCATATATCCTTTTTCGTGCTCACTTTTTGATTATGAGTGTGTCAACATTGAACTGTTATTCTAGAACTTGCCTCGATTATACATGTTGAGACCACATCTTTGATTTGATACACAGAAATGATAAAGGCACCTAGGATTTAACCCACTTACTCCATAAAAAGCCTACCTTCATAATTAACCCCCTAGTGAACCCCTTTGATCCTAACAACCCTTTTTATTGACTCACCCACTAATTTTAACCCAAAAACCCTTTGTATTTGTTATCACCATTCTTCTTGACTACCCTTTTTTGTCGAGATTTGATTTTGAGCAGTTGCCTAACTATGTTCTATATTTCAATTCTAAAAGTTCTTTCCTATTATTACTTTGTTTGTTCTTAAAAAAACATCGAAGTATATTCAGTATTAGTATAAGGAAAAACGAGCTTATACAGTTGAATTCCAATTACTGAAGAAGAAGCTCATATTAGAGTATTATTAGTTTCAAAATTTCAATTCATGTAATTATTTATTTATCGGTTCATTTTTTTCTAGTTAGGTAATTTGTCAATTCAATCTCGATTCTAACCCTCTAATTCAGCCTCTATCCACACCTTTAACCCAAGCCCCATTACAACCCTGTTAAAGACCTTTTGATTTGTTCATCATCTCATATTACAGTGGTGGAGATTTGATTTTCATGCAAGCCTATGGGATTAACTTTTCAGGTTTGACATTTGAGTACTTAATTCTGAACCTTAAACACTTCGAGTGGTTTGAGTGAATCTTTTGTGAGGATGTCAATCCTTATAGGTTTTGGATCAGAGGTAATTATTTAGATGAGGGGAAACACCTATGTTTTGTGCTACAAATGTATGACTTATATTGTTTGAATCTTTAGGACTCTTTGAGTTAAATTATCCATGTATAAATTATCTATAAATTATGATGAGACACTGTTGATAGGAATATTGAATCATGGAAAGTTCGTTTTAATTGTAAGTTGAGAATTTTGCTTGAGGACAAGAAAAAGCTTAAGTGTGGGGGTATCTGATAAACCGTAAAAGTATCATATTTTAATCCCACATTTAGCATACTTTTGGATGATTTATCCTTTGATTTATGTAAAAAGGTGCTCTTAATCCTTTCTTTTCATGTTTTATACTCAGGAAAGAACCGGAGGATGAAAAGAACGAGAAACGGGCTCAAAATGGACCAAATTGGGCCAAAGTGAAAATCAACACGGCCTGGACTTAAGCCAACACGGCCGTGTCTCTTTGACAGACTAGAACACGGCCTGATAATGATTTACACGGGCGTGTCTCCTCATTAAAAGTCTGAACACGACCTAAAGACGATTCACACGGGCGTGTGTCATGGTCGTGTCCCTGTCGTGGAAAAGAGAAATTTCACTCAGAAAAGGATACTTAGGGGCAAAGAAACCTATTTCAAAAGCCTATATAAACACCCTACGTATAACCTAGAAGGGGGCGGTGAGCTAGGCCAAAGAGCCGAGCCGAAAAGGTCAGATTTATGGGAAACACTCGAAGATAGCCAGTTGATCCATCTCAAGAAGCCGAAATTCTACTCAAGACGGCGGATCTCTCCTTCAATTCCTTCAGAGGGTTTTAGGGATTTCTTATGTTTTGTTTTATCTTTTCTTCTAAGATGTTTTCTTTTATTATTATGAACTAAACCCTTGAGATACGAGGGGGTGAAACTTAGATGAATCTTGTTATCGTTTCTTTGAACTATATGATAAATACTTGATTTGTTCTTAATTATGTGTTCTTAATTCTTGTGTTGATATTTCCGGGATATTGATTCAAGTTTGATGTGCTTAGGTGGAGGAGCAAAGTCCCCGCTTAAGAGTAGATCTAGCATAATTAAGCGGAGTTGATCGTGAGCCTAGAGATAGGGTGGCGAGATTTTGCAGATTAGGGTGAAACCTAATATGGGAGTCCATAGATCGAGATAATGCAATTCTAGGGGTTTTAATTAGAAAGAGATTTCAATTAATCAACCTAAGGTTAGACATTATTCGCTTCGAGAGAGGGTTTAATATACATTAGGGAGTCTTACAGATCAAGTCAAGTGAATAAATTATGCAGTTGAGTTAGATAACAAGTGAAGTCTAGGTGGATTCTTCCTAAGGGTATCGTCTTAATCAACTGAGTTTTTCCAACAGTATTTCCCCAATTCATTCTTTTTGTCTTTGCGTCTTTAGCTTAGTAATTAGTTAATTTAGATTTAAACAACTTCACTTATTTTAGGCTAGATAATAAAAAGAAAGTTAGTATTAGTACTTTTGGTTCCTTTGGGTTCGACAATCCGGTCTTGCCTTAACTATACTACTGTTCGATAGGTGCGCTTGCCTCAAATCGTTGTCATAGTTATTTTCTAGTTTCGATCATTCTCATTATAAATTTTAAGACTTTGACATCACAGCGATCACTTATTTTTATTTTTATTTATTTATTTTATTTTAGTTAATTTTCTTTTATTATTAAACTCTTTAAATTTTTAAGTATAATTTGATTTCTTTTATCTCTGGCTGTTTAACTCTCGAGTAACTATAACAAACGTCCATTAAATAAGAACTCCCTAAAAACTTTACTGATGACTTCGCAGTTTAAAAAGGTTCAAGGTGCCACTCAAGGAACGAACACACCACCAGAGTATTCTCCACCACCTTTGTTGTAACAACCCAAACCCGGCCCAAACACTACGACCGAATTTGATTTGTTACGGAGAAAAACCTTGTGAACACCATTTCGATACTTATTAAATTTTTATTGAAACTTCCCGTTTTCGGTTATCTTGTCAAAGCTACCCTTTAGATTTAATTTGGGAATTTATTTAAGTCCGGTTGTTATACCAGTTTCAAGTGTGCCCGATGGCGCGAAAAAGCATTTTCGAGTTATTTTAAGAAAACATGTGATTTTTAGTTCAATTTAATAATATAGTTTAAAGCAAATATCCAACATAAAAGAAAATAACACAAATGTAGTTTAAGGAGGCCTTATTACAACCCAAGTAAAAATAAAGAAATTTAAAGTTCTATAAATTTGAATCCTTTTTGCATGGCCACCTCGAGTCCAACTGGCTCCTCCACCGCCATCTACGAGTCACTGAAAAATGTTAAAGGAGAAGGTGAGTCACCAAGACTCAGATATGTAACCCTTCCCGGTTAATACAACGTTTCATACACAACATATAACGATTAATTAAGCAAAGTATCGTGTACCCAACCTAGCCAACCAAACACCTTTGCCTACCCCATGTGGTACCAAACCTTTGGTGACCGTAGTCACGATGTGTTACCAAAACACCGGTGGTGCCAAACCCTTTGGTGACATATAGTCACAATGTGCTACCAAAGCACTGGTGTCCGTAGACACAAATCGGGTGATGGGGCCAACCCATCGTGTGATACCAAATCACCGCGACGATCCCATATCTCAAGTGGGGCCAACCCACGGTGGTGTTAACCACGAGGGACAAGTCGCTATGAGGTACCAAACCTCTGGAGGTACCAAACCTCTGGTGACATATAGTCACAGTGTGCTACCAAAGCACTGGTGCTCGTCAGCACGATATCACTGCCCCCTCCTCTCATCAACCCATGTCAAGCAATCAACAGAACATACATATATCACATATATCAAATAATCCATGCTTCCCAAAAGCATTATCATCAATCTCATACAAATAGAGACTTTAGGTATCCTCGCTTGTACCATTAAGGCACTAAAGCCGTATCTACATAAAGCAGATTTACACATAACATACACTTAATACACTTATTAACTATTATACGTGTGTATGTACACACCTGTCACCAACGAGGAGTCTAATCCCGAAGATTAAAGAAATCGGCCTCCCAAGATCCACTTGTTCCTAACACCCTTGAGTACTAGCCACCAAGTGTTTCTCAAAATCGATTGCTCCAAAGCAACGGGTTCACCCGCTTGCTTCCGAATCGAAGGCCCTATATTTTAATCAAGCGATTAGTAGCCTTAATGATCATTGCCGAAATAGTCACTTACCAACCTCCAAGTCGACAAGAAGAGAAAAGAGAATCCTAGACATTCGGCCTAACATACTTACCCTCCAAATTCGATTAGAGAATGCTTCCCCCTCCTTGTTCAAGATTCGGCCAAGGTTCCAAAAAGAAGAGAGGTTTTTCTTTTATCGGTTTTTGGGAGAATAATCAAAGAATAAACAACAACTAATGAAGGCTAGCCGAAAATTGAGAGAAGAGACTAGGGAAATCGGCACACCAATAGGGATTAGATTCGGCTAGAGACTAAGAGATGGAAGTGGTTCTTAACTTTGAAGAAAGAAAAGAAATCAAATGGCAACTATTTGGGAGAATTTCGGCTACAAAAAATTCTAAAAAAATTTAAGATGGTAGATGGGGTTTATATAGGATTTGGCATCCCCTAGTAGCCTTGCAGTCCACACCTCCTTGTTCAAGGAGTTCAAAATTCAGCAACCTCTCCAAGTACTCTTGGCCACACATTTCAATTAATTCAAATAATTTGAATTAATCACTTAATAATCCTTCTAATCAAATAATATCTTTGATTATCCTATGGAATTATCATATCTCTTGTATTATCAAAGGTTTAAGCAAATTAAAACTAATTAAAATGCTTAAATTATCCCTTAATAATTACACCTAATAAAAGAGTTTGAAGGAGAAAAACTCTCCCCCTTGTGCCGTCCAAATAAAAACAAAAAGAGGAGGATTTTGTGACTCGAACACAAGCTCTCCCTTGCTCCTTGGTGGCGTCACATGTAGCTCTTAAGTGGGCTTCTTTTGCCACTTAACCAAGGGCTTTTAGTGTTAAATTACCCACACTTATTCTTATAACACCACTTACCAAGGCTCCCTTCTTTTAAAAGTTAAAAACTAAAATTTCCTACCAAATCGAGCCAACACAAAGCCTTAAATTGACCATTATTATTCCATAAATAATGACACAGCAGTTCATACATAAGAAAAATAATTTATTTCCAAATAGCCCCGTTTTTGGGATGTTACAGTTCTACCCCCCTTAGAATAAATTTCGTCCTCGAAATTCCTTGATCAAAAGAGATGGGGGTATTGCTGCCGCATCACCTCCTCGGGCTCCCACGTAGCTTCTTCCACTCCGTGGTTCTGCCATAACACTTTTACTAAAGGCACTGCCTTTCTTCGTAGAACTTTCACATCTCGGTCTACAATCTGAACCGGTTCTTCCTCAAAAGATAAATCCGTGTTCACCTCGGTCTCTGCTACTGGCACAACGTGCGAAGGATCTGACCGATACCGTCTCAGCATTGATACATGGAATACGTCATGAATCGACTCGATTCTGCGGCGGCTCTAGGCCGATAAGCCACCAGGTCCTACTCGCTTCACAACAGTATATGGGCCAATGAACCTTGGGCTCAGCTTCCCTTTCCGTCCAAATCTCAACACTTTTTCCAAGGCGACACTTTCGGAAAGACTTTGTCTCCCACAAAGATACTCCACTTCCTTGCGTTTGAGATCGGCATAAGACTTACGCCTATCCGATGCTTCCTTGAGACGAGACCGAATCACCTTGACTTTGTCTTCCGTCTCCGTTACCAATTCTGGACCCAGAACTTGTCTTTCTCCCAACTCCGTCCAACATGTAGGAGTACGACACTTCCGTCCATATAGGGCCTCATATGGAGCCATTTGAATACTCGTTTGATAACTATTGTTATAAGCGAATTCCGCTAATGGTAGGTACTCCTCCCAACTACCACTAAAATCCAAGACACGGCCTCTTAACATGTCTTCCAAAATCTGTATCACCCTTTCCGAGTGTCAGTCGATTTGTGGGTGGAAAGCCCATCTTGAAATCTAACAGTGTACCCAAAGCTTGATGCAACGCTTTCCAAAACCTTGACGTGAATCTGGGGTCCCTATCCGAGATAATCGACACTGGCACGCCATGCAACCTCACTATTTCACCCACATATAGCTTCGCTAACTTCTGGAGTGAGTAATCCATTCTCACCGGCATGAAGTGAGCTGACTTAGTTAGGCGATCCACAATTACCTGCATCGCATCCTTCTTGGTGGGCGTAAGGGGTAGCCCGCTAACAAAATCCATGGTGATCCTCTCCCATTTCCACTGAGGGATCTTTATCGGTTGAAGTAGTCCCGATGGTGACTGATGTTCAGCCTTAACCTGCGACACGTCGGACACTTCCCTACGAACTCCGTTATCTCACGCTTCAACCCCGCCACCAAAGCTGCTTTCCGCAAGTCTCCATACATTTTGCTTCCTCCAGGATGCATAGCGTATGGGCTGCTATGTGCATCTTGGAGAATTTTCTGTCTTAACTCTGTATCTTTTGGCATACATACTCGTCCTTGAAAACAAAGCACTCCATCAATAGACGCATTTGTACCCTTCCAATCCACCGTCTTGAACTTGTACCCTCTTAGAGCTCAAGCCTTCATCCACTAAGCGCTTTTCTTTAATCTCCTCAATCCATGTCGGCTTAACTTGAAGTTACGCCAAAAGACTCCCATCATCATCTACAGACTTAACCGAGCGAACATTGCTCTTAAGTCCGAATTCGCTTCCGGCTCAATGCGTCGGCTACCACATTAGCCTTTCCCGGATGGTACTCGATTGAGCAATCATAGTCCTTTAGTAGTTCAATCCCACGTGTTTGTCTCAGATTCGGATCCTTACGAGTCGGGAGATACCTCAAGCTTTTGTGATCTGTGTAGACCATCGACTTCTCTCCATACAGGTAATGTCTCCATATCTTGATGCAAAGACGACCGCCGCTAACTCCAAGTTGTGGGTTGGGTAGTTAACCTCATGCGATCTTAAGCGACGGGATGCATAGGCTACTACCTTCCCATCTGCATCAACACACATCCCAAACCGGGTGTGAGATGCATCACAATAAACTCGTGAATAACTTTCCGCTTCAGTGGTGTACCAAAACCGAGCTTCAGTCAAAATCTTCCTTAGCTTATCAAAGCTTTCTTGCCGCTTTTCCGTCCATACAAATGGGACACCTTTCCTTAGCAACTTAGTTAATGGTATTTTGCTATTAGAGAGAATCCTTCCACGAATCTCCGATAGTACCGCTAAACCAGAAAACTTCGTATTTCACCACCGTCCTAGGTGGTTTCCACTCCAATCTTGCTTCAATCTTGTGAGGGTCTACCCTAATTCCTTGGTGATACTACATGACCTAAGAAAGCCACCTCCTAAGCCAAAATTCACACTTACTGAATTTGGCATATAGCTACTTCTTCCTCAATACTTGCAGGAACTATCCAGTAAATGCTTGTCATGCTCTTCCTCTGTCTTTGAGTAAACCAATATGTCGTCTATGAACACCACGCATTTAACTGGTCCAAATCTTCTTTGGAATACTCTGTTCATCAAGTCCATGAATGCGCGGTGCATTAGTCAACCCGAATGGCATTACCAAGAACTCGAAATGCCCATACCGAGTTCGGAATGCCGTTTTGTGAACATCACCTCCTTCACCCTTAATTGGTGATAACTCGACCTAAGGTCTATCTTTCAAAACACCGAGGCACCCTTTAGTTGATCGAACAAGTCGTCAATCCGAGGCAGCGGATACTTGTTCTTGATCGTTAACTTATTTAAGCGACGGTGAGTCGATGCACATCCGCATAGAACCGTCCTTCTTCTTGACAAACAACACAGTGCTCCCCACGGAGATATACTTGGTCGTATAAACCCTCTATCCAAGAGCTCACGAATTTGAGCCTTTAGCTCCACCAATTCCTTTGGTGCCATTCGGTATGGTGCTATAGACACAGTGCCGTTCGGTAGCAAGTCTATACCGGTCGACTTCTCGATCCAGGAGGCAAACCGGAAGTTCTTCCGGGAATACATCGATAAATTCCCCAACCGTTCGGACCTTTTCAATTACTAACCCCTTAGCTTCCAAAGCACGATTTGAACGATACGCCTCACAACCCTTCTTGACCATCTTTTGACCTTCAAGGCCGTCACTACGTTGGACGAGATAATTCCTTCTATCTCCTATCATAACCACTTCATCACCTTGATCGTCTTAAGGACCATGCGCTTAGTCGCGCAATCCAAACTCGCTTGGTACTTAACCAACCAATCCATACCAAGGATCAAATCGAACTCCCAAACGGTAGTTCCATTAGATCACTACAAATACTACCCCCTTGAAGTTCTAGGGTACGCCTTTATAAAGTCTATCTACGACTATGGAGTGACCTAAGGGGCTAACTACGGTCATCTCCTAGAGCGATTTTTGATTTTAGGTCCATAGTTCCTACCACACTACAAGCAATGTGCGAAAAGGCGTCGAGCCCACATCAATCAATGCAACATAAGGAAAACCGAAAATTAGAAACGCGTCAGGTTATTACATCCGGTGCGTCACCTTCTTCGCGACACCTTGCTGCGTAGACTAAGCCCAGTGCCTAGCTTCGTGTTGCCCGAACCTCTCGCCTTGAGTTCCACGACCTCGGTTAGGACCGTTGTTTCCTCTACCATTACCACGACCCTCCGTGGTCCTACATTTCTATCTTGAGCACGGTTCGCCCTCTGGCGTCGCTTCTTAGCTAGCTTTTGGGGACAATCTCGACGCGATGCTCCAAAGATCCACACTCAAAGCATCCTTTGTCACCGGTCCAACATCCTCCCCAATGGGTCTTTCCACAGCCGATTGCACCGAGTCGGCCTCGATTAGCGGTTGTGGGCCTTGTCACCGATTGGGCCCACTTGGCCTAGCCTTTTCCTCGAGCACTACCGCTTGACCCGGTGACCCAAAACTTCTCTTACGATTGTTCTTACTATAGCTCGCCTCACGGCCTCCTTGATTCCTTGGCTACCTTAGCCTTCTCCACTAGAGATGAGAACTCACGAACTCTTTGTGGGGCAATCAAGAAACTTAAGTCATCTCGGAGTCCGTCCTCCTCAAAGCGGACACAGCGCTCATGTTCAGTAGCCACGATGCCTCTCGCATATCTACTCAGCCTTAGAAATTCCGCCTCATATTCCGACACGGACTTAGTTCCTTGAACTAATCCCAGAAAAGCCTTTCTCTGCGCGTCAGTGTAGCTAATGCCCACATACTTTCTCTGATAGGCGGTTCTGAAATACTCCCAAGTCAAATCTTCTGCTGTAGCCCCATCTCGAACCGTCACCACCATCGATACGCTTCATCCTTCGAGCGAGCGTGCGCCCCTTTCAGCTTCTCTTCCTCAGTCAGGTCAAGGTCATCCATAATTCTTTCAGTTGACTCTAGCCAGTATTCTGCTGCACTAGGTGCCACTCCTGACACACCTCGGAATACCTCCGCTCCGTTAGATCGGAGTCGCTCGGGAACAGATTTCCGAGCTCCAACATTTCCACCAGCCCCAGCCACCATCTCCAAGACTCGCGAACACGACTTACGATACCGACTCGCCACCGGTGCGCTCCGGCTCCTCACTCTAAAAGTAGGAGGTGGTGGTGGCGATGGTACCTCATTTTACGAACCTTGTCACGACTGACGGGTTCAGACACCGTCATCCTACCCCTACCACGTCCACGGCGTCCACGTCCTCTAGAACTCATTCTATCTACCGCGCTTTTAATCTGATTAAGAAAAATTTTATGCGTTAGCATTTGTTTCACTTTATTACTCGCGAAGAAATTTTATGGATAAGGTTTAATCAGAGATTCTTTCGAGCAAACAATGTTTGAGTTTCTATCCTAGTTCACACAAAGAAGTCCATGCATCCATTCCTTAATACTTTCCATACCTATTCACTCATCGAACATTTCGCCATTTCTAACCCGGGTGGTATTTTCGTCTTTTTTCCCTACAGGGGTATTTTCGTAATTTTCCAAAACCAAAATATTCTGCTGATGATTTCCAAAGCTAAGTTATTGAATATTTGTAAAATAGCTGAAATTTTGGGCAAAACCGTCGGATCAATATTTTATGGGTCAGGGGCATTTTGGTAATTTACTCCTAAGGGTATTTTTGTAATTTTTCACAGGTCAAGCTTTCCGAGAAAACATGGTATACCTAGTGTTCTAGGGTTTAAGAGGGTTATTGGATAAGTTTTGAAAACATTAGGGCTTGTTGTCTCGTTTCTATTTTTGAAAAACAAGGCTAATTCCCTTTTGGGTTTTAATCATTGTTTTTAGCCTATGACCGAGCCTTCACTGGTCGGGGTGAACCAAAGCTACGCACTGTGCAGTAATTCAAGTGAAGAGGAGGTGGGTCACGCGGACCGCTTAAATACCAAGCTCTCACCGAACCTTTCTAGACATGCGCACAGAGGTTACCACACCACCGAGCCTTACGAGTTAGGGTGAACAGAAGCTACGCACTGGTAGGATACTGCGAAGAAGAGGAGGTGAGTCACGAGGAGGCCGCTTAAATACCAAGCTCTTAGGATCCAATCCTAGACATGCGCATGTGGGTTACCACACCTAGCTCATTGACTAAGTCATAGGTTGGTTTAGTTCTTTAAGTCTTATGCTTCGTTGTGTTTGAGTAATCTAGCCTTAGGGTCCAAGTCCTATAAGTCTATCTACGTTCCATGCTTCCTACCCTTCTACGAATATAATTCACGAAAGGTTTAGATGTACTTACAGGTGGATCGGTCTTAGGAGACTCGGGCCATCTTTGTTCAAAAACCAGAAATCATTCAAAAGGCCTTTTAAAACATTTTTGGGCCTTGGGCCCCCACAGACGAGCTTTGAACTGGGCTCTGATACCAATTCTGTAACAACCCAAACCCAGCCCAAACACTACGACCGAATTTGATTTGTTACGGAGAAAACCTTGTGAACACCATTTCGATACTTATTAAATTTTTATTGAAACTTCCCGTTTTGGTTATCTTGTCAAAGCTACCCTTTAGATTTAATTTGGGAATTTATTTAAGTCCGGTTGTTATACGATTTCAAGTGTGCCTGATGGCGCTAAAAAGCATTTTCGAGTTATTTTAAGAAAACATGTGATTTTTAGTTCAATTTAATAATATAGTTTAAAGCAAATATCCAACATAAAAGAAAATAACACAAATGTAGTTTAAGGAGGCCTTATTACAACCCAAGTAAAAATAAAGAAATTTAAAGTTCTATAAATTTGAATCCTTCGCATGGCCACCTCGAGTCCAACTGGCTCCTCCACCGCCATCTACGAGTCACCGAAAAATGTTAAAGGAGAAGGTGAGTCACCAAGACTCGATATGTAACCCTTCCCGGTTAATACAACGTTTCATACACAACATATAACAGATTAATTAAGCAAAGTATCGTGTACCCAACCTAGCCAACCAAACACCTTTGCCTACCCCATGTGGTACCAAACCACCTTTGGTGACCGTAGTCACGATGTGTTACCAAAACACTGGTGGTGCCAAACCACTTTGGTGACATATAGTCACAATGTGCTACCAAAGCATGGTGTCCGTGAGACACAAATCGGGTGATGGGGCCAACCCATCGTGTGATACCAAATCACCGCGCACGATCCCATATATCTCAAGTGGGGCCAACCCACGGTGGTGTTAACCACGGGGACAAGTCGCTATGAGGTACCAAACCTCTGGAGGTACCAAACCTCCGGTGACATATAGTCACGATGTGCTACCAAAGCACCGGTGCTCGTCGAAGACGATATCACGCCCCTCCTCTCATCAACCCATGTCAAGCAATCAACAGAACATACATATATCACATGTATCAAATAATCCATGCTTCCCAAAAGCATTATCATCAATCTCATACAAATAGAGACTTACCGGTATCCTCGCTTGTACCATTAAGGCACTAAAGCCGTATCTACATAAAGCAGATTTACACATAACATACACTTAATACACTTATTAACTATTATACGTGTGTATGTACACACCTGTCACCAACGAGGAGTCTAATCCCGAAGATTAAAGAAATCGGCCTCCCAAGATCCACTTGTTCCTAACACCCTTGAGTACTAGCCACCAAGTGTTTCTCAAAATCGATTGCTCCAAAGCAACGGGTTCACCCGCTTGCTTCCGAATCCGAAGGCCCTATATTTTAATCAAGCGATTAGTAGCCTTAACAGTCATTGCCGAAATAGTCACTTACCAACCTCCAAGTCGACAAGAAGAGAAAAGAGAATCCTAGACATTCGGCCCTAACATACTTACCCTCCAAATTCGATTAGAGAATGCTCCCCCTCCTTGTTCAAAGATTCGGCCAAGGTTCCAAAAGAAGAGAGGGTTTTTCTTTTATCGGTTTTTGGGAGAATAATCAAAGAATAAACAACAACTAATGAAGGCTAGCCGAAAATTGAGAGAAGAGACTAAGGAAATCGGCACACCAATAGGGATTAGATTCGGCTAGAGACTAAGAGATGGAAGTGGTTCTTAACTTTGAAGAAAGAAAAGAAATCAAATGGCAACTAGTGGGAGAATTTTGGCTACAAAAATTCTAAAAAAATTTAAGATGGTAGATGGGGTTTATATAGGATTTGGCATCCCCTAGTAGCCTTTAGTCCACACCTCCTTGTTCAAGGAGTTCAAAATTTCGGCAACCTCTCCAAGTACTCTTGGCCACACATTTCAATTAATTCAAATAATTTGAATTAATCACTTAATAATCCCTTCTAATCAAATAATATCTTTGATTATCCTATGGAATTATCATATCTCTTGTATTATCAAAAGGTTTAAGCAAATTAAAACTAATTAAAATGCTTAAATTATCCCTTAATAATTACACCTAATAAAAGAGTTTGAAGGGAGAAAACTCTCCCCCTTGTGCCGTCCAAATAAAAACAAAAAGAGGAGGATTTTGTGACTCGAACACAAGCTCTCCTTGCTCCTTGGTGGCGTCACATGTAGCTCTTAAGTGGGCTTCTTTTGCCACTTAACCAAGGGCTTTTTAGTGTTAAATTACCCACACTTATTCTTATAACACCACTTACCAAGGCTCCCTTCTTTTAAAAGTTAAAAACTAAAATTTCCTACCAAATCGAGCCAACACAAAGCCTTAAATTGACCATTATTATTCCATAAATAATGACACAGCAGTTCATACATAAGAAAAATAATTTATTTCCAAATAGCCCCGTTTTTGGGATGTTACATTTGTAACACCCCAAACTCGGTCTGTGCGTTAAGACCAGATTTGACATGTCACACGAAATGATCATATGTAAAGTCTCTTAAAGGTTTGTAGAAAATGAATTTTAAAATAAAGATGTTTAAAAGGTGTTTATTGAAAATCGAGGTTGATTGTTAAATTTAATAATTTAAGATGTAAGAGTTTATAATTTGAAAAAAAATAAAATACTTGATTCAATATCCCGAGAACTGTAAAAGAGTTCAAAAGAAATTTTTGAAAACAAGATTTTTAAAAGAGTTATTTACAGAAAAATGTTACCTGAGTTAAAATTAACTAAGAATGAAATCCTTTTTAAATGACGTTTATTTATGAAAAATGTTTGTTTCTATTTTTAGAAAAGAAATCCCATTTAAGTATTTAAAACGTAATATAAAATCCATCCACAAGTAAAACATCCATAAAAATTTAACCTGAGGCCTTATTACATCACAACTTAAAAGCAAATATTAAAAAGTACTTTAAAGAAATCCAAGTTTAATTAACCCATTAATCGTAGTATGGCCTCCTTCGAGTCATCCCAGTGCCCAAGCCTCCGTCATCGATAATTACGAAAAGGGTAAAGAAAGCGGGATGAGTTACTTAGAACTCAATGTGTAACTCACTTACCATAGTCCATGGGCCAAAACCATTTAAGCATTTATTTGGGCTCGAGCCCATTACAAATATAAAATTTAACATGTATAGAATGCTTGTGATATGCAATTTCCCAAAACCAATCCTAAGTTTCCATCCGCTACACACCACCCGTACCAACCAAAGCACACCTGTGGGAGCTTTAGTCACCCACCCCGCTAACACACCAAAGCGGCATTAAGCCATATATCAAACTGGCACGAAGCCATATTTCAAGCTCGGGCACGAAGCCATCGTAATTTTGTAGCAAAGCTACCGAACTTCTCTTCATCCAAAAGCCCAACCCATGCAATCATGTATATAATATGCATAACAATCCATTCTTATAATTATTCCAACATAAGGCTCATTATAAAAGTTATCACAAACTGGCCCATTTCACATTTTGGCCCACATAATCTCATATCACATTTGGCCCATTTAGTAGTTATCACGTATGGCCCATTTATCAAAATCACATATGGCCCATCTATCAAAATCACATATGGCACATTTATCAAAATCACATATGGCCCATTTATCAAAATCACATATGGCCCAATAAGTCACTTTTATCGATTTAGCCCATTAAGGGCAATTTCGTAATTTTCATAATCTCGATACCAATTTCATAGTTTTTACTATTAAAGTGTTAAAATATACCATTTTACCCGATTTCACCAACTTTGTGAATTTAATCTAACATTATTACGATGTGGTTATCTAACCGCATGAGATATGGTGTGAGATTACACACTGATCAGGTGAGCACTACACTTTCCTGATTGTCAACACCTAAAAATGTTATAACGCTCGATTAGAACACTAACACTTAAAATAAATCTATGCTAATGTAAGCGGTCAAGATTTTTACCCTCGGAATCTCGAATAACTACTATTTGTCGGTTCTCCCCGGTTGACGGTTCACAACTCGTTGGAAAATCCTGAACAGCTAATGGCTCAGAACTACGAACAACCTCGAATAACTGGTTTTCACCGAATGAGGGTCCACAACCCGGTGGAAAATTTGGATTATCTAAACAGCCCTTCGCTTGAATCTAGTGGGAATAGTGAATCCGCCCCTCTTCCGATCACTATTCACCACCCTTTTTGACCCTTTCTTGCTTGCCTCCATTGACATAAGAATATTAGTCCAACTATTATTTCGAAAATTAAGACGATTGATTTTAAGGGGCGAAATCGGCTTACCACGAAATCCTTACGTTCAAAGGATGAAAATCAAGCGATAGCGTTCCTAAGATAAAATCGATTAGTAAACCCCATCATTAATGAAATAATGAGTAATATGGAATTCCTTGATAAAAACCCTTACCTTAAAACTTTGGACCGAATCCTAGCGATTCACGATGATTTTGGACACTCTAAATTTTGGCCTTCCACTAAGTTTCTAAAATAGAGAAAAGATTCGAGTGAGTCATGGTATGATGATGATATCGATCCAAAAGACCATCCCATACCAACATGAAATTTTGGCACAAAGGAAAAAGGGAAAATAAGAATACTAGAGTATTATATTAGCCACTTACCGAGCGATTAAAGTGTGAGAAGAAAAGAAGGAAATGGTTTGAGAAGAAGATAAGTGTTGTAAAATATTCGGCTATGAAGAGAAAAATTTGAAGGAGATGGTGTTAGCAACATTCGGCCATGGAGGAAAAGAAAAGGGAGAAAATGTTGAATAAATTTTGTAAGAAGAAGGAGATGAAATAAATGTATAGGATAATTAGGTGTTTCGGTTTTGGTTCATTTCAAGAATAGAACATGAACAAAGAGAGAGGTTTGAGACTAGAGAGCATTCGGCAATAGAGGAAGAAAAGAAAAGAGAAAATGGCCTTCAAGGTTTTGGTGTTTTCGGCACTAGGGGAAATGACTTGAGAGAATAGGCAAATTTAGACCAAAATGGTCAAAATGGGATGACCAGAAGAAAAACGAAAGATGCTTAACTAATGCTCAATGTGCATTCGACTAGGGAGAGAAAAGATGAAGAGAAAATGTTTTGAGAGAAAGCAAAAATGACCCAAAAAGAAATATGCCCAACAAGCACCTATCCTTACTCAAAAGTCTTCAAAAATTCGGCCACCCCCTTAGCCCCTAAAACCGTCCAAGTACATGGACACCAAAGTCAAAGTTTGGCCATTCCAAAATTTCCAAAACACATTCCTTAAAATGTGCCTTGTGTTCCCCCTACATACCATAATCTCATGATTCCCTACCTTAAGTTCAATTCTTGCCTTAATCCATTAGCCACCTTACCATAAACTAAAAGTCCAACCTTCCAAAAATAAAGCTTGGCCGACACATGCTAGATGAGTGCAAAAATTAAAAAATTTCTCATGCATAACAAGGGATTCGAGCCTCTTCCCTCTAAGTATGCTTATGGCGTCAACTCCTCTTTACTACTAGCTCATCTTATGCTAACTTTTGCCACTTAATTTCCTTAAACATCGAGGTTACTTGTTCCACTTCAATAAAGTTCTATTTACCAAAATTTATTCCAAAATCCAATTAAATCCCGAACCTTCTCAGGACTATTTTAACACACACATAGGATAAATAAACTAGCTGAGCACCAAAGTAATGTAACATATAAAAATTCAAATTTTAGGATGTTACAACCTTCACCTATGTCGAGTCATCATGTTCATAATTGATCATCCTCCAAGGATTTCATCCATAATTCAGGAAGTTTCACTTCTCCCTCTCTTTTGATTTTCTTAAAATATTGTTCATATATATCTTTGTACATTGAGGACAATGTACATCTTAAGTGTGGGGGGTGAATTTTATGGTGAAAAAATGCCTAACTTTTTTAATTATTCTCAAATTCCTAAATTATGTCTTGTTCTTAAGTAATTCTCTTATATTACTGTTAGAATGAAACTTCCTTTGATTTATGATTTTCATTGATATGCTTTGGATTAAGTCATAGTTAATTGTGCAGTGATGATTTAAACTTTAGGAGACTAGAGAATCAAGCATGATGAGTTTATTTTCAAAGTTAAAAATGTTTAGGTTGTCTACCTGAATCTAATTATTATCTTGAAGTTTGAAATTTACAAGGTTAATATAAAAAAAACCATAATTTTTGTGAGATTTTGAGCCTTTCAGAGCATATTCTTTTTCTTGCTCACTTTATTGATTATGAGTGTGTCAATATTGATTTGTTATTCTAGAACTTGCTTTGATTATACATGTCGAGACCACACCTTTGATTTGATATACTAAGATGATAAAGGCACCTAGGATCTAACCCACTTACTCCACAAAAATCCTACCTTCATAACTAACCCCTAGTGAACCCCTTTTAGCCTAATAAATCATTTCTTGACTCACCCATTAATATTAACCCAAAACCAACTTTGTATTTGTTATCACCATTTTTCTTGACTACCCCTATATCGAGATTTGATTTGATCAGTTACTTAATTATGTTCTTTATTTCAGTTATCAAATTCTATATTATTATACTTGATTTGTTCTTAAAAAAAATTCATTATTACTTCTTTGTTATTAGAGCTTAAACAGTTAAATTCACATTTTTTGAAAAAGCTCATATTATTAGTATTAAGTTCTCAATTGATGTAATTATTCATTATTAGTCCGTTGTTCTAGTTAGGTAATTTATCAATTCAATCTCGATTCTAACCCTCTAATTCGGCCTTTATCCACACCTTTAACCCAATCCCCGTTACAACCCATAAAAGACCTTTTGATTTGTGTTTCATATCATTTTACAGTGGTGGAGATTTGATTTTCATGCAAGCCTATGGGATTAACTTTTCATGTTCGACTTCTGAGTGCTTATTTTTGAACCTTAAACACTTTGAGTGATTTGAGTGAATCTTTAGTGAGGATGTCAATTCTTGTCGATTTTGAATTAAAGGTAATTATTTAGGTAAGGGGAAACACCTAATTTTCATACTATAAAAACTATGACTTTGATTGTTTGAATCTTCAGGAACCTTCCGGTTAAATTATCAATGTATGAATTACCTATGAATTATGATGAAACAATGTTGATGAAGGTTATGAATTGAGGAAGTTCGTTTTAATTGTGAGTTGAGAATTTTGCTTGAGGACAAGAAAAAGCTTAAGTGTAGGGGTATTTGATAAACCGTAATATGTTCATATTTTAATCCCACATTTAGCATACTTTTGGATGCTTTATTCCCTGAATTGTGGAATTTGGTGCTTCTAATCCTTTATTTTCATGTTTTATACTTAGGAAGGCATAAGAGGATGAAAAGAACGAGAAAGGGGCCAAAATGCACCAAATGGGCCAAAGTAGGAAATCAACACGATCTGGGGTTTCACCACACGGCCGTGCCTCTTTAGCAGACCCAACCACGACCTACAACTCGATTTACACGGGCGTGCCACACGGGCGTGTCCCTGCCCTAAAAAAGAGGAATTTCACTCGGATTAGGATACTTAGAGGCGAAGAAACACATTCCGAAGCCTATATAAACACCCTAAGTATAACCTAAAAGGTGCTTTTGGTCAGGCGGCATCCAGCTAGGCCACGAAGCCAATCCAGAGAAGTCAGAATCGTGGGATTTACTCGAAGAAAGCTAGTTGATTCATCTCAAGAAGCTGAAATCATACTCAAGACGGCGGATCTCTCATTCAATTCCTTCAGGGGTTTTAGGGTTTTCTTATGTTTTGTTTTATATTTTCTTCTGAGATGTATTCTTTTATGATTATGAACTAAACCCCTCAAATACGAGGGGATGAAACCTAAGACGGATCTTGTTATTGTTTTTCGAACTATATGATAAATACTTGATTTGTTCTTAATTATGTGTTCTTAATTCTTGTTTTGATATTTCAGGATACTGATTCAAGTATTGATGTGCTTAGGCAGAGGAGGAATAGACCATGTCTAAGAGTAGATCTAGCATAGTTAAGCGGAGTTGATCGCAACCCTAGAGATAGGATGACGAAAATCTGCCGGATTAGGGTCAAACCTAATATGGGAGTCCATAGATCGAGTTAATGCAACCTTAGGGGTTTTAATTAGAAAGAGATTTCAATTAATCAACCTAGGTTTAGACGTTAGTAGCCTCGAGAGAGGTATTAATATAAATTAGGGAATCCTACGGATCAGTCAAGTGAATAAATAAATGCAGTTCGAGTTAATTAACAACTGAAGTCTAGGTGGATTCCTCCTTGGGTATTGTCTTAATCAATTGGTTTTTCCCACAAGTGTTTCCCCAATTCATTCTCTGTGTCTTAGCATCTTTAGCTTAGAAGTTAGTTAATTTTAGATTAAATAACAATTCCCTTAATTCTTAGGCTAAATAATAGAAAGAAAGTTAGTATTAGTACTTTTGGTTCCTCTGGGTTCGACATTCCGGTCTTGCCACTAAACTATACTACTGTTCGATAGGTGCTCTTGCCTCAATCGTTGTCACAGTTAGTTTCTAGTCTAGATCATTCATTATATAAATTTTTAAGACTCTGACGAACGATCAGGTGTTATAGCACTATGAGGATGTGTATTGATTACCAACAATTGAAAAAAGTGACGATAAAGAATAATTATCCTCGGCCACGTATTGATGATTTGTTTGATTAGCTGAAAGGAGCTATAGTGTTTTCTAAAATAGATTTGAGATCGGGCTATTATCAGTTGAGAGTTAAAGAATCAGATGTACCGAAGACTACTTTCAGAACGAGGTACGGACATTATGAATTCTTAGTTATGCCTTTCAAACTAACAAATGCTCCTGCAGTGTTTATAGATTTGATGAATCAGATATTTAGACTGTATTCGGATCGTTTTGTTGTGGTGTTCATTGATGATATTCTGATTTATTCATGTGATGAGACGCAACATGCCGAGCATTTGAGAATTGTGTTACAGACTCTACGTGAGAAGCAATTGTATGCAAAGTTCAGCAAATATGAGTTTTGGTTGCGTGAGGTTGGTTTTTTGGGGCATATTGTATCAGCTGCGGGAATACGAGTTGATCCGAGTAAGATCTCAGCAATTTTAGAATGGAAGCCTCCGAGAAATGTGTCTGAAGTCCGTAGTTTTTTGGGACTGGCAAGATACTATAGGCGGTTTGTGAAAGACTTCTCGATGACTGCGACTTCATTGACGAAGTTGCTACAGAAAGATGTTAAATTCGAGTGGTCAGAAAAGTGCCAGCAGAGTTTTGAACAGTTGAAAGCAACATTATGTGAAGCACGATGTTAGTTCAACCTGAATCGGGTAAAGAATTCATAGTTTACAGTGATGCATCATTGAATGGTTTGGGCTGTATGTTAATGCAGGAAGGCAAAGTCATCGCTTATGCTTCGAGGCAGTTAAAGCCGCATGAAAAGAACTATCTGACGCATGATCTTGAATTAGTCGCGATTGTATTCGCATTGAAGATTTGGCGTCGTTACCTATTTGGAGAGAAATGTCATATTTTTACATATCATAAGAGCTTGAAATATTTGATGACTCAGAAAGAATTGAATTTGCGACAGAGAAGATGATTAGAATTGTTAAAAGACTATGAGCTTGTGATTAATTATCATCCGGGTAAAGCTAACGTTGTTGCTGATGCTTTGAGTCAAAAGTCTATATATGCTTTGCGAGCAACGAGTACTCAAATAGATCTATGTGATGATGGTTCGGTTTTAGCTGAGTTGAAAGTTAGGTCGATGTTTATACGTCAGATTTGTGATGCCCAGGAAAGTGATGATGAGATGATAGCAAAACGAACTCAATGTGGTTTGAATTCTGATTTAGAATTTCGAGTTGATAACGATGATTGTTTGAGATTCAGAGATCGGATTTGTGTTCTGAGGAATTTAGAGTTGATTCAGATGATTTTAAACGAAGCTCACAATAGTCGTTTGACTGTTCATCCGGGGAATACAAAAATGTATAACGATTTGAAACATTTTTATTGGTGGCATGGTATGAAAAGAGATATCTCTGACTTTGTGTCGAAATGTTTAGTTTGTCAGCAAGTTAAAGCTGAACATCAGGTTCCATCTGGTTTGTTACAACCGATTATGATTCCTGAGTGGAAATGGGAAAGAATCACGATGGACTTTGTGTCGGGATTACCTTTATCTCCGAGGAAGAAAGATGCAGTCTGGGTGATAATTGATAGATTGACGAAGTCAGCTCATTTTGTTTCGGTGAGAACATAATATTCACTTGATAAATTAGCTGAAGTGTATATTGCTGAGATTTTGAGATCGCACGGGGTGCCACTATCTATTATATCTGACAGAGATCCGATATTTACCTCGCAGTTTTGGGAGAAACTACAAGAGGCGTTAGGCACAAAGCTGCATTTTAGTGCTACATTTCATCCGCAAACGGATGGTCAATCTGAGCGGATCATTCAAATTTTTGAAGATATGTTGAGATATTGTATTCTTGAATTTGAAAGTACGTGGGAAAAGCTTTTACCGTTGATTGAACTTGCGTACAATAATAGTTTTCAATCTAGCATTAAAATGGCACCGTATGAGGCTCTTTATGGTCGTAAATGCCAAACACCATTGTATTGGACTGAGCTTAGTGAGAATAAGATTCACGGGGTTGATTTAATAAAAGAGACTGAACAGAAAGTAAAAGTGATTCGTGACAGTTTGAAAGTAGCGTTAGATCGTTAGAAGTCTTATGAAGATTTGAAACGAAAAGATATCGAATTTGAGGTTAGTGACAAAGTGTTTTTGAAAGTGTCTCTGTGGAAGAAAATACTTCAATTAGGCTGAAAGGGCAAGCTGAGTCCGAGATTCATCGGACCGTACGAGATAATTGAACGAATAGGGCCAGTTGCTTATAAATTGATGTTGCCACCTGAGTTAGAAAAGATTCATAATGTGTTTCATGTGTCGATGCTTCGATGGTACAGATCTGATCCGTCTCATGTGATTGCTCCTACTGAGGTTGAAATTCGGTCAGATTTGTCGTATAATGAAGAACCGATTCAAATTCTAGCTCGTGAGATTAAAGAGTTGATAAACAAGAAAATTTCCTTAGTAAATGTATTGTGGCACAAACATGGAGTTAAAGAGGCTATGTAGGAGCCTGAAGATGTTATGAGAGAGCAATATCCAAACCTATTCACTGGTAAGATTTTCGGGGATGAAAATCCCTAAGGGGGGAGAGTTGTAACAGCCCGGTTTAGACCCTAGTCGAAACAGTGGTTTCGAGACCAAAAATCTGAGGTCAAAAAATATGTTAATATTATTTTTGTTGATTATAATATGTGATTGAGCATGTGTGAAAGTTCTGTGTGAAAATTTTATTGATTGTGTGCTTAATTATGAAAAAGGATTTACTCGCATAAAATGCAAAAGCTGTGTACTGATTGTTAAAGTGCCTAATTGCTATTGTCTTTATAATTTGGAGGTTTTATGATGCAATTAGCCCACTATTAAGGTTAGTGGGTGGCAAATGACAAAATAGCCTTAATGTATGTATATTTCATATGTTTAAATAAAAGGTTAATATAGTAAAAGAATTAATAATATATGTTATAATAAAACAAAAAGGAATTAAAAGCCATTACCATCATCCTTAGCCGAATTTGAAGAAGAAAAAGAAAGGGATAGGGCTTTGAAACATTCGGCCACTTCAAGCATCAATTGGTATGTGATTTTTGTTCAGTTTTTGATGATTTTTACGTTTTTGAGATCATTGCTTTGTGCTCTAGCTAGCCCATGCTTTAATTTTAGAATTTGATGGTGATTTTGAGATATGCCATTGATGAATGCTTGAGCTTTGTGATAGTTGGTGATGAAATATGAAAGATATGTGAAAGATTAACATACTTTGTCTTTGAATTTTTGGTGAATTTGAGTAATTTGGGCTAAATTGAGAAAAGTGTAAATTGAAGGACTAAAATGTGAAATAAATGAAATGTGAGGGCTATTTTGCAAAATGCCCTAAATATGTGTGTGTGGACTGAAATGATTGAATTAGTGATTGAAAGAGTTAAATTTAAATGTGTATAGACCAAGAAATGAGAGGTTCGGATCGAGATCGAGGCAAAGACAAAGTGCTCGATCAATCGACCATTTCGGTATTGCGACGTCCGAGGTAAGTTCAGATATAATACTTGTCATTAAACTTTTATCTATGTGATGAGAAATGAATGAATGTATATTAATGAAATAGAAATGTGTTATATATGAACTCGGGTATTGAGACACTAAGTGTGCGAATTTAGAATCGAGACAGAGATGATTAGCACTGTGTGTGCGAAACAATAGAGGCTTCAGGTTATTGATTTGGCACTATGTGTGCGATACCAATATAAGCTCGGTTTAACATATTGGCACTAAGTGTGCGATGACAATTATGTTTCGACTACGAAAATGGCACTAAGTGTGCGAATAAATCAAAAGAATAGCAAAGGTTGATCGAAATGTAAAGTCGAGCGGTTGAGTAGCATGATTAGTGAGTAACTATGTGTTGGCAAAGGTATGTATGATACCTATGTGGTTGGTGAAATTCAAAGTAGATGAATGGAAGGTTATGAGAGTATTGGATATAGTTGAGTTTCTGTATCATTGGTAAATTATCTATGTGATGGTTAAATTTGTAGATTGATTTGATTTAATGAGTTAATGGTATTATATTATGAACTTACTAAGCTTTTGAAAGCTTACTGTGTGATTTGTTTCTCTATTTTACAGTGTCAGTAAAGCTAGCTCGGATCCGGGGATCATCAGCATCTCTATCACACTATCGGCAATCTATTTTGGGTACTTTTGAAAGATGTGTATATTTGAATATGGCATGTATAGGCTAGTTAATGTAGCATGTTTTGAAGGGTATAAACCTTGCCATGTGATATGGCTTGAGGGTTGAATAATGTTCGTATGAATGTATGAGAACATATGAGTGATGAATATGGTATGTTTTATGCTTAAATGGTTGATGAAAATTGTGGTTTGAATATGATATGTGGTATGGTTTATGTGGTACTAAACCTATATAATTGGAATGTGAAATTGGTGGTTTTGGATGGGCTTATTTGAGTAGAAATGATGTATGGTTAGAGATGGTATAATTGATGATGAATTGGTGTTAATATTGGTATATTTGGATGCATTTTGAGGCATGATTTGGTATTGATTTGAGGCTTGTAGGTGATCCAAGGTGTGGGAGGCAAGTTTGGCCTTGAAAATGGCCTATAATTGCCCACATGATTGAGCACACGGGCGTGTGCCTCGACCGTGTTGTTTAAGTTTGCTAAGTGAAACAAGTCAGGCTCGACCACGGGCTGGACACACGGGCGTGTGACTGGCCGTATGGTGCAAGTCAGTGTCGACCACGGGTGAGGCACACGGGCGTGTCTCAGGCCGTGTGGACAAGTCAGTATGTATGCCCTGTTTTGACACGGCTTGGACGCACGGGCGTGTTCGAGGCCGTGTGAGGCACACGTCCTACCCACACGGGCGTGTGACTTCTGCAGTTTTGAAAAATGTTTAAATTTCTGAAAATTTTTATATGTGTTTGGTTTAGTCCCGACCTCTCTCTAATACATGTTTAAGGTCTCGTAGACCTAAATAAGGGACTATATGTTTATATTTAAATATGCTTGATCGATGATTGACTTTGTGTTATGAAATGGATGTGAAATGTTTCGATAGTTCGGTAATGCCTCTTAACCCTAATTCGGCGACGGTTATGGGTTAGGGGTGTTACAGTAAGACTTTGCCTGTAGAGTCTACTGAGTTTGTGATTAGAGTATCGAACCCCTTAGGCCGGTGTGTTTTGGTTGATAAAGTGTGCAAGAATTGTCCGTTAATGATTCGAGATTCATGTTTTTCGGTTGATTTGATGTTGTTGCCATTCGATGAGTTTGATATAATTCTGGGTATGGATTGATTAACCTTGCATGATGCTATTGTGAACTGCAAACGGAAAACTATTGATATGCGATGTCAGAATGATGAGATTATTCGGGTTGAGTCTAATGATCTGAATGGTTTACCGGCAGTGATATCTTCGATGTTAGCTCAGAAATATGTGAGAAAGGTTGTGAAGCTTACTTTTCTTATGTGCTTGACTCTAAAGTGATTGAAAAGAAGATTGCATCAGTACCGATTGTGTGTAAGTATCCAGATGTGTTTCCCTAAGAATTACCAGGTTTACCACTGATCTGAGAGGTAGATTTTGGTATTGAGTTAGTGCCGGGGACGACTCCAATATCGATAGCTCCTTACAGAATAGAACCGACAGAATTAAAAGAGTTGAAGACTCAGTTGCAAGAATTAACTGATAGAGGCTTCGCACGACCGAGTTTTTCTCTCTGGGGGGCACCGGCTTTGTTTGTGAAAAAGAAAGATGGAACTATGAGAATGTTCATCGATTACCGACAGCTCAATAAGGTGACTATAAAGAATAAATATCCATTGCCACGGATTGACGACTTGTTTGATCAGTTGAAAGGGGCTACTGTGTTTTCTAAAATAGATCTGAGATCAAGTTATTATCAGTTACGAGTTAAAGACTCCAATGTGCCGAAAACTGCTTTCTGAATGAGGTACGGACATTATGAGTTTCTGGTTATGCCTTTCGGACTTACTAATGCACTTGATGTTTTTATGGATTTAATGAATCGAATCTTCAGACAGTATTTGGATCGATTTGTGGTTGTGTTCATAGATGACATATTGATCTATTCTCGTGACGAATCTGAGCATGCTGAACATCTGAGATTAGTGCTACAGACTTTGCGTGATATGCAGTTGTATGCGAAGTTCAATAAATGTGAGTTTTGGTTACAAGAAGTCAGTTTTTTGGGTCATGTTGTATCAGCATCGGGTGTTCGGGTTGATCCGAACAAGGTTTCGGCTATACTAGATTGGAAGCCTCCTAGAAATGTATCTGAGGTCCAAAGTTTTATGGGACTAATTGGTTACTATAGACAGTTTATAAAAGGTTTCTCTATGATTGCAACTCCGATGACGCGACTACTTCAGAAAGATGTTAAGTTCGAGTGGTCAGAAAAGTGCCAGAAAAGTTTCAATCGGTTGAAAGCTTTGTTGACCAAGCTCGGTGCTAGTTCAAATGAATCGGGTAAAGAATTCGTAATCTTTAGTGATGCATCTTTAAATGGTTTGGGCTGTGTTCTGATGCAGGAAGGCAAAGTTATAGCATATGCCTCAAGACAGTTAAAGCCGCACGAAAAGAACTATCCGACACACGATCTAGAATCGGTAGCTATTGTATTTGCATTGAAGATATGGCGCCACTATCTGTTCGGTGAGAAATGTCACATTTATTCTGATCACAAAAGCTTAAAATATTTGATGACTCAAAAAGATCTGAATCTACGACAGCGAAGATGGTTAGAGTTGTTAAAAGATTACGAGCTTGTAATTGACTACCATCTGGGGAAAGCCAATGTTGTTGCCGATGCTTTGAGTTGGAAATCATTGTTTGCCCTACGTGCGATGAATACTCAGTTGGCCCTATCTGATGACGATTCGCTAGTAGCTGAGTTGAAAGCGAAACCATTATTTATTCAACAGATTTGTGAGGCTCAGAAAGTTGATAACGAATTGATAGCAAAACGGACCCAATGTGGTGCAAATACTGATTCAGAGTTCCGAGTTGACACTGAAGGTTGTTTGAGGTTCAAAGATCGAATGTGTGTTCCGAGAAATTCAGAGTTGATTTAGATGATTTTGAATGAAGCTCATAGTAGTCGGTTATCTGTTCATCCGGGTAGTACAAAAATGTATAATGATTTGAAACAACTTTACTGGTGGCATGGTATGAAATGGAATATCTCTGACTTTGTTTCGAGATGTTTGATCTTTCAGCAAGTCAAAGCTGAGCATCAGGTTCCGTCTGGGTTACTTCAACCAATTATAATACCCGAGTAGAAATGGGACAGAGTCACGATGGATTTTGTATCAGGTTTGCCTTTGTCACCGAGTAAGAAAGATGCAATCTGGGTTATTGTGGATAGATTGACTAAATCGGCTCACTTTGTTCCGGTTTGCACATATTATTCACTTGATAAACTTGCTGAGTTGTATATTTCTCAGATTGTGAGATTGCACAGAGTACCTATTTCTATCATTCCGGATAGAGATCCGAGGTTCACATCACAATTTTGGAAGAAACTGCAAGATGCACTATGTACGAAACTACACTTTAGCACTGCTTTCCATCCACAGACAGATGGTCAGTCCGAACGAATTATTCAGATACTCGAGGATATGTTGAGATGTTGCATTCTCGAGTTTGAAGGTACATGGGAACGATACTTGCCACTGATTGAATTTGCGTATAATAATAGTTTTCAGTCGAGTATCAAAATGGCACCCTACGAGGCTTTGTACGATTGTAAATGTCGAACACCTTTGTATTGGACTGAGCTCAGTGAAAATAAGATACACGGGTCGATTTGATCAAAGAGACTAAACAGAAAGTGAAAGTGATTCGCGATAGTCTGAAAGCTGTGTCAGATCGTCAGAAGTCATACGCAAACTTAAAAAATAAAGATATTGAGTTTCAGATCGGGGACAAAGTGTTTTTGAAAGTCTCGCCGTGGAAGAAAATACTCAGATTTGGTCGTAAAGGCAAGTTGAATCCAAGATATATTGGACTGTATGAGATTATAGAGCGTATCGGGCCGGTTGCTTACAGATTGTTGTTGCCATCTGAATTAGAAAAGGTCCATAATGTATTCCATGTTTCAATGCTTCGACGATACCGATCTGACCCATCACATTTGATTTCTCCAACTGAGGTGGAGATTCGATCCGATATGACCTACGAGGAAGAACCGATCTGGATTTTAGATCACGAGGTGAAAGAATTAAGGAATAAGAAAATTTCTCTAGTAAAAGTCTTATGGCATTGACACGGGGTTGAAGAAGCTACGTGGGAGCCCAAAGATGCTATTAGAGAACGTTACCCAGACTATTCGCTGGTAAGATTTTTGGGGACGAAAATCCTTAAGGGGGGAGAATTGTAACAGTCAGGTTTCGACCCTAATTAGAACAGTGGTTTTGGGACCACAAATCCGAGTTAGAAAAATTATTAAATATTATTATCTGTGTTTATACTGTGTGAATTTATATCTGTGGAATTTTCGTGATTTAATTTTATCGTTTGAGTATCCGATTAAATAAAAGGACTTAATCGCATAAAAGGTAAAAGTTACTAACTATTTGTTAAAGTGCTAAATTGATTTGTTCTTTTAGTGGGAGGTGTTTATGTTGTAATTTGACCATGAAATATATTAGTGGTGGTTAGGTACATAATATATATGATATTTTATGTTAATGAATAAAGGTTAATTTAGTAAATATATTAATTAAGTTAATATAATAAAACATAAAACAAAAATATCACATGCATGTTCATCTTTAATAGCCGAAACTAGCTAAGGAAAATAAAAAGAAAAAGAAAGCCATATTCGGCCATAGCTAAGCTTGATTAAGGTATGTAACTAGCTCGGTTTTTTATAATTTTTACGTTTTTGATATCGTTGCTATGAAATTTACAAAACCCGTGCTTTAATTTTTTTTTGATGGATATTTTGAGTTAAGCCATTGATGAATTTATGAGCTTTGTGATGTTAGATGATATATTTTGAAAGATATGTTTTGGATTAAAATGTATTGTATTGGAAATTTTGATGATTTTGAGTAATTAGGGTTAAATTGTAAAAAATAATAAATTGAGGGACTAAAATGTAAAATAATTGAAATATATGGACTTGTATGATCATGGGTTAAATTCGGCCTAAGCATAGGACATTGAAATTTTGCATATTTTGTGTTTTATGCAATAGGGACTAAATTGTGAAAAGTGTAAAATATCAGGGGCAAAATGGTAATTTCTCATTTATGTGTTTTTAGACTAGATTGAATAAAATTGTGTTTAAATAAGTTTAATTTGAATATGTTTAGATCAAGAACCAAAGAAAACGGATTTGGATCGGGGGAAAACAAAAATAATCGAATAGTCGTTTTATTCCGTCTGTCGATATCCGAGGTAAGTTTATAAGCATATAAATGTTGTTAATTTTGAATATATGTGAATTTTATATGTAGAATTGAATTTTATGAATATGTATCTGTGTTGGCCGAATGTCTATAAGCTTGGGAGCTATGTTTACGAGATTGATGCAATCGAGATACGATGTCTGAAAGTCCCTTACGGTTAGCTAGGATACATATGTCATGACATAGGATTTCGTTATGTGTTATCGTGTAAGACCATGTCTGGGACGTTGGCATCGACTTGTGATTTACGTGTAAGACCCTGTCTGGGACAGTGGCAGTGATATGTGATTACATGTAAGACCACGTCTGGGACGTTGGCATTGTACGATATATTTGATTATCCGAGTATCTTTTTTAATTCCGAATGGTTCAACGGGCAATGATAATTTAAGATCGAGTGTAAAATCGAGTTAAAAGGCTCAGGTATGTACTAATACTAAGTTATGAAAATATGGTAAGTTGGATGTTTGAATTGATGATATAATGTTATATGTTAATGTGAACCATGTGTATATATATGTGAATGTATATATATTTGGCCTAATGATGTATATGTGTTATAGAAAGTAATGGTTAAATTTACTAATATTTGAATGAGTATTCGGCCAAAGGAGAATTTATGCCAAACTTATATGTTTTGATTTATAAAATTATAAGTTGGAATGTACATGAGTTATTAATGGTTTATTTCAGTTTGATTAGATTAATTTTGTAAACGATTAAATGTTTCCATTGCTTATGACTTACTAAGCTGTGTAAGCTTACTCTGTGTATGTTTACTCTTTGTTTTATAGATTTTGGAAGTTGGTTACGAGCTCGGGGATCGTCAGAGAAGTCTATCACACTATCGACCGTCTTCGGTACTTTATAAATTTGAATTTGAAACTATGGCATGTATAGTCTAGTTAATATGATTGATATTGGGATATGTATATATGAGCCATGCAAAAATGGCTTATTAATTTTGGTTAAGCTTGGTTTTTATGTTTTTGATCTAATGGATATATATATGATGCTTAGGTTTATGCAAATTTCGGTCATAATATATAAGTGTGATGTGTTTAGCATATTTGTTAATGGTTGTATAATTTAGTTATGGTCTAAGCCTATTTCGAAAGCAATATGTGTATTATAGGTATATGATGTATTTAGTATATGCATGATAATATAGTCTCGAAAGTTGGTATAATTTGCTATTATATGGTTTAATTGAATATGACATGAATGATTTACAAGTTAACTAATGTTGATATATGCTTGTGTGAATGTCTTATAATTCGGTTAAGTAATGAGGTAAATGATGGATGCATTTTCGACCTATGATGTGAGTTTATAATTTCTTTGGAATGATTATGCTATGCCTTTGGATTTGGATATTTGGTATGATTTATAAAAGACCTATGTGTTGATGTATAATTTGCATTATGAGTCAGTTTAAAGATGGTGTTAAGTTGGTGTGTATTCGGCCTTATTACTTAACTTATTTGGGAAATATGTTACATGGTTTAAGATGTGGTTATAATGTTTTATGATTTGGAAATGTTTGAATAAATAATTTTGGTAATTGGTTGATTATGTATTCGGTAATGTGTTATTAATGAAATTGCTTTGGTCATTTGTGAAATAAATAGTATCGAAATGTGTTGTTAAATGGCATGGTTTAAAGCATATGGAATTGGTATGTTTTGATTCGGTTAAGTGCATTAAAAATGGCCAATGAAAGTCAAATGAACATTGTAAGAATTTGGTTATGTTACAAGTTGTCAAATGAATATTATAATGTCTTTTAAATAAATGTTGCAATATGTGCACTTAGTTTATTGAGCGATATATCTATTTGTTTATAATCTAGGTATTCGAATATCATGCACGTAATGTTGTATGTTTTTAATATTATACTTATTAAGTAAATTAGTTTAATTTTGAAGTATGATTTATTTATGTATTAATAGTAATAAAGCACGATTGAGTTTTAGTTGATTAAATGATCTTATGTACGAATTTTAATTGTATGAATGAATAGATGGTTGTTATTTGTTTTAAAACTCTTTGTATAAAGTAGTTAAAAAAAATAGTGAACATGAAATGATTTATATGACTATACGGAATTGTGTTTAGGTCGGTAATGCCTCGTAACCCTAATCTGGCGACGGATACGGGTTAGGGGTGTTACAAAACTTGTGTTGTTATTGTTCTATGAGATGAATGGATTTTACCATGAGTACTTATGTTGCTATTTCATTTCATGCAATCTTACTAAGCTATATGCTTACCCCTCTCTTTTCCCTTTTTCCTTGTAGTATCGCCAAGCTAGCTCGGGGATCGTAGAACGTCGGAGCTCGGATCACACTATTAATCATTCTTTTGGTATAGTCACGTTGATTTATTTTGGGTATGGAATGTATAGGAACTTGGTCATTTTGTGTTATGTCATATTTGAAAGCCAAAGTGTTGGCTATTAATGTTATACACTCATTTTGTAAATGGCCGCTAGGAATTGGCCGATATATGCCAAGTTTCATATTTTAATGATGATGAGTTTCATGAAGTGAAAGTTCATGCAATTGATGGAGTAAAATATGAAGTGTATGAATGATGATTAGTGATTCTTCATAGTGTATATTTGCCATGTTATGTGTTGCTTGTGTTGGCATATGTGTGCTTATGTTTCAGGGTGGCAATTGGCTCGGTAGATAGCCTTCTAATTGTCCACATGGGTAGGCACACGGGCATGTGTCTAGGCCGTGTGAGACACACGGTCTGCCCCATGGGTGTGTTGATAGGTTGTGTGTCCCTTGCATCAAATTTGTGAGAATTTGATTCGCCACACGGGCCAGCACATGGGCTTGTGTCTAGGCCGTGTGCCCTTAAGAGCTTGCTGACGTCATAAATAGAACACCCATGTTTTCACACATGGGTGAGGACACGGGCGTGTCTAGGCCATGTGAGGGACACGAGCCACAGACACGGGCGTGTGTCCGGCCGTGTGAAAACCTCTGTAGGTTCGAAATGAAAAATGAATTCTACACGGACTAGGAACATGGGCGTGTGTGACCACACGGCCTGCCCACACGGGCGTGTTCCATTTCACACGGGCGTGCAGCCCTATTTTAGGCAAAAAATTTCTAAGTGTGTAAAAGTTTCTGGTTTGGTTCTAAACCGTCCCGTATGTATGTTTAGGGCCTTGTAGGCCCATGATAAGGATGTTATGGATATGAATGAAAAGTTTTAAGTTAAAATGAAATTTTACAACCCGATGTTGTATGTTTAAGCAAGATAAGTCCTGTAATACCTCGTACCCTATCCCGGCGTCGGATACGGGTAAGGGGTGTTACATTTAGTGGTATCAGAGCTATGGTTTAGTCGGTTCTCGAACTAATGTAGCGTAAGCATGAGTCTAGCTATACATGCCATACACATAAGTATTTACATTATGATAGTGTGACGACTCCTGATGATTTAAATTGTGTCTTTATATAGTAAATGGATCCTGATAGAGCTGTGGCGGATGATGTAGAAAGTAACGCGCCAGCTCCCGCTGAAGGAATGGTGCCGAATGAAAATAAGAATAGACCTACGACTGTAAGTCAAAGAGGAGGAGAAGAGGCTAGGGAAGCCTTTCTCTACAGGATGAATGCATGGTATACGGAGTTCGTTCGTGCGAACCCGAATGCACAACCCCCTCCACCCCCACCTATTCCTCAACCTTCCCCAGTAGCTCTCCAAGTGGTAGAAGTGGTAAGGAGAGAAAAGCCTCCGGTTGATAGAATCAGGAAACAAGGAGTCGAGGAATTTCGAGCTAGTAAAGATGATGATCCGGAAAGAGCAAAATTCTGGCTTGAAAATACCATCAGGGTATTCGATGAGTTATCCTGCACACCTGAAGAGTGCATGAAATGTGTAGTGTCTCTTCTGAGAGATTCTGCTTATCAGTGGTGGAACACCCTTATGTCGGTTGTACCAAGGGAAAAGATCACATGGGAGTTTTTCCAAGAAGAATTCCGGAAGAAGTACATTAGCCAAAGATTTATTGATCAGAAAAGAAAGGAATTCCTTGAACTGAAACAAGGTAGAATGACAGTAACTGAATATGAACGTGAATTTGTAAGGCTCAGCAAGTACGCTCGGGAATATGTGTCCTCTGAAGCCATTATGTGTAAAAGGTTTTAGGACGGATTAAATGAAGATACCCGGTTATTTGTTGGTGTCCTAGAATTGAAGGAATTCGTTGTGCTAGTGGACAGGGCTTGAAAAGCCGAGGAGTTGGTTAAAGAGAAAAGAAAAGCTAAGATGGAGTCTCGTGACTCAAGAAAAAGACAAACAAACAAGTCGTTTCAACCTTCATCCAAGAAGTCAAGAGACTGCCCTACCCGATTAGCTACCTCAGCCGGGTTTTCAAACAGAAGTAAGAGTAAACAGTACTCAGGGATTAAAGCTCAGACTACCTCAGTTGCTAGTGTTGGGAACACTCGACCTAATAGACCAGAATGCCCACAATATGGAAGATGACATCCCGGTGAGTGCCGAGCCCATGAGAGAGCATGTTTTAAGTGTGGTTCCCAAGATCATTTCATTAGAGAATGCCCTGAGATGGTTGAAAAAGAGAAAATTCAGAGTGCCAGATCGGGAAGCACTACTAGAGAGAGACAACAGAGAAACCGGGAAGTGGAACGAGTAGTAAGAGTGCACCCAGAGAGCAGGCTGCAAGATCTGAGGGTAGAGCGCCTGCGAGGACTTATGCCATTCGCGCTCGCGAAGAGGCGTCATCCCCAGATGTAATTACGGGTACATTTTCTCTCCATGATGCTAATGTTGTTGCTTTAATTGATCCAAGATCTACCCACTCATATATTTGCATGAAATTAGTATCTAGTATGAGCATGCCTGTAGAGTCTACCGAGTTTGTGATAAAAGTGTCCAATCCCCTAGGCAAATGTGTATTAGTTGATAAGGTATGCAAAGATTGCCCATTGATCATCAGAGGTCATTATTTTAAGGCAAATCTCATGCTATTGCCATTTGATGAATTCGATATAATTCTTGGTATGGACTGGTTAACCGCTCATGATGTGACAGTAAATTGTGGAAAGAAATACATTGAATTGAGATGTGAAAATGGGGACACTCTTCGTGTTGATTCAGATGAGCAGGACAGATCGCCCATAGTGATTTCCCATATGTCTGCCCAGAAATATGTAAGAAAAAGGTATGAAGGCTATCTTGCTTTTGTGATGAATACCAAGGAAACTGAGTTAAAAATTGAATCAGTGCCGATAGTATGTGAGTACCCAGATGTATTCCCAGAAGAATTTCCAGGGTTGCCTCCGGTTAGAGAGGTTGAATTTGGCATTGAGTTAGCTCCTGGTACTACACCTATATCGATTGATCCATACAGAATGGCTCCAACTGAGTTGAAGGAATTGAAGGCACAGTTGCAAGAGTTGACGGACAAAGGTTTTGCTAGACCTAGTTATTCTCCGTGTGGTGCTCCAGTGTTATTTGTGAAAAAGAAAAATGGTTCCATGAGATTATGTATAGATTACCGGCAGCTAAATAAGGTTACTGTGAAGAATAAGTATCTGTTGCCAAGGATCGATGATTTATTTGATCAATTGAAGGGAGCCACTGTGTTCACCAAGATAGACTTGAGGTCCGGTTATTACTAGTTGAGGGTCAAAGACTCAGATGTGCCAAAAATTGCATTTCGGACAAGGTATGGGCACTATGAATTTTTAGTTATGCCTTTCGATTTAACAAATGCCCCTGCCGTGTTTATGGATTTAATGAACTGCATCTTTTGGCCATACTTGGATAAATTTTGTTTTGGTTTTTATTGATGATATACTGATATATTCTCGTGATGAGAATGAGCATGCCGAGCACTTGAGGACGGTTTTACAGATTTTACGAGATAATCAGTTGTATGCCAAGTTTAGCAAGAGTGAGTTTTGGCTCAAAGAGGTTGGATTTTGGGGGCACATTGTCTCGAGAGATAGAATCCGAGTAGACCCAAGCAAGATTTCGGCCATTGTTGATTGGAAACTGCCAAGATATGTTTCAGAGGTTAGAAGTTTTTTAGGCCTAGCTGGCTATTATAGACGATTTGTCAAAGGATTTTCTATGGTAGCCGCTCCGATGACGAGGCTATTACAGAAAGATGTAAAGTTCAAATGGACAAAGAAATGCCAACAGAGTTTCGAGAAACTAAAGGCATTATTGACTGAGGCTCCAGTTCTAGTGCAACCCGAACCGGGAAAAGAATTTGTGATCTATAGCGATGCATCCTTGAATGGATTGGGCTATGTACTTATGCAAGAGGGCAAGGACATAGCATATGCCTCTAAACAGTTAAAGCCGTATGAGAAGAATTACCCGACACACGATTTAGAGTTAGCTACCATTGTGTTTGCTTTGAAGATATGGAGACACCATTTGTATGGTGAAAGATGTCGAATATTCACCTATCATAAGAGCCTAAAGTACTTGATGACTCAGAAGGAATTGAATTTAAGGCAGCGAAGATGGTTAGAGCTGATAAAGGACTGTGAGCTAGTCATTGACTACACCCAGGAAAGGCGAATGTAGTCGCCGATGCTTTAAGTAGAAAATCTTTATTTGCATTGAGAGCTATGAATACAAAGGTGACTTTGTCAGAGGATGGTTCCATACTAGCAAGCTAGACCTATGTTTCTCCAAGAGATCTATGAAGCCCGGAAAGATGACAGTAACTTGCAAGCCAAAAGAGCTCAGTGCGAGTCGAGTGTTGAGTCTGACTTTCAGATTAATTCTGATGAAGGTTTGACATTCAAAGATAGAGTCTGTGTACCGAGGAATGATGAGCTTATTCAGAAGATTTTACACGAGGCACATAGCTGATGTCTATCTGTACATCCGGGCAGTACAAAAATGTATAATGATTTGAAGAAATGGTATTGGTGGCCGAGTATGAAGAATGATATTTCTGAGTTTGTATCAAGATGCTTAATTTGTCAACAAGTGAAAGCTAAACACCAAGTACCTTCGGGTTTGCTTCAACCTATTATGGTTCCCGAGTGGAAATGGGACCGTATTACCATAGACTTTGTGACGGGTTTGCCGTTAACCCCGATCAAGAAAGACGTCGTATGGGTGGTGATAGATACACTTACGAAGTCGGCCCACTTCATACCGGTACGTGTTGATTATTCGCTTGATAAGTTGGCAGACTTGTATGTTTCTGAGATTGTAAGGCTTCATGGAGTACCTTTGTCTATTATATCAGATAGAGATCTGATATTCACATCCCGATTTTGGAAGAAGTTGCAAGAGGCTTTGGGTACAAAGCTGAGTTTTAGTACGGCTTTTCATCCACAAACTGACGGATAGTCAGAGAGACTAATACAGATACTTGAGGATATGCTCCGGTGTTGTATTCTTGAGTTTCAGGGCAGCTGGGAAAAGTACTTACCGTTGGTAGAGTTTGCTTATAATAATAGTTTCCAGTCGAGTTTAAGAATGGCTCCTTATGAGGCTTTGTATGGGCGTAAATGCCGAACGCCTTTTATTAGACTGAACGTAAGGAAAATCAGATTCACAGGGTCGATTTGGTTAGAGAAATAGAAGAGAAGGTAAAAAATAATTCGTGATTGTTTAAAAGCTGCTTCTGATAGACAAAAATCCTACTCAGACTTAAAACGGAAAGAGATCGAATTTCAAGTTGGTGATAAGGCATTCTTAAAAGTATCACCATGGAAGAAATTTCTCAGGTTTGGCCAGAAAGGCAAATTGAGTCCACGTTTTATCGGACCATATGAGATTACCGAGAGGATAGGTCTGGTAGCTTATCGATTGGCTTTGCCATCTGAGTTGGAAAAGATACATGATGTGTTCCATGTGTCTATGTTGCGACGTTACCGATCAGATCCTTCGCATGTGATTACACCGACAGAGGTTGAAATTCAACCTGACATGACATATGGCGAAAAACCGGTTAAGATTCTAGCACGGGAAGTTAAACAATTAAGGAATAAAAGTATAGCCCTTGTAAAAGTGTTATGGCAAAGACATGGGGTAGAAGAGGCTACATGGGAGCCCGAGGAGGTTATGAGAAACCAATATCCAAACCTATTTACCTGTAAGATTTTCGGGGACGAAAATCCTTAAGGGGGAGAATTGTAACAGCCCAATTTAGGGCCTAGTCAGAATAGTGGTTGCGAGACCACAAATCCAAAGTAGAAATATGTGTTTTATGATTCTTATGAGGCTTATGATATGGTTGCATGATTGTGTAAAAATTTCATGAGGAAATTTTATTAATTAGTGATCAATTTGTCCATTAGGAATAAATTGCAAAGATTAGTAAATATGAGATTCTAGAAGATTTAAGTATGAAATAGAATTATAAAAATTACTAGAGGTCTTTATTTAGCAATTAGACCATTAAATGTCAAGATGGACAAAAATGGACATGGGAAGGAAAAATCTCAAGAAAGGGCCTTAAGGGTATTTTTGTCATTTGGTTAATAAAAGAATTAAAAGGGAAAAAAGAAGTCAAAATTCATGTCCATCTTCTTCTCCCTTGGCCGAAATTTTTAAGCTCTCCATAGCTAGGGTTTCTTCAACTTTCAAGCTTGATTGTAAGTTTCTCCTAGTCTCGTTTTTAATGTTCTTTGTATTTTTGAGATCCTCGTAGCTCAATTTAGCTATTTCTAGCTATATTTTGAGCTAGGGTTTATGTTCAAAAATTTACCCATGTATGACATGCATGTATTTTGATGTTTTATGGAAGAATATGAAAGTTTGATGCATGATAAACATCTTTTTCTAAGTGATTTTCATGAAAAATGCATAAAAGGACCAAATTGCAAAAGTTATGAAAGTGGTCATACATGGGTGAAATAGTGGAAATTAGGGGTTTTTGTAGTTGAGAAAAAGATTCGGCTAGGCTTAAAATACAAGAAAGTCGAATAAAAATCACTTTACGAGCCTAGGGGCAAAAGTGTAATTATGTGAAAGTTTAGGGGCAAAATTGTAATTTTTCCAAAGTATGATTCATGAGTCAATTTGGTCAATGTGAGTATTAAACAAGTGAAATTGTTATTATAGATCAAGAAACACGAAGCCCGGACTGAAATTGAGGCAAGAACAAAGTTGTGGACTAAATCGAATATCTACACACATTTTGAGTACCGAGGTAAGTTTGTGTGAAACTATAGCTACATAATGTTTTTATGTTTTCATTTGCTTGATATTATGAGAAATGACTATTATTTCTATGAAATTAACTAATGATGTCTCGATGAGAATTTGATGAAAATGTGTTAAGATGAAGTCCCGGTTGAAGATTCGAAATAACGAGGATACCTATGTCACGACATGAGATAAGGAAGGTCCCGTATAAGACCATGTCTGGGACATGGCATCGGCACCGAATATAGGTCCTGTATAAGACCATGTTTGCGACATGGCATCGGCACCGAATAAGGAAGATCCCGTGTAAGACCATGTCCGGGACATGGCCTCGGCACCAAAAGAAGATCTCGTGTAAGACCATGTCTGGGACATGGCATCGACATCTATGTACGATCTCGTATAAGACCATGTCTGGGACATGGCATCGACATCGAGTTAAGAGATCCCGTGTAAGACCATATCTGGGATATGGCATCGGCAGCAAGAGGTGATCCCATGTAAGACCATATCTGGGATATGGCATTGGCATCGAGATACATGTTTGATGAGATCAAGTATCCTCTGATATTCCGAGTAGTTCAACGGGCAAAAGAGCTAAGTATACAAAAGTGTCAAAATTCTAAGCTATACAAAGATGACAAATAGTTACATTTAAGTTAAGGATGATAATGATTTAAGTTTATGTTCAAGATAGCATAAGTGCTAAATTATGTGATGAAGTGATACATGTACCATGAGTAAGATACGGATTATGAAACCGTAATGTTATATGTGATGGGTAAGCGTAAGTATGAGTAAGTATGTCAAAGCACTTGAGAACTTGTGTTGTTATTGCTCTATGAGGTGAATGGATTTTACCATGAGTACTTATGTTGCTATTTCATTTCATGCAATCTTTACTAAGCTATATGCTTACCCCTCTCTTTTCCCTTTTTCCTTGTAGTATTGCCAAGCTAGCTCGAGGATCATAGAACGTCGGAGCTCGGATCACACTATCAATCATTCTTTTGGTATAGTAACGTTGATTTATTTTGGGTATGGCATGTATAGGAACTTGGTCATTTTGTGTTATGTCATATTTGAAAGCCAAAGTGTTGGCTATTAATGTTATACACTCATTTTGTAAATGACCACTAGGAATTGGCCGATATATGCCAAGTTTCATATTTTAATGATGATGAGTTTCATGAAGTGAAAGTTCATGCAATTGATGGAGTAAAATGTGAAGTGTATGAATGATGATTAGTGATTCTTCATAGTGTATATTTGCCATGTTATGTGTTGCTTGTGTTGGCATATGTGTGTTTATGTTTCAGGGTGGCAATAGGCTTGGTAGATATCGTTCTAATTGTCTACATGGGTAGGCACACGGGTGTGTGTCTAGGCCGTGTGAGACACACGGTCTGCCCCATGGGTTTGTTGATAGGCTGTGTGTCCCCTGCATCAAATTTGTGAGAATTTGATTCGCCACACGGGCCATCACACGGGCGTGTGCCTAGGCCATGTGCCCTTAATAGCTTGCTGACGTCATAAACAGAATACCCAGGTTTTCACACACGGGTGAGGACACGAGCGTGTCTAGGTCGTGTGAGGGACACGGGCCACAGACACGGGCGTGTGTCTGGCCGTGTGAAAACCCCTGTAGGTTCAAAATTAAAAATAAATTCTACACGGACTAGGAACATGGGCGTGTGTGACCACACGGCCTGCCCACACAGACGTGTTCCATTTCACCCGAACGTGTGGCCCTATTTTAGGCAAAAAATTTCTAGGTCTGCAAAAGTTTCCGGTTTGGTTCCGAACTGTCCCGTATGTATGTTTAGGGCCTTGTAGTTCCATGATAAGGATATTATGGATATGAATGAAAAGTTTTAAGTTGAAATGAAATTTTACAACCTGATGTTGTATGTTTAAGCAAGATAAGTCCGGTAATACCTCGTACCCTGTCCCGGCGTCGGATACGGGTAAGGGGTGTTATAGAACCGGTTAAGATTTTGGCACAAGAAGTCAAACAATTAAGAAACAAAAGTATAGCCCTTGTGAAAGTAATATGGCAAAGACATGGGGTAGAAGAGGCTACATGGGAGCCCGAGGAGGCTATGAGAAACCAATATCCCAACCTTTTTACCGGTAAGATTTTCGGGGATGAAACCAATATCCCAACCTTTTTACCGGTAAGATTTTCGAGGATGAAAATCCCTAAGGGGGAGAATTGTAACAGCCCGATTTTGGGCCTAGTTGGAATAGTGGTTGCGAGACCACAAATTCGAGGTAGAAATGTGTGTTTTATGGCTTTTATAAGGTCTATGACATGTTTGCATGCTTATGTGAAAGTTTCATGAAGAAATTTTATTATTTAGTAATCAATTTATTTATTAGGACTAAATTACAAAAATTGAAAAATATGATATTCTAGAAGATTCAAGTATGAAATAGCATTATAAAAATTATTAGAAGTCCTTATTTAGCAATTAGACCCATATATGTCAAGATGGACAAAAATAGACATGGGAAGGAAAAATCTCAAGAAATGGCCTTAAGGGCATTTTTGTCAATTGGTTAATAAAAGAATTAAAAAGGAAAAAGAAGTCAAAATTCATGTCCATCTTCTTCATGCTAGCCAAAATTTTCAAGCTCTCCATAGCTAGGGTTTCTTCATCTTTCAAGCTTGATTGTAAGTACCTCCTAGCCTCGTTTTTAATGTTCTTCGTATTTTTGAGATCCTCGTAGCTCGATTTAGCTATTTCTAGCTATATTTTGAGCTAGGGTTTATGTTCAAAAATTTACCCATGTAGGACATGCATGTATTTTGATGATTTATTGAAGAATATGAAAGTTTGATGTATGATAAACATCTTTTCCTAAGTGATTTTCATGAGAAATTCATGAAAAGGACTAATTTGTAAAAGTTGTGAAAATGTTCATACATGAGTGAATTAGTGGAAATTGAGGGCTGTTGTAGTTATGAAAATGATTTGGCTAGGCTTAAAATACAAGAAAATTGAATGAAAATTATTTTAAGAGCCTAGGGGAAAAAGTGTAATTATGTAAAAGTTTAAGGGCAAAATTGTAATTTTGCCAAAGTATGATTCATGGGTTAATTTAGTCTATGTGAGAATTAAACAAGTGAAATTGTTATTATAGATCAAGAAACACGAAGCCCGGATCGAAACCGAGGCAAGAACAAGATTGTGGACTAAATTGAACAACTACACGTATTTTGAGTACCGAGGTAAGTTTGTGTGAAATTAAAGCTACATAATGTTATTATGTTTTTAATTACTTTATATTATGAGAAATTTATATTATTTCCATGAAATTAACAAATGATGCCCCAATGAGAGTATGATGAAAATATGTTAAGTGGAAGTCCCAATTGAACGTTCGGAATAGCAAGGATACCAATGTCACAACATGAGATAATGAAGATCCCGTATAAGACCATGTCTGGGACATGGCATCGGCACCAAATGAAGGAAGGTCCCGTATAAGACCATGTCTGGGACATGGCATCGGCACCAAATGAAGGAAGGTCCGGTGTAAGACCATGTCTGGGACATGGCCTCGGCACCAAAGAAAGATATCGTCTAAGACCATGTCTGGGACATGGCATCGACATCTATTTACGATCTCGTGTAAGACCATATCTGGGATATGGCATCGACATCGAGATTTGAGATCCCGTGTAAGACCATATCTGGGATATGGCATCGGCATCGAGCTGAGATCCCATGTAAGACCATATATGGGATATGGCATTGGCATCGTGATACATGTATGATGAGATTGAGTATCCTTCGATATTCCGAGTAGTTCAACGAGCAAAGAACTAAGTTTATGTACAGATGTCAAAGAGCTAAGTCTATGTTTAAGAGAATAAAAGTGCTAAAGTTATGTGATGAAGTGATACAGGTACCCATGAGTAACTTACGAGAAATGAATGAAAAATGTGATATGTGATTTGGTAAGAGTATGCATGAGTAAGTTATGTTGATGTGTGTGAAAACTTATGTGTTGTTCAATGAGATGAATGGATGCTATTATAAGTCATAATGTTGCTATTTATTTCATGCAAACTTACTAAGCTTTATGCTTACCCTTTTCTTTTCCCTTTTCCTTGTAGTATCGCCAAGCTAACTCAGGGATCGTAGGATGTCAGAGTTCGGATCACACTATCAACTATTCTTTTGGTATAGTAAAGTTGAATTATTTTGAGTATGCCATGTATAGGGACTTGGTCATTTTGTTATGTCATATTTGTTAGCCAAAGTGTTGGGTATGATTGTTACTCATTCATTTTGTAAATGGCCATTGGAAATTTGCCAATACATGCTAAGTTTTATATATGTATATATATATCCAATGATGATGATATTCATGAAGTGCAAGTTTGTGCAAATGATTGAGTAAAGTGTGTAGTGCATGCATGATAAATTAATGATTGTTCATAGTGTATGATTGCTATGTTATGTGTTGCTTGTGGTGGTATAAGTGTGTTTATTTTTTTCAGGGTGGCAATTGGCTTGGTAAATAGCCTTCTAAATGTCCACACGGGTAGACACATGGGCGTGTGTCTAGGTCGTGTTTGACACACGGTCAGCCCCATGGGTTTGTTGATAGGCCGTGTGTCCCCTGCACCAAATTTTCGAAAATTCAGTTCGTCGCACGGGCCAGCACACGGGCGTGTGACTAGGCCGTGTGCCCCTTAGTGTTCGCTGACGTCATAAACAGAATACCAAGGTTTTCACACACGGGTGAGGACACGGGCGTGTCTAGGCCGTGTGAGGGACACGGGCTATAGACACGGGCATCTATCCGGCCGTGTGAAAAACCCTATAGGTTCGAAATGAAAAATAAAATCCACACGGGCTAGGAACATGGGCGTGCGTGACCACACAGCCTGCCCACACGGGCGTGTTCCATTCCACACGGGCGTGTAACCCTATTTTAAGTAAAAAATTTCTAAGCGTGCAAAAGTTTTTGGTTTAGTCCCGAATCATTCCGTATGTGTGTTTAGGGTCTCGTAGACCCATAATAGGGACGTTATGAGTATGAATGAAAAAGTTTTAAGTTGAAGCGAAATTTTATGGCCTGATGTTATATGTTTAAGCAAGTTAAGTTCGGTAATGCCTCGTATCTGGTTTTGGCATAGAATACGGGTAAGGGGTGTTACATAATTTTCCTTTCCGACCAAACCTCAAAACTTTCTTCCATGGAGATACTTTCAAGAATACCTTATCACCGACCTGAAATTCGATCTCTTTCCATTTCAAATCTACGTAGGAGTTCTGTCTGTCCGATACAACTTTCAAGCAATCACGAATTACCTTTACTTTTTCTTTGGTTTCCCTGACTAAATCAATTCCGTGAATCTGATTCTCTCTGAGTTCAGTCCAATACAAGGGTGTTCGGCACTTACGCCCATACAATGCCTCATAAGGCGCCATTTTCAAACCCGACTGAAAACTATTGTTGTAGGCAAATTCCACCAATGGTAAATACTTTTCCCAACTACCTTGGAACTCAAGAATACAACACCGCAACATATCTTTAAGAATTTTAATTACTCGTTCAAATTGACCGTCAGTTTGCGGATGGAAAGCAGTACTAAAATTTAATTTCGTACCCAATGCTTTGTAACACCCCAAACTCGGACAAGACACCACTCCCGAATCTGGTATGTTACGGGGAAAAACGTCTTTGAGTGATCAGATTTTTTTTCGTTTAGAAGTGGGGTGAAAACATAGTGAATTTGAGGAAAATTTGAGTAGGCTTGTTTGATTAGATTTTGAAAACTTATCCAAGTATATAGTTAAAGCGAGTTGATTTCATTTAGCACTTCCAATAGTTTCTTAGTGCCATTTTGAAACATTTTAGACCTAGTAGAAAATCGAGTTTGATTTGGAAATCATTTGAGTTTATTGTATAGCAAAACATAGCTAGACACCCGATGGTATAGTTTAAAACACATTGCGATATAATTTTGAAAACGTTGTCTTACCAAGTTTTAGTAAAATTTCATGCCAAGTTATTTGTTAAGCAAAAGTTGAGAATCTAATTAAAACATACCCATCATAAAACATAATTTAAAGGCCTTTTACAAATCCAAATTAAAACCCAAATAATGATAATTAAACTAAAGTACCCAAATGATAGAGTTGGAGTAAAAATTTATTAAGCATGGCATGAGCACCCGAGTCAATCCAGGCCCATGCCCGCTCTCACGAGTCACTGAAATGTCAAAGGAGAGGGTGAGTCGAGTGACTCGATGCATAAATCCCGCTCCCGATGAAACAACATGCTAACACACATCATACATAGCAACATAATTAATGCAACCCGATCCTAACCATCCGTATCTCCTTTTTCTACCCCGTGGTACCAAACCACCGGTGGTGCTAAACCACTGGTGACATATAGTCACAATGTGTTACCAAAACACCGGTGTCCCAAAGACACGCTTGTGCTACCCAAGCTTTGGTGACCGAAGTCACAAATCCAATGATGGGGCCAACCCATCGTGTGATACCCAATCACCAGCGCAGACGATCCCATATCTCATGTGGGGCCAACCCACGGTGGTGTTAACCACGGGGACAAGTCGCAATGAGGTGCCCAACCTCCGTGTCCCAAAGACACAAATGTGCTACTAAAGCACCGGTGACCGTAGTCACAATAATCGAATGATGGGGCCAACCCATCGTGTGATACCCAATCACCAGCGCATCGATCCCATATCTCAAAGTGGGGCCAACCCACGGTGGTGTTAACCACACGGGGACAAGTCGCAATGAGGTGCCCAACCTCCGTGTCCCAAAGACACAAATGTGCTACAAAGCACCTGGTGACCCAAAGTCACAAGGTGTGTTACCAAAACACCGGTGCTCGTCAACACAAAATATCGCAGCCTCCCTCCTCTCATATCACCCATCAACATACCATACTCATGTAATCATGCATATCATACAAGTCATGCATATCATGCCAACATGTCTAGCATTACATCTCATAGCATACATCTCATAGATCATAAAACCCAAGGTATCCATAATAGAACTTGTAATAAATTAGACTTACCAGGATACGCACACATACCCCGTTTGGGTATCCAATAATCCATCATCTTTGTCATGGTTTTTAATAGGCAAACAGGTTTAATAACAATATTACTAAGTATAGTGTGTTAGTTTACACACAGTAATTACGAGCCTAAAGATCCCAACGAAACGATCTAAATCCCTCGAGTAACAAGCTCCTAAACAATCGCCAACACAGAGTTAGACATCTATAACATTCGGCCAACATTAATTAACCAAAGGGGTTAATGTTGATCCTCACTCTGCTATTGGTTGGTTTCTTAGCAACCCGAACCACAATGATTCCTCCTTTAGCAATCGGCTACACCTTAAAAGAAAAAAATGATTAATCCCTTGATACCCTAAACTTAATCGAACTCAAACAAATAAACCACAATCAACATCTCACCACCACTTACCAAACAATCGAGTTCAGATAACGACCGTTGCTGATCGCTTCAATCCCGAAAGCCCTAAAAAGAATTCGGTCAAGACATAAGAGATCAACACCCTTCAACCAATGCCGAAAGTCAACTTTGAACCTCCCAAAATTGGTAGAAAACTAGGGAGAGAAAAGAAATGAGCATTCGCCGACCACTTACCTTGCTCCAACGTTTGAAAGAAGACAAACGAGATTACTCCCCACTCAAAATTCGGCTACAAAGTACTACTAGAAGAGGGAAGATTCGGCTAGAACTTAAACAAAAGAAAAGAGAATTCGGCTTGAGTAAAAAAAACAAGAAGGATAAAGTGAAATGAGAATAAAGTTTCGGCAAAATGGTTTTAAGGAGAAACAAAAATGAACAGGAGAAGGTACCTTTGGGTTTTGAAACAAAAAGAGATGAAGAATGTGTTTTTGGAAGAGAGTTTCGGCTACAAAGTTTTTAAGAAAGAAAGAAAAATCAAAAATGCAAGAAGAGAGATTAGAGGTTTCGGTTTACACACTTGAAAAGAAAAGAAGAAATGGGAAGAGATATTCGGCTACACCCTACTCAAGAGAACAAAGAAATTCGGCACAAATGTGCTTGCATTTTCGGTTGCCAAAAGAAAACAAAAGGTGAAACTTACTATGAAATTCGGCTTGTTTTGACAAAAATGAAAGAGCTATGTTGCTACCCTCCTAAGACCGAAAATGCACCAACAATCCAAGGGAAATTCGGCACTAGCCCCCCCTAACACACTCACCAACCGGCCACTCCCCAACAAGCTTCCCAAGTTACGGCCAACACCTCCAAACTTCCCAAAATTTCTGGCCACCACTCCCCCATTAACTCCCTACCACACATTCAAATTAGCTTGACCAAGTCTACCTCCACAACTTGCTCTCCACCTTCCATTTGAATGGGTGGACCAAGTCCAAGGAAGAATTCAATTGCCTTCTAACTCTTCCTCCATGCCGTCCAAAATGAGAGCCAAAATGGGGAACTCTGCGACTTGAACTCGGGATCTCTCCCCTTGTAGTTGACGCCACACTCAAGCCCCAAGTGGCACATACTTTGCCACTTTGCCGCCTCCTCATTTGTGCAACCAAACACCAAATAATATTCTTAAACCCCACTTTCCTCAGCTCCTCTCCTATAAAGCCTAAAAACAAAAATTCTCCTACCTACTCGTGCACATTCCTAACCTACAATTAAGCCCCGAAACTACACAAACAAAGAACACAAAGACACTAAACACATGCAAAACATGCAACCACAAAATAGCCCCTAACCCGGGATATTACGGTTCTACCCTCTTAAAAATAATTTCGACTCGAAATTACCTCGATCGTAAGAGTTGCGGGTATTGTTGTCTCATCATATCCTCGGGTTCCCACGTAGCTTCTTCTACGCCATGATTCCGCCAAAGAACCTTAACCAAAGGCACAGACTTTCTTACGCAGAACCTTCACATCTCGATCAAGAATCGCATTGTGTTCCTCCTCCATGGTCAAATCGGATTTACCTCGATCTCTTCCATTGCTACCACATGCGACGGATCCGAACGGTACCTCTCCAAGCATCAAACGTGAAAAACATCGTGAATCGACTAAGCTCTCATCGGCAACTCGTCGATACGCCATCGGTCCAACTCGTCTCAATACCTTATACGCCCAATAAACCTCTGACTTAGCTTGCCTTTCTTCCCGAACCTCAACACCTTCTTCCAAGGCGAGACCTTCAGAAAACTCGATCCCCACAAATAACTCTATATCTCTTCGCTTAAGATCGGCATAAGACTTTTGCGGTCCAAGCTTCCTTCAATCTAGATGAATCAACTTAACCTTGTCTTCTGGTCTCAAAGAACCAACTCGGTCCTAACAATCGACGTTCACCTAACTCCGCCCAACACGTAGGTGAGCGACATTTCCTACCATACAACGCCTCATACGGTGCCATCTTGATGCTCGCTTGGTAATCGTTGTTGTAGGCAAACTCAGCCTAATGGTAGAAACTCCTCCCAACTACCTCCAAATTCAAGATACAACCTCTCAAAGATATCCTCTAAGACTGAATAACCCTTTCGATTGACCGCCGATCGCGGGTGAAAAGCCGTGTTGAATCAAATGATCGCCTGTGGCCTCGATGCACGTGCTTTCGTAACCTTGACGTGAATCTAGGATCCCTATCCGAGATTATCAAACCGCACACCGTGCAACCTACTATATCTCGACACATATAGCTTCGCTAGCTTCAAGTGAGTAGTCAACCCTCACCGGAGTAAAGTGAGTTGATTTAGTCATCGATCCACCACTACCCAAATCGAATCTTTCTTGCTTGGCGAAGCAAAGAACTCCACCGATTTAAATCCATGGTTATCCTTTCCCACTTCCATCGAGGAATCTTCACAGTGAAGTAACCCCGACGGCAAGAATCGATGTTCGGCCTTGACTGGCCGACAAGTCGACACTTCCCAACAAACTCGCACCTCATTCTTCAAGCCAGCCACCAAAATCGCTCTCTAAGATCCCTATACATCTTGCTACCCTGGGATGCATAGCATGAGGATCTGCTATGTGCGCCCCAAGAATCTTTTGCCTCACTCAACATCTTTAGGCATACAAGCCTTACCTTGGAAACATAGAACCTCATCACTAGACAAGTCAGAACCTCCAAACCACCATTCTCGCACTTGTAACCTCCGCGCACTCGTAACCTCATCCAATAATCTGCTTTCTCTCGACCGCTCAACCCAAGTAGGCTTAACTCGCAACTCGCGTAATACTCCCATCGTCATACAAACTCAAGTGGGCAAACAATGCTCTTAACTCGAAACAACCTTACGGCTCAACGCTGTCGCCACCACGCTGGCCTTGCCCGGATGATACTCAATCGAACGGTCGTAATCTTTCAAAGAACTCGACCCATCTCGCACGCCTCAAATTCAAATCCTTCCGAGTCGGTAGATACTTCGGACTCTTGTGATCGTGTAGACTATCGATCTTTCCCGCACAAGTAGTGCCTCCAAATCTTTAAAGCGAAGACTACAAATTGCTAGCTCCAAATCGTCGCGCCGGATAATTGACCTCATGTGGCCTCACCGCCGAGAAGCGTAAGCCACAACCTTACCTTCTTGCATCAAAGACACAACCCAAGCCCGTATGTGATGCGTCGCAATAGACCGTGTACTCCTTACCAACCTCAAAGTTGAATTAAAACCGAGCCTCTACCAAAATCTTCTTTAACTTATCGAAGCTTTCTCATTGCTTTCTCACCACACAAACGGAACTTCTTTCCTCAAAGAACTTGGTCATCTGGCGCCGCTATCAACGAGAAACCTCAACAAACCTTCGGTAGTATCCGCCAAACCTGAAAACTCCGAATCTCACCCATCGACTTAGGCGGCTTCCAATCCAAAATCGCCTCAATCTTACGAGGATCTACTCGAATCCCTCAATTGACACTACATGACCCAAGAAAGTCACTTCCTAAGCCGTAACTCACACTTACCGAACTTAGCATAGAGTCGCTTTTTCCTCAAAATCGCAACACCACTCGCAAATGCTTATCATGCTCTTCCTCCGCCCTGAGTACACTAAGATGTCGCTCTATGAAAACCACGACGAATCGATCCAGACATCGTTGAAACACCCTATTCATCATGTCCATAAACGCCGCCGGTGCGTTAGTCAACCCGAACGGCATTACCGTAAATTCGTGAGTGCCCATACCGAGTCCGAAATGCCGTTTTATGGATATCGGCCTCTTAACCTTCAATCGATGATACCAAGATCTCAAGTCGATCTTCAAAATACCGCACCCTTCTTGGTGATCAAACAAATCGTCTATCCGCGGGCAACGGATACTTGTTTTTAATCGCCACTTATTCAATCAAGCAGAGTCTATACACATCCGCATCGAGCCATCTTTCTTTTTAACAAAGAGTACTGGCGCACTTACAGTAAACACTTGGCCTAATAAAACCTCGATCCAATAACTCCCGGATCTCGAGCCTTAAGCTCCACCAATTCCTTTGGCGCCATCCTATACGGAGCAATAGACACCGGCGCAGATTCCGGTAATAGATCTATTCCGAACTCTACTCGCGATCCGGCGGCAAACCCTAAGCTCCTCAGAAAACATCAAGAAACTCCTTAACTGCATTTAACCTTCTCCACACCGACTCTTTAGCCTCCAAGGCATACACAAGAACCACATACGCTTTCACACCTCTTCCCCGACCATCTTCTCGCTTTCAAAGCAGATACCACATTTGATAAGTAATCTCTCCTATTACCTATCATAGCCACCTCTTCACCCTCGACCGCCTTAAGAACCATGCGCTTGGTCGCGTAATCCAACCTCGCCTGGTACTTGACCAACCAATCCATCCCAAGAATCGATCAAACTCCCCAAACGGCAGTTCCATCGATCAAGCAAAGAAACACTACCCCTTGGAGTTCTAAGGGTACCTCTCTAAACGATTTTTATCTACTACTACAGAGTGACCTAGAGGGCTAATCACGGTCATCCGCCTAGAAGATATCTCTGAGTCTAAATCCATGGTCTCTACTATACTATCGGCAACATAAGAGTGCGGTGAACCCACATCAATCAAAGCAAGATATGAAGAACCAAAATCGTAAACGCACGGTTATGACGCCCGGTGCGCCGCTCTCCTCTCGGCGCCTCGCAAAGATACACTAATCCAGCCGTCTAGCATCGTAACTACTCGCACCTCTTCCCGGTGCTCCACGGCCCCACTCGTAACCATTACCACCTCTCGCCATTACCACGGCCCTCTCGCGGTGGCGGTCCATTACCTCTCGAACCGACACGGCCCCGACTCTCGATCAATCCTAGCCAACCTACGAGGACGGTCCTCACACGGTGCCCAGAGAACCACACTCGAAGCAACCTTTCCTCCCGCCCAAAGCCAGCCCACCCCAATGAGATTTCCCACATCGATCACATCATGCGGCGGCGGCCCTCGCTTAGCAAGAACAAACCTAGCAGCTGGTTCGCCCACTCTGCCTAGCCTCTTCTGCGGATTACCCGACGCACCTGCAGGACCCAAAGCTCCTCTTATGTCTATTTTCGCCCATACCCCGCCTCACCGACTCCTTAACACCCTCGGCCACCTTAGCCTTCTCAACTAAGACAAAGAAACTCGCCCGCCGAGGAGCAATCACAGACCTCAAGTCGCCTCGCACCATCCTCGAAACGAACACACCTCTCATGCTCGGTGGCCACAATGCCCTCGGCATACCTACTCACCAGAACTCACCAGACTGTAAAACAGATTTACTCCCCGAACAAGCCTCGTAAATGCCTTTCGTTGGGAGTCAACATAACTAGCTCCGATGTACTTCTTTTGATATGCACTAAATAATCCCATGTTAGATCCTCTGCACGCCACACTGCTCTCGAACCGTGAGCCACCACCGATATGACTCATCCCGAGAAGCGATACGATGCCCTTCGCCTTCTCTTCAAGAGCCAAGTCCAGATCGCCCATGATCCGCCCGCTGCCTCCAACCAATATTCAGCGAAAGGCTGGAGCAATACGTAAACACTCGGAAGAATTCGCCCCATTGGCCCGAAGTCGCCAGAATGCATTTCCTAACTCTCTGCGTTACCACCAACACGGCTACTCTTTCCAACACTCGCAAAGATCGCCTATGACATCGCAAGGTCGCCCCCGATCCGGTCTTGGAACTCACCACCTCCGGTGGTGGCGAACCGGGTATCTCATTTTTCGAACCCCGACTGGATCCTACGGGCTCGTAAACCGTCATCCTACCACGACCTGCCCACGACCACGCCCACCTCTAGCGCTCATGACTAATCTTTCTACGTATCTCGATTAAGAATTTTTATGCATCAAGATTTATTCCACTTGTTTAAGAGCAAGTCTTATGAATATTTTAAGAGGATTTGTTCCCGCGAGTTCACAAAATCCTATCGCTTTCAATCTTTAAGTAGTATACTATTGCTATTCATCAAATCATATCACATCCAATCAATTCACAAGCAATAGTACGGGTACTTACCCGAATGAACTGGTGCCGGAGACTCGGTGCCATGCCTTTCAAACCATACTTTGAGAATAAAAACTAAACAACCTTTTGAAAACATTTTTGGCCCTCAGCCCACAAATGAGCCTTTGAACTTGGCTCGATACCACAATTGTAACACCCCAAACTCGGACAAGACACCACGCCCGAACCGGTATGTTACTGGGAAAACGTCTTTGAGTGATCGATTTTTTTTTGTTTAGAAGTGGGGTGAAAACATAGTGAATTTGAGGAAAATTTGAGTAGGCTTGTTTGATTAGATTTTGAAAACTTATCCAAGTATATAGTTAAAGCGAGTTGATTTCATTTAGCACTTCCAATAGTTTCTTAGTGCCATTTTGAAACATTTTAGACCTAGTAGAAAATCGAGTTTGATTTGGAAATCATTTGAGTTTATTGTATAGCAAAACATAGCGAGACACCCGATGGTATAGTTTAAAACACATTGCGATATAATTTTGAAAACGTTGTCTTACCAAGTTTTAGTAAAATTTCATGCCAAGTTATTTGTTAAGCGTGTTGAGAATCTAATTAAAACATACCCATCATAAAACATAATTTAAAGGCCTTTTACAAATCCAAATTAAAACCCAAATAATAAAGAATTAAACTAAAGTACCCAAATGATAGAGTTGGAGTAAAACTTTATTAAGCATGGCATGAGCACCCGAGTCCATCCCGACTCCATGCCGCGCTTCACGAGTCACCTGAAATGTCAAAGGAGAGGGTGAGTCGAGTGACTCAAAGGCATAAATCCCGCTCCCGATGAAACAACATGCTAACACACATCATACATAGCAACATAATTAATGCAACCCGATCCTAACCATCCAGATCTCCTTTTTCTACCCCGTGTGGTACCAAACCACTGGTGGTGCCAAACCACCGTGACATATAGTCACAATGTGTTACCAAAACACCGGTGTCCCAAAGACACGTTTGTGCTACCCAAGCACCGTGACCGAAGTCACAAATCCAATGATGGGGCCAACCCATCGTGTGATACCCAATCACTAGCGCACGATCCCATATCTCATGTGGGGCCAACCCACGGTGGTGTTAACCACGGGGACAAGTCGCAATGAGGTGCCCAACCTCTCGTGTCCCAAAGACACAAATGTGCTACTAAAGCACCGGTGACCGTAGTCACAATAATCGAATGATGGGGCCAACCCATCATCGTGTGATACCCAATCACTAGCGCAGACGATCCCATATCTCAAAGTGGGGCCAACCCACGGTGGTGTTAACCACAGGACAAGTCGCAATGAGGTGCCCAACCTCCGTGTCCCAAAGACACAAATGTGCTACCAAAGCACTGGTGACCCAAAGTCACAAGGTGTGTTACTAAAACACCGGTGCTCGTCAAGACAAAATATCGTAGCTCCTCCTCTCATATCACCCATCAACATACCATACTCATGTAATCATGCATATCATACAAGTCATGCATATCATGCCAACATGTCTAGCATTACATCTCATAGCATACATATCATAGATCATAATACCCAAGGTATCCGTAATAGAACTTGTAATAAATTAGACTTACCCGGATACGCACACATACCCCGCTTGGGTATCCAATAATCCATCATAATTGTCATGGTTTTTAATAGGCAAACAAAGTTTAATAACAATATTACTAAGTATAGTGTGTTAGTTTACACACTGTAATTACGAGCCTAAAGATCCCAACGAAACGATCTAAATCCCTCGAGTAACAAGCTCCTAAACAATCGCCAACACAGAGTTAGACATCTATAACATTCGCCAACATTAATTAACCAAAGGGGTTAATGTTGATCCTCACCTTGCTATTGGTTCGGTTTCTTAGCAACCCGAACTACAATGATTCCTCCTTTAGCAATCGGCTACACCTTAAAAGAAAAAATGATTAATCCTTGATACCCTAAACTTAATCGAACTCAAACAAATAAACCACAATCAACATCTCACCACCACTTACCAAACAATCGAGTTCGGATAATAACTTCGTTGGATCGCTTGAACCCGAAAGCCCTAAAAGAATTCGGTCAAGACATAAGAGATCAACACCCTTCAACCAATGCCGAAAGTCAACTTTGAACCTCCCAAAATTGGTAGAAAACTAGGGAGAGAAAAGAAATGAGCATTCGCCACCACTTACCTTGCTCCAACGTTTGAAAGAAGACAAACGAGATTACTCCCCACTCAAAATTCGGCTACAAAGTACTACTAGAAGAGGGAAGATTCGGCTAGAACTTAAACAAAAGAAAAGAGAATTCGGCTTGAGTAAAAAAACAAGAAGGATAAAGTGAAATGAGAATAAAGTTTCGCAAAATGGTTTTAAGGAGAAACAAAAATGAACAGGAGAAGGTACCTTTGGGTTTTGAAACAAAAAGAGATGAAGAATGTGTTTTTGGAAGAGAGTTTGGCTACAAAGTTTTTAAGAAAGAAAGAAAAATCAAAAATGCAAGAAGAGAGATTAGAGGGTTTCGGTTTATACACTTGAAAAGAAAAGAAGAAATGGGAAGAGATATTCGGCTACACCCTACTCAAGAGAACAAAGAAATTCGGCACAAATGTGCTTGCATTTTTGGTTGCCAAAAGAAAACAAAAGGTGAAACTTACTATGAAATTCGGCTTGTTTTGACAAAAATGAAAGAGCTATGTTGCTACCCTCCTAAGACCAGAAAATGCACCAACAATCCAAGGGAAATTCGGCACTAGCCCCTAACACACTCACCAACCGGCCACTCCCCAACAAGCTTCCCAAGTTACGCCAACACCTCCAAACATCCCAAAATTTCTGGCCACCACTCCCCATTAACTCCCTACCACACATTCAAATTAGCTTGACCAAGTCTACCTCCACAACTTGCTCTCCACCTTCCATTTGAATGGGTGGACCAAGTCCAAGGAAGAATTCAATTGCCTTCTAACTCTTCCTCCATGCCGCCCAAAATGAGAGCCAAAATGGGGAACTGCGACTTGAACTCGGGATCTCTCCCCTTGTAGTTGACGCCACACTCAAGCCCCAAGTGGCACATACTTTGCCACTTTGCCGCCTCCTCATTTGTGCAACCAAACACCAAATAATATTCTTAAACCCCACTTTCTCGGCTCCTCTCCTATAAAGCCTAAAAACAAAAATTCTCCTACCTACTCGGGCACATTCCTAACCTACAATTAAGCCCCGAAACTACACAAACAGCAACACAGCACACTAAACACATGCAAAACATACAACCACAAAACAGCCCCCTAACCCGGGATATTACATGCTTCTTGTAACTTTTTCCAAAACCGTGAAGTGAACCTCAGATCTCTATCCGATATAATCGATAAAGGCACTCCGTGCAATCTCACAATTTCAGAAATATATAATTCGACTAGCTTATCAAGTGAGTAATCAGTACGTACCAAAATAAAATTAGCCGATTTCATAAGCCTATCAACCACAACCCAAACGGTATCTTTCTTTTTCGGTGTCAAGGGCAAACCCGTCACAAAGTCCATAGTAATTCTGTCTCATTTCCACTCGGGAACCATCACAGGCTGAAGTAAACCCGAAGGTACTTGGTGTTCGACCTTTACTTGTTGACAAACCAAGCATCTCGACACAAACTCTGAAATGTCTCTTTTCATTCCTGACCACCAATACATTTTCTTCAAGTCATTATACATCTTCGTACTGCCTAGATGAACTGATAAACATCCACTATGTGCTTCGTGCATAATTTTCCAAATAAGCTCATCATCTCTCGGTACACAGACCCTATCTCGGAACATCAAACATCCATCAAAACTAATATAAAAGTCCGATTCAAGACCCGACTCACACTGAGCTCTCTTAACTTGCAAATCAATGTCACTTTTCTGAGCTTCATAAATCTATTGGAGAAACATCGATCTAGCTCTCAACTCAGCTAGAATAGAACCATCATCTGATAAATCCAACCGTGTATTCATAGCCCTCAATGCAAACAAGGATTTCCTACTCAAGGCATCGGCGACCACGTTTGCCTTTCCCGAGTGATAGTCAATCACTAGCTTATAATCTTTTATCAACTCTAGCCATCTCCGTTGCCTTAGGTTCAAATCCTTTTGAGTCATCAAGTATTTTAGACTTTTATGATTAGTATACACACGACATTTCTCACCATACAGATGATGTCTCCAAATCTTCAACGCAAACACAATGGCAGCCAATTCCAAATCGTGTGTCGGATAATTCTTCTCATGCGGTTTCAGCTGCCTTGAGGCATAAGCTATCACCTTACCTTCTTGCATAAGTACACAACCCAATCCATTCAAGGATGCATCACTATAAACCACAAATTCTTTTCCCGGTTCAGGTTGTACTAAAACTGGAGCCTCAGTCAACAATGCCTTTAGTTTCTCAAAACTCTGTTGGCACTTTTCTGTCCATTCGAACTTGACATCTTTCTGTGACAATTTTGTCATCGGAATAGCAATCATGGAAAATCCTTTAACAAATCGTCTGTAATAACTGGCTAAGCCTAGAAAGCTTCTAACCTCGGATACGTTCCTCGATGGTTTCTAATCAATAATTATTGAAATCTTACTCGGGTCAACTCGAATACCATCACCCGAAAAAATGTGCCCCAAAAATCTGACTTCTCGAAGCCAAAACTCACTTTTACTAAACTTAGCATACAACTGTTTATCTCTCAAAGTTTGCAAAACCATTCTCAAGTGCTCGGCATGCTCGGTCTCATCACGAGAATAAATCAGTATATCCTCAATAAGAACAACAACAAAATTATCCAAGTACAGTCAGAAAATACGGTTCATCAAATCCATAAATATAGCAGGAGCATTCGTTAAACCAAAAGGCATAACCAAAAATTCATAGTGACCATACCTCGTCCGAAATGCAATTTTTGGCACGTCCGAGTCTTTAACTCTCAACTGATAGTAACCGGACCACAAGTCTATCTTGGAAAATACTGTGGCTCCCTTTAATTGGTCAAACAAATCATCTATTCTCGGCAAAGGATACTTATTCTTTATGGTCACCTTATTGAGCTGTCGGTAGTCAATGCAAAGCCTCATAGATCCATCTTTCTTTTTCAAAATAATACAGGTGCACCCCACGGAGAAAAACTAGGTCTCGCAAAACCTTTATCCGTCAACTCTTGTAACTGAGCTTTCAACTCCTTTAGTTCTGGTCAGAGCCATTCTGCATTTGAGCAATCGAAATAGGTGCGAGATGTGAACTAACTCAATACCAAATTCAACTTCTCTAACAGGAGGCAATCCAGGTAATTCTTCCGGAAACACATCTAGATACTCACATACTACCGAAACTGATTCAATCCTCAACTCAGACTCTTTTGTATTCAACACAAAAGCAAGATAAGCTTCGCAACCCTTTCTTACACATTTCTGAGCAGTCATAGAAGAAATCATTACAGGCAAGCTATCTGATTCATCTGATTCAATCCGAAGAATATAACCACTTTCACATTTCAACTCAATATTTTTTCTTCCACAATTTACTACCACATCATGAATGGTCAACCAATCCATATCAAGAATTACATCAAATTCATCAAACGGCAAAAGCATAAGATTAGCCGAAAAACAGTGACCTCTAATCATCAAAGGACAATTCCTACATACTTTGTCAACTAACACATACTTACCTAGAGGGTTTGACATTTTTATCACAAATTCCGTGCACTCAACAAGCATATTCATACTAGATACGAATTTCATACATACATACGAATGGGTAGATCTCGGATTAATTAAAGTAACAACAGAAGTATCATAAAGAGAAAAAGTACCTATGATCACATCAGGAGATGGAGCCTCTTCGCGAGCGCGAATGGCATAAGTCCTTGCAGGTGCTCTACCTTCGAGCCTCACAGTTGGATCTCTGGGTGCACTCTTGCTACTCGTTCCATTTCCCGGATTTCTCTGTGGCCTCCCTATAAGAGTAGTATTACCCGATCTTGCATTCTGAAATTTCTCTTTTTCAACCATCTCGGGGCAATCTCTAATGAAGTGATCTTAAGAACCACACTTGAAACAATTTTAATCATTTACCCGACACTCACCGGGGTGACGTCTACCGCAATTGGACATTCAGGTCTACTATGTAACAATCCGATTTAGACCCTAATTAGAACGGTGGTTTCAGGACCACGAATCCGAATCATAAAAATATTTTAAAATTATATTTGGTGTTTATAATGTGTGAATTTGTGTGTATTAGATTTTCGTTTAAAAATTTTATCGTTTGGATGTCCGATTTAATAAATGGGCTAAATCGCGTAAATTGAAAATTTGGTGGTTGTTTGAAAAAGGGGCTAAATTGATGTTGTCTTTTAAAAAAGAAGTACTAAAGTTGAAATTAGCTCATTTTACATTATATTGGACGGCTATGTACTAAAGTATCCATTAGTTCATGATGATAAATAAAATGTAAATAAGGTTATTATAGTAAATTATAATATAAGTATTATAATAAGAAAACATATCATAAAAAAATGCATGTTCATCTTTTATTGTTGAAGACCGAAACTAAAACAAAAGAAAAGAGAAAGAAAACTTGGGGTTCGGTCATTTCTAAGCTAAATCAAGGTATGTGTTTAGCTCGGTTTTTGATAATTTTTACGTTTTTGAGATCGTTGCTTCGAATACTATCCGACCCATACTAGAATTTTTTATTTTGATGCATATTTTAAGTTAGGCCATTGATGAATATTTGTGTTTTGTAATTTTTGATGATAAAATATGAAAGATATGTTTTAGATTAACAAGTTTTGTATTGGAGTTTTTGAAGATTTTGAGTAATTAGGACTAAATTGAAAAAATAATAAATTGAGGGACTAAAATGTGAAATAAATGAAATGTATGGATTTGTATGAGTATAATGAATATTCGGCCTAAGCATGGTGTAGTCAAATTTTGAATATTTTGTGTTTTGTGCAATAGGGACTAAATTGTGAAAATATGAAATATTCGGGGTAAAAATGTAATTTGCCCATTTATGTGTTTTTGGACTAAATTGAATGAAAATATGTTTGAATGAGCTTAATTTGAATATGTTTAGATCAAGAACCAAAGAAATCGGACTTGGATCGGGGAAAAACAAAAATAGTTGAATAGCTGATTACATCGTTCGTTGTTATCCGAGGTAAGTCTTTAAGCAATTAAACATCATTAATTTTGAATGTAACTTAGTAATATGCTAATTTGGAATTTGTGGAATTAATGTTTAGTTAGTCGAATGTGAATAAATATAGAAATAATGTGTTTGAAGTTAGTTCGATTGAGCTATAACATTTGAAAGTCCGTATGAGGTATATGGAGTATATGAAAAGTTCGATATATGAATTGTTTGTGAGTCGATTTTATAATAATGATATTCGGGCTTTGAGCCTAGCAAGCCTTAGCTTTGGTGAAAGATATCGGGTTTTATGCCTAGCAGCTTTTTTGTGAGTGTATAATATCGGGCTAAATGCCTACTTGTGCTTTGTGTCGGGCTTTATTGCCTAGCGTGCTTTATATGGTGAATTATTATAAGTTTATGATTAAAAAAATTATATGCTACTATGAAAATTGAATACGTTAAATGAGTTAAAGCTTAACATGTATGTGACAATTTATTACCTTTTCAGAGATAAGGTAAGTTGATTATTTAATATGTGATACAAGTTATAATTGATGTTAATGGTAGTGAATGCGTATATGAAAATCTATATGTGAATTAATGTAAAGTACGTGATATTAATGTTTGATTATTAAGTTATATTCGGCCTAATGTTACATGAGGAAGAGATTGAAATGTGAAATCCATATTGATATTAAAGGATTATTGTACTTTTGAATAATGAATATTGAAATGTGAATCCTTGAATGTGTTATATAGGGAAGTAAATAAATGAAGTTGAGTTTTGATTCATGAATATATATATACATTTTCAAATGTAAGCATACTTGATATAATTTCATTTTTTTTAGAATAAAAAGTCGAATGGAATTATGCTAATTGTGATGCAATAGCATTCGGCCAAGATAAATTATTTGCATAAAAGTTATAAATAAATTAAATGATATGTTTGGGATTATGTAATTCAATAATGTTATAATATGGCTTGTTTTAAATGTTTCGATTATTCTTTTGAATGGATTAATTTGCTGAAGGCTTACTAAGTTATGTCAGCTTAATCTGTGTGTTATGTTTATTTTGTTTTATAGATTTTAGACTCAAGTTACAGGCTCGGGGATCGTCAGCGAAGTTCACCATAATATCGACTGTTTCGGTACTTTTATAAATTGAAATCGGACTTATGGCATGTATAGGCTAGCCTTGGAATTAGAATATTTTGAAAGTGTTTGTATATAAAGCCATGCGAAAATGGCGTAACATATTAGTTTGAATTTGGTTTTGTTTAGTTGAGTTTGAGTATGTTTGATTATGATGTTTTGTACTATGGATAAATGATGTTTATGTTAGGTATATATATATATTTGAATATGGTGAATGAGTATAGATTAAAATGAGTACGGTTCGGCTATCATATGTCAAGGAAAGTATAAATGCGAATTTGAGAAATATTGTTATATATTAAGTTACGGATAAGTTGTGGTTTATGAAATAGACTTGAGATTTTTTAACTTGAATTGATTAAAGTATAACAAAAGTTGACATTAAATAGAGTATAATTATTAAGCTTGTTTAATATTAAGTTTAAGTTTATGAAATGACCATATTAATAGTGATTTATGTTTTAATAAATAAAATAGTTAAATATGAGTTAGCTTGTGACTTTGTTAATGTTTTTTAATTATTAAATAATATTTATATTATATTTGATGTTTATTATAGGAATATCAAATAGTAATTTTGGTTTATTTTAATATTTGATGATTTTTGAATGATTTAATTTCTATATATGTTCATAAATATCCAGAAGTTGTGTTTTGTTCGGTAATACTCTGTAACCCTATTCTGGCGACAGATACGGGTTAGGGGTGTTACATTTTATTGGTATCAGAGCTACAGTTTAGTCGATTCTAGGACTAACGTAGCGCGTATGAGTCTAGCTATACATGCCATATTTTATACTGCGATAGTGTGATGACTTCTAACATCTAAAAATGTGTTTTCATATAGTAATGGATCCCGATCGAGCTGTAGCTGATGATGTCGAGAGTGTAGTGCCTGCTCTTGCGCCAGGGACAGCATCGATAGATTCTCGACCTACTTCGAGTAATCCAGAGGGGGAGGCTAGACAAGTCTTCTACCAAATGATGAATGATTGGTTTACACAGTATATCCGGACTAATCCGGCTGCACAACAAACTCCACCCCCGAATAATCCATCTCTGATACCTGTGGTACCTCCGATGATTGATCCTATGAGATTTAATAAGCCTCCTATTGATAAAATCAGAAAGCATGGGGCTGAGGAATTTAGAGCTACTGATGATGATGATGCTGAGCGAGCTGAATTCTCACTTGATAATACTATCCGCGTGTTTGATGAGTTATCTTGTACCCCGGATGAGTGTTTAAAATGTGCTATATCCTTGCTACGAGACACCGCATATCACTGGTGGAATACACTAGTATCGGTGGTCCCAAAAGATATAGTGACATGGGAATTCTTTTAGACTGAGTTCCGTAAGAAATACATCAGCCAGAGATTTATCGACCAGAAACGCAAAGAATTTCTTGAATTGAAACAAGGTCGTATGACTGTAACTGAGTATGAACGGAAAATTGTGAGACTAAGTTGATATGCTCGTGAATGTGTTTCAACCGAAGCTATCATGTGTAAAAGATTTGAAGACGGTTTGAACGAAGACATTAAATTGCTGGTTGGTATACTTGAAATTAAAGAGTTCGTGGTACTTGTTGGGCGAGCCTGCAAAGCCGAAGAGCTTGGGAAAGAGAAAAGAAAAGCTGATTTTGAAGCCAGAGATTCCCGTAAAAGATCATCGAGTAAGACTTTTGACTCAACATTGAAGAAGTTTAGAGATGATTCAGGTCGATCTAAAGCTACTTCAGACTTTTCTAGACGAGATCGAGACCGACCTCCTGTGAGTTCACGAGCCACTTCGATTACTAGTGTTGGCAGTGATCGGCATAACAGACTCGAGTGTAAGCATTGTGGTAAATGGCATTCTGGAAATTGTAGATTGCATGATCGGTCTTGTTTTAAATGTGGATCAATGGATCATTTTATCCGAGATTGCCCGATGTTAGCCGAGCAAAACACTGTTCAGAACACGAGACCGAGTAACATGTCAGTGTGAGGCAGACCACTCAGACATTCGAGTAATGTAGGTGGCAGTCAAAGAGGGACGAAAGATACAGCACTTCAATCTAAGGCTCGTGCACCTGCCAGAGCATATGCTATACATGCTCGTGAGGATGCTTCTTCCCCAGATGTTATTACCGGTACTTTCACTCTTTATGATACTAGTGTTATTGCATTGATTGATCTTGGTTCGACTCATTCTTATGTGTGTAAAACATTAGTATCCAGTAAGACTTTGCCTGTTGAGTCTACTGAGTTTGTGATTCGAGTATCAAACCCCCTAGGCCGGTGTGTTCTGGTTGACAAAATGTGTAAAAATTACCCGTTGATGATTCGAGATTCATGCTTTCTAGCCGATTTGATGTTGTTACCTTTCGACGAGTTTGATATAATTTTGGGTATGGATTGGTTGACTTTGCATGATGCCGTTGTTAATTGCAAAAGAAAGACCATTGATTTGAGATGTCAGAACAATGAGATTATTCGAATTGAATCTAGTGATCTGAATGGTTTACCGGCAGTGATATCTTTGAAGTTGGCTCAAAAGTATGTGAGAAAAGGTTGTGAAGCTTATTTTGCCTATGTGCTTGATAGTAAAGTGGCTGAAAGATAGATTAAATTAGTACCTGTTGTGTGTGAATATCTAGACGTGTTTCCTGAAGAATTGTCGGGTTTGCCACCTATCCGAGAGGTAGAGTTTGGTATTGAGTTAGTACCGAGGACGACTCCGATTTCTATAGCTCCATACAGAATGGCACCTACAGAATTAAAAGAATTGAAAGTACAGTTGCAAGAATTGATAGATAGAGGTTTTGCACGATCGAGTTCTTCTCCCTAGGGTGCGCCAGTTCTATTTGTGAAAAAGAAAGACGGAACTATGAGAATGTGTATTGATTACCACCAACTAAATAAGGTGACTATAAAGAATAAATATCCATTGCCACGGATTGACGATCTGTTCGATCAGTTGAAAGGGGCTTCAGTGTTTTCGAAGATAGATTTGAGATCGGGTTATTATCAGTTGTGAGTCAGAGGCTCCGATGTACCAAAAACTACTTTTGGAACGAGGTACGGACATTATGAGTTTTTAGTTATGTCGTTCGGACTTACTAATGCACCTGATGTTTTTCTGGATTTGATGAATCGAATCTTCAGGCAGTATTTAGATTGCTTTGTGGTTGTGTTCATTGATGATATACTGATCTACTCCGTAACGAAACTGAACATGCCAAGCATTTGAGACTTGTGTTACAGACTTTGCGAGAAAAATAGTTGTATGCGAAGTTTAGTAAATGTGAGTTCTGGTTATACGAAGTTAGCTTTCTGGGACATGTTTTTTCTGCATCAGGTACTCGGGTTGATCGGAGCAAAATTTCAGCAATACTTGACTGGAAACGTCCGAGAAACATTTCTGAAGTCAGAAGTTTTCTGGGACTTGCTGGTTACTATAGACGGTTTGTGAAAGGTTTCTCTATGATTGCAACTCCGATGACAAAGCTGCTACAGAAAGATGTTAAGTTCGAGTGGTCAGAAAAGTGCCAGAAAAGTTTCGATCAGTTGAAAGCTATTTTGACTGAAGCTCCAGTGCTAGTTCAACCAGAATCAGGTAAAGAATTTGTCATTTACAGTGATGCATCTTTAAATGGTTTGGGTTGTGTATTGATGTAGGAAGGCAAAGTGGTAGCTTATGCCTCGAGACAGTTGAAGCCACATGAAAAGAACTATCCGGCGCACGATTTAGAGTTGGCAGCTATTGTGTTTGCATTGAAAATATGGCGTCACTATCAGTTCGGTGAAAAATGCCATGTCTATTCCGATCATAAAAGCCTAAAGTACTTAATGACTCAGAAGGATCTGAATCTGAGACAACGACGATGGTTGGAATTATTAAAAGACTACGAGCTTGTGATTGATTACCATCCAGGAAAGGCTAATGTTGTTGCTGATGCATTAAGCCAAAAATCACTGTTTTCTTTGCGTGCAATGAATGCGCATATGGCTATGTCTGATGATGGTGCAATAGTAGCTGAATTGAAGGCAAGACCATTATTTATTCAACAAATTTGTGATGCCCAGAAAGTTGATAATGAATTATTAGCAAAACGAGTTCAGTGTGAAACGAATGCTGATTCAGAGTTTCGAGTTGATGCTGATGATTATTTGAGATTCAAAAACTGAATATGTGTTCCAAGAAATCCAGAGTTGATTCGAATGATTTTGAATGAAGCTCACAGTAGTCGATTATCTGTTCACCTGGGTAGCACAAAAATGTATAATTAATTGAAACAAATTTACTGGTGGCATGGTATGAAACGAGACATTTCTAACTTTGTTTCAAAATGTTTAATTTGTCAACAAGTGAAAGCCGAACATCAGGTACCTTCCGGGTTACTTCAGCCGATTATGATACCTGAATGGAAATGGGACAGAGTTACGATGGATTTTGTATCCGGTTTACCGATGACACCGAGCGAGAAAGATGCAATCTGGGTTATTGTGGATAGATTGACTAAATCAGCTCACTTTGTTCTAGTTCGTACGGATTATTCACTTGATAAGCTTGTTGAGTTATATGTGTCACAGATTGTAAGATTACATGGTGTGTCTATTTCTATTGTTTCAGATAGAGATCCGAGGTTTACATCGCGATTTTGGAAGAAACTGCAAGATGCATTAGGTACGAAATTGCATTTCAACACAGCTTTTCATCCACAAACAGATGGTCAGTCCGAACGAATTATTCAGATACTTGAGGATATGTTGAGATGTTGCATTCTTGAGTTTGAAGGTACGTGGGAACGATACTTACCTTTGATTGAATTTGCATACAATAATAGCTTTCAATCAAGTATCAAAATGGCACCTTACGAGGCTTTGTACAGTCGTAAATGTCGTACACCATTGTATTGGACTGAGCTCAGTGAAAATAAGATACAAGGGGTTGATTTGATCAAAGAAACAGAACAGAAGGTGAAAGTAATTCGAGATAGCCTCAAAACAGCATCGGATCATCAGAAGTCATATGCGGACTTGAAACGGAAAGATATAGAGTTTCAGATCGGAGATAAAGTTTTTTGAAAGTCTCACTGTGGAAGAAAATACTTCGATTTAGTCGTAAAGGCAAATTGAGTCCGAGATTCATTGGACCGTATGAGATTATAGAGCATATCGGACCAGTTGCTTACAGATTATTGTTGCCACCTGAGTTAGAAAAGATCCACAATGTATTTCATGTCTCGATGCTTCGAAGATATCGATCTGACCCTTCACATGTGATTAGCCGTCGCCGAGATTGAAATTAAGCCTGATATGTCATATGAGGAAGAACCGGTTCGTATTCTGGCTCGTGAAATTAAAGAGTTGCGAAATAAGAAAACTATGTTAGTTAAAATATTGTGGCATGTAACACCCCAAACCCGGCCTAGAAGTTAGGCCCGAATCTGGCATGTCACATGGAAAAACTTGTTTGAGAATTACAGCCTCTTTGTTAAAACCCAAAACACTTCAGCAATTGTTAACTACTTGAAAACATAATTATCTTTAAAAACCTTTTTGGTGGCGAAAGCATATTTGAAATAAACAATTTACAAAAATGTGATGTTTAGAAATAGAGTTGCAGAAGCATTTTGAAATCGTTGCGGAAACGTAGATAAAATACAAGTATTTTTGAGAGATCGTTTGATGAGTTGAAAATCGAGGTAGTGAGCTTTAAAACCGTGGCTTTTGAAAATATTGTTGATAATTCGAGAGAAAATCTCCGAGTTAAAATATTTGTAAAAGTTTGTTATAAAATCCATTTATTAATCAATTTTGGAAAACCATTATTTATGATTTTAGAAAATCCTCGTTAAAACAATTCAAGCAATATAATAAGTGCGACTAAACATAAAGCAATTTAAAACATATCCTGCAGGCCTTATTACAACTTAAACCAAAATAGCAAAATAATAAAATAAACCGAAATAGAAATTTAAAGTTCAATAACACCATTTCTGAAGTATGGCCTCCACCGAGTCATCCATGGGCCCAAGTCCTCATTACGGAGCATTACCTACAAGGGTTAAGAAAAAGGGGGGTGAGTTACAAGAATTCAGTATGAAATCCCTTACCGTCATCCACTGGGCCTGAACCCATATAGCAACATCTTGGGCCGGAGCCCACTATCATAACAGAACATATATATATATGAAGCAAATGTATGCAACCCAACCCATCCAACCAGTCTCTCCCCCGTACCAACCAGTCTCTCCTGTGGGGATCAAGTCAACCCACCCCGCCAGTCTCTCCAATTTGCAGACAAGCTGCCATTTATAATAATGTTGTGGCTTAACCACCAGAGTATCATATACGGTAATATAATCAGCACACAGCCTTAATCACGATGGCACAAAGCCATATTTAAATTGGCACATAGCCCATATCAAAATTTGTGGCAGAGCCACCGGAATCATATACGGTAATATAATCGGCACACAGCCTTAATCACAATGGCACAAAGCCATATTTAAATTGGCACATAGCCCATATCAGAATTTGTGGCAGAGCCACCGGTCTATACTTCTCTTCATTCAAGTTTCCCATCCCATGCAATATGTGATGATGCAATACACATAACAACATAAAATATCCACATGTATAACAACCATTAATCTAGTAATTTAATACGATGAATCGGCCCATTATTGAGCGTTGTAATTCAGCCCACTAAGGCATTCTATCAATTCGGCCCATAGCGGCATTTCGGTAAATCGGTAATTTTACCCACTAAGGGTAATTCGGTAATCTCGCAACCCAGGGGTATTTCGGTAATTTACCCTCCAAGGATATTTTGGTAATTTGGCAACCTAGACTTAACTACTAATGTGAGGCATAAAAATTGAAACTGTCCATCTGCGTCATACTGACTAAATTGACTATAACTCGAGTTAGGAAACACAAAATTTAGATCCGTAAATTTTCCTTGAAACTAGACTCATATATATTATTACTACAATTTTTCCAGAATTTTTTACTTAACCATTTAGTACAGTTTATTCCTTAAAGTTTCCCTTGTTTCACTGTCCAACGGTTCTAACCTCTCTTACCCGAAATTCAAATATCTAACTGTACAGTTTTCATATGTTTCTCCCACTTGTTTCTATTGAAAATAAGCTCACTAAGGAATCTATACATATAAATTATAACTCTTAATTCACCTTGTACAATTTTTAATAATTTTTCCAAGACAGAATAGGGAACCACGAAGTCAATCAGAACCAGTCTCACTAAAATTAAAATATCACAGAATATAAAATTCCTCTTCCTCCACTGTTTCTTTCATATAAAAATAGACACAGTAAGCTTTATTTCGATATCTTTTCCACTTTCTAACTCCCTTTATCCTATTTTTCGTGATTTTTCAAAATCACATCACTGCTGCTGACCAAACTGTTTCATTGCAAAAATATGGTTACTACTACGAACATACGCACTCCCGAGTGGTCTCGGATGCCGGTTTTCCGGTTTTCTTCGGTATTTCGACCAAATCATAGAATATTTCATGCAACACCCAGAGAGGTATGAGATTACACACCATTTCAAATATATATTCGGAAGGGTACGGAATTACACACCTTGATTACGAGTTGTGCTTTCTACCGTTTCAACACCTATAATGATAATTGATAGAAGGTTAGTCTCTACTTTGATAATCGTAACTAAAAACACTTTACTAGGCTAACTCCATTTACCACGAATGTGACCTCCCTCAATGCACCAAAATCGATCCTACCCTTTGGCTACTGAAATCCCGTCCTAACAATATTTGGTGAGCGAAAAAGTCGTTAGCAATTATCCCACCTTTGACCAAAACAAATCTTATAACAACGTTCTTACCCCACTTGCTTGACGAGTCGACGATAACGATTTGGTTAATACAAATCACTTGTGCTCCTTCACCTTGTTGAAAGCCCTAAGTCCAACGATGGTCATATCACAGAAAAGAATGAAACTCAGACCCAACGAGAGAGAAAGAAGAACACTCGATTATTAAGGAAAAACTCGGATGAAACAAAGTTATTGACAAAGAGAGAACTACTACTTACCGATTGTTAATTTCCTTGTAGCGCCACTCTAGGGGAGAACGGGACAGTGATTCGGACAAGGACTAACTCACAAGATGCAATGAGTATATCCAAAAAAAAAAAACAATAGAGAGTGTTCAACTAAGAGAATTAAACTGCAAAGAAAATCGAATGATGTGGAAGGGAAAAAGTGGAAGAACCGATTAAGGATTAGGGAAGAGAGAAAAGGTTAGGCTATGGAGAGGAATGAGTAGGAAGGAAATCGGAGAAGAAAAGAGAGGGCTTAAGAATTTGACAAGAAAAAGATTGAAAAGGAGATGACCCGATATGCTTAAGGAAAAAGTACCCAAAACGTCACTCTCAAAAAGAAAGCCAAAAGAACACTCAAAAGCAAGGAAAAGTTTCGGTTTCCCCCCTCTCCCTAGCAAAACCGTATGTAACTCTTGCCACAAGGATGGATGTTGACCAACAATTTCTTTCCAAAACATTTTCCACACCTTAAGCCAACATGTTCCCTATTCCTTCCTTTTCTTTTGATTCCTTTCCTTACCTTCATCTTTTCCTTATTTCCTTAGCCACCTTGCCAAAATTAAAAAGTCCACCTAGCCTTATATACCATCATGGCCGACACTTAGGGAAAGAACACAAAAAAATAGTCAAAATTTTGCATCAAGGGGATTCGAACCTCTTCCCTCCATACTCTTCACTTAATGCCATATCCTCTTTTCCATATGCTCAATTATGCTAGCAAATTGAATACTTATTTTCATAAGTATTGATGCCACTTACTATTTCTCCTAAATAGGCTTAAACACCAAATTTTTACTAGGGCCCAATTCAACCCCGAGCCTTCATAGAACCCCGTAACTTTCCAAAATCACCTTCCTAATAAGTCCAACTTGAAATAATGTCGTTCTCAAATTCCCATAAATTTTAAAACGCTTCTACGCTCAAGGTCCAATAGGCCCAATCCTACTAGGCCCAATTTCGGGTCGTTACATGGTATAAACACGGAGTTGAGGAAGCAACGTGGGAGTCAGAGGATGCAATAAAAGAATGTTATTCGAACCTATTCACCGGTAAGATTTTCGGGGACGAAAATCTCTAAGGGGGGAGAGTTGTAACAGTCCGATTTAGACACTAATCGGAACGGTGGTTTCGAGGCCACGAATCTGAATCATAAAAATATTTTAAAATTATATTTGGTGTTTATAATGTGTGAATTTGTGTGTATTAGATTTTCGTTTAAAAATTTTATCGTTTGGATGTCCGATTTAATAAATGGGCTAAATCGCGTAAAATGAAAATTTGGTAGTTGTTTGAAAAAGGGGCTAAATTGATGTTGTCTTTTAAAAAAGAAGTACTAAAGTTGAAATTAGCCCATTTTACATTATAGTGGACAGCTATGTACTAAAGTATCCATTAGTTCATGTTGATAAATAAAATGTAAATAAGGTTATTATAGTAAATTATAATATAAGTATTATAATAAGAAAACATATCATAAAAAAATGCATGTTCATCTTTTATTGTTGAAGACCGAAACTAAAACAAAAGAAAAGAGAAAGAAAACTTGGGGTTCGGTCATTTCTAAGCTAAATCAAGGTATGTGTTTAGCTCGGTTTTTGATAATTTTTACGTTTTTGAGATCGTTGCTTCGAATACTATCCGACCCATACTAGAATTTTTTATTTTAATGCAAATTTTGAGTTAGGCCATTGATGAATATTTGTGTTTTGTAATGTTTGATGATAAAATATTAAAGATATGTTTTAGATTAACAAGTTTTGTATTGGAGTTTTTGAAGATTTTGAGTAATTAGGACTAAATTGAAAAAATAATAAATTGAGGGACTAAAATGTGAAATAAATGAAATGTATGGATTTGTATGAGTATAATGAATATTCGGCCTAAGCATGGTGTAGTCAAATTTTGAATATTTTGTGTTTTGTGCAATAGGGACTAAATTGTAAAAATATGAAATATTAGGGGTAAAAATGTAATTTGCCCATTTATGTGTTTTTGGATTAAATTGAATGAAAATATGTTTGAATGAGCTTAATTTGAATATGTTTAGATCAAGAACCAAAGAAATCGGACTTGGATCGGGGAAAAACAAAAATAGTTGAATAGCCGATTACATCGTTCGTCGTTATCCGAGGTAAGTCTTTAAGCAATTAAACATCGTTAATTTTGAATGTAACTTAGTATATGCTGATTTGGAATTTGTGGAATTAATGTTGAGTTAGTCGAATGTGAATAAATATAGAAATAATGTGTTTGAAGTTAGTTCGATTGAGCTATAACATTTGAAAGTCCGTATGAGGTATATGGAGTATATAAAAAGTTCGATATATGTGTAATATCCTAAAAAAAAATTGAGTATCATCTTGTTGCTTGTGTTAGCTCGAGTATGATTATTATTATGTGCTTAGTATAGTTTTATGAAGGCTTGGAATTATTAGCTAAGCTAGAATGATTTTTAGTATTGAAAATATAGTGAAGTGGATTAGATGAACTTGACACTTAAGTTAATTTAAGTGTTAAATTCTAACACAAGAGGAGTTAGTGGCATAGTGGATAAGGCGCATGAAAGGTTGCTTGAGGGAAGTGGTTCGAGTAGCATGGAAGGCATATTAAGGATTTTATTTTTTTATGCATCCTAGCATTAAGTGTCGGTCAACTATTCATATGGATAAGATGGACAATTTTCTTTTTATGGCAAGAAGACTTAAGGTTATGGTAAGCATGAAATAAGGGATAGAATTGCTAGATTTTGGGGATAAAATTTCTTCAACTTTGGGAATGTAGAGGATTTCAAGGCTTGGCTTAAGGGTGTTGTTTTGGAAACTCTCCTATGGCCATTAGTGCATGAATGTGGACGGCATGTGTGGCTAGGGGGTGGCCGAATGTTGATAGGAAGTTTGGGGGGGATAGTTGGCCAACTTTAGCATTTTGTGCATCATTTGGCATTTTTCTCTTCCTCTCCAAAAACTCCCTCTTTGGCCGAATGTATCTTAGGCATTTTGGTGCAATTTTGCTTTTGATTTAGCGCTCATTTGTGTTTGAACCAAAATCTAATTTCTTCCTCTCATTTCCCTTTTGAAACCGAGACCACAATTTGCATTTTTGTGCACTTTTCTTTTTCGGCAAACTAGGTGTTTGGCGAACCTCTTTCTCCCATCTCTCTCTTTTCTTTCTTTTGATACTTGCTCAAAAACCACATTTCCTTTTTCACTTCCTCTTGGCGAATCTTCCTCCTTCCCAAATCCCATCTCTTTCATTTTTTCAAAGTTAAAAACATCCATTACCATTCTATTTTCATTTTCTATTTTCTTCTTTCTTCCATTTTGAATCATCCTTCTCCTATTTCACTTTCACTTTTATTTTTCCTTTCTTTTTACTCCACCATAGTCGAATCTTCTTTCTCTCTTTTGGTGTTATATGGGCGAATATCATCAAGGGTAGATAATCTTTGGGTTTTCTTCAATCGGTTTTGGAAGATAGGTAAGTGTTCATGGTCGTATTTCCGTTATTTCCTTCTCCTTTCTAAGTCGTTTTCTTGTGGACAAAGGCCGAATCCTTGGGCATTTGTTTGCAAGGTCTAACCATTATTTAGGAACCGATTTTTCCTTTAGGCTCTTTGGGACGTTGGAAGCAATCGATCTAAGCCATTCCATTAGCAATCGAAGTTGGTAAGTCAAGTGGTAAGATTCATGTCGATTCATTATTCTTTTTGAGGATAAAGACTAAGGCTATTGGGATTAAGATGTGATGTTGGCTGAATGGATTTTTGCTTATAGTTTTGTGGTATGGCCGAATGTAGGACAAGGTGATCTAGTGCGGTAGATCGGATCTTCGGAAGTTAGTATTTGCGTTAGTGAAAGGTGTGTACCTTACACACTTTATAACTCGGTATATATATATGTGTGTGTGTGTTAATAACTATTCATGTTGTTAAAGCCGAAAACTATGAGATCTTGAAATGATACCTTGATGGGTATGAGAATGGATACGGGTAAGTCCGTTTCGATATGATGTTGATATATGTTGTTAATATCACGATCTACGATATATATTGGTTATATGTTTATATCAAAGTATAATGACATGATTTGTTATCTATTGCATTGGTATGGGCGATATGAGAGGAGGGGGAAGATTGATATCCGTGTCTTTGGGACACCAGAGGTTTGGCACCTCCAGTGGTTTGGTACCACATATTTCGTGTCTTTGGGACACCGAGAGGTTTGGCACCTCATAGCGACTCGTCCCGGTGGTTTCACACCACCGTGGGTTGGCCCCACATTTGATGTATTGGGATCGTCGCCGGTGATTTGGTATCACACGTGGGTTGGCCTCACAACTTGATTATTCGTGACTTTGGGTCACGGTGATTTGGCATCACATTATTGGATATCGTGACTTTGGGTCACGGTGGTTTGGCACCACCAGTGGTTTGGTACCACACGGGGTAGAAAAGGAGTTTTGGATGGCTAGGTTGGGTGCATTATATATATATATTGCTTGGTTATAATTTGTGTAAGTATGTGGCATTTACCCGGGAGAGGGATTATGCACTGAGTCTTGGTGACTCACCTTCTCCCTTATTTTTTTCAGGTGATTTGTAAAATCGCGGATGAGGAGCCGGATGAACTCGAGGAGGCCATGCAATAAAATTTGGTTTTACATGAACTTCCATTTGGGTACTTTATTTTAATTCGTTTTCATCTTTTTATGGATTTGTAATAAGGCCTCTTTAATTATATTTTTGGATTATTTATATGCTTTGGATTTGATTTAAATATGGCTTATAAATTACATGGTTGATATAATAATTTGAGCACCAAGTTTTCTAAACTACTAAACGCGATGGTTTTTAAAGCGTTACCATCGGGTAACATAAATCAATTGATAGTATTTAACAACTTAAGTATTTTTGATAACTCATACTATTTTCCAAAACTCCAGTTTCCAAATTTCTATTAGATACGGTTTTCAACCTAATCGCTTTAGTTTCTTTTCAATTTATAAAAGGTTTACAAATCTAAACTGCAACTAAGTTTTAAAGATTTATTTTCGGGATTTCAAAGTAAATTATCAGTTTTTAATTTATTATACACCTGATTTCTACGAACTTAGAACAACAAAGAGTTTTTTACTAAAATTTAATCGGTAACTCGTTTTTCCTCAAAACGTTTTCCCCTGTGACATACCAAATTCGGTCGTGGCATATTGACCGGGTTTGGGGTGTTACAATATGAATTGTTTGTGGGACAGTTTTATAATAATTATATTCAGGCTTTGAGCCTAGCAAGCCTTGTGCTGGTGAAAGATATCGGGTTTTATGCCTAGCAGGCTTTGTGCCGGTGTATACTATCGGGCTAAATGCCTAGCAGGCTTTGTGCCGGTGTAAGATATCGGGCTTTATTGCCTATGGGCTTTATGCTTGGTGAATTATTATAAGTTTATGATTAAAAAAATTATATGCTACTATGGAAATTGAATACGTTAAATGAGTTAAAGCGAACATGTATGTGACAATTTATTACCTTTTCAGAGATAAGGTAAGTTGATTATTTAATATGTGATACAAGTTATAATTGATGTTAATGGTAGTGAATGTGTATATGAAAATCTATATGTGAATTAATGTAAAGTACGTGATATTAATGTTTGATTATTAAGTTATATTAGGCCAAATGTTACATGAGGAAGAGATTGAAATGTGAAATCCATATTGATATTAAAGGATTATTGTACTTTCGAATAATGAATATTGAAATGTGAATCCTTGAATGTGTTATATAGGGAAGTAAATAAATGAAGTTGAGTTTTGATTCATGAATATATATATACATTTTCAAATGTAAGCATACTTGATATAATTTCATTTTTTTTAGAATAAAAAGTCGAATAGAATTATGCTAATTGTGATACAATAACATTTGGCCAAGATAAATTATTTGCATAAAAGTACAAGTTATAAATAAATTAAACGATATGTTTGGGATTATGTAATTCAATAATGTTATAATATGGCTTGTTTTAAATGTTTGATTATTCTTTTGAATGGATTAATTTCTTTGAAGGCTTACTAAGCTATCAAACACTCGTGTTATGTTTATTACATTTTATAGATTTTAGACTCAAATTCTGAGGCTCGGGGATCACAAGTGAAGTTCACCACACTATCGATTGTTTGGTACTTTTATAAATTGAAATCGGACTTATGGCATGCATAGGCTAGCCTTGGAATTAGAATATTTTGAAAGTGTTTGTATATAAAGCCATGCGAAAATGGCGTAACATATTAGTTTGAATTTGGTTTTGTTTAGTTGAGTTTGAGTATGTTTGATTATGATGTTTTGTACTATGGATAAATGATTTTTATGTTAGGTATATATATATATATATGAATATGGTGAATGAGTATAGATTAAAATGAGTACGATTCGGCTACCATATGTCAAGGAAAGTATAAATGCGAATTTGAGTAATATTGTTATATATTAAGTTGCGGATAAGTTGTGGTTTATGAAATAGACTTGAGATGTTTTAACTTGAATTGATTAAAGTATAACAAAAGTTGACATTAAATAGAGTATAATTATTAAGCTTGTTTAATATTAAGTTTAAGTTTATGAAATGACCATATGAATAGTGATTTATGTTTTAATAAATAAAATAGTTAAATATGAGTTAGCTTGTGACTTTGTTAATGTGTTTTAATTATTAAATAATCTTTATATTATATTTGATGTTTATTATAGGAATATCAAATAGTAATTTCGGTTTATTTTAATATTTGATGATTTTTGAATGATTTAATTTCTATATATGTTCATAAATATCCAGAAGTTGTGTTTTGTTCGGTAATACTCAGCAACCCTATTCTGGAGACGGATACGGGTTAGGGGTGTTACATACTAGGTCGAGCATTACCCACACTCGCTTTCGAAGTAGTCTGAGCCTTATGACCCGAATACTGTTTCCCATGTTTTCTATTTGAAAACCCAACTGAAACACTAGATCGAGTATTAAACTCTCTCGATTTCTTAGATGAGGACTGAAATGACTTTCCCATCTATCTTTTCTTCGAATCTTGAGACTAAAACACAGCTTTTCTTTTCTCTTTGGCCAACTCCTCGGCCTTACAAGCTCTCTCTACAAGCACAACAAATTCTTTCAGTTCGAGAATGCCAACTAATAATCAGATGTCTTCGTTCAGCCCATCTTCAATTCTTTTACACATGATGGCTTTAGTCGAAACACATTCTCGAGCGTATTTGCTCAGTCTCACAAACTCACGTCATATTCTGTTACCGTCATTCGGCCCTGTTTTAACTCAAGAAACTCCTTTCTCTTCTGATCAATAAACTTATGGCTAATATACTTCTTACGAAGCTCTTCTTGGAAAAATTCTCAATTAACTCTCTCCCTTGGTACAACCGACACAAGGGTGTTCCACCACTGATAAGCCAAGTCTCTCAGAAGTGACACAACACATTTCATACATTCCTTGGGTGTGCATGATAACTCATCAAATACCATGATGGTATTCTCAAGCCAGAACTCTTCCATTTCGGGATCATCATCTATACTAGCTCGGAACTCTTCGGCTCCTTGTTTTTGAATTTTCACTGGAGGTCTATTCAATCTCATAAAATTCATACCTTGGGGTGCTACAGGAACAGGTTAAGGAATAGGTGGGGTGGAAGGGGTTGAGCGTTCAGTTTCGTTCGAACGAACTCCGTATACCAGGCATTCATCATATGGAGAAAGGCTTCCCTGGCCTCTTCTCCTCCTCCCTGACTCACAGTTACAGGTCTACTTTCAACTAGCGCTGCCCCTTGAGCAGGAGCCAATGCATTACTTTCTACATCATCAGCTTCAGCTCGATTGGGATCCATTACTATATAAAAACATAATTTAAAAGGTCAGGAGTCGTCACACTATCACAATTCATTTATGGCATGTATAGCTAGACTCGTGCACATGTTACGTTAGCCCGAGAATCGACTAAAATGTAGGTCTGATACCACTAAATGTAACACCTCTTACCCGTATTCGACTTCGAAACAGGGTATGAGGCATTACAAGACTTATACGCAAGCAATCATACAAAACCGAGACATGAAATTCCACTCAAATTTAAAACTTTTCATAAACATTCATATCATCCCTTAAACGAGCCTACGAGGTCCAAAACATACATTAGGAGTAGTTCGGGACTAAATCGAGAACTTTAGAAACTTCTGGAAAATTTAGAAAATTTTCATCAAAAAAGGTCCACACGCCCGTGTGGGTGAAGGGACATGCCCGTGTGGCATATCACAAGCCTGTGCTTCAGGCCGTGTCCAAAATAGGGGACATTCTGTTTATGACATCATCATCAAAATGAGGTCACACGGCCAAGGCACACGCCCGTGTCCTTATGCCGTGTGGCGAATTAAATTCCAAAAATTAGGTGAAGACTTCACACTGCCTGGGCACATGCCCATGTTCTATGGTCGTGTCTCTCACACGGCCGTGTCTCGTGGCCGTGTGTTTACTACTGGGCATTACGTTTTGCATTAATTAGGGTGCAGGGGACACACGGCCATAACACACGCCTATGGGGCAAGCCGTGTGTCACATACGGCCTAGACACACGCCCGTGTGGACAAAATAAGGCTATTTACCAAGCCTTTTTGCCACCCACACTTGCACCAACCTACACAACATCAAAACCACACCAATCCAAATATATATATGACTTCAAGGCACTTAACATGGCATAACTAAGTGCTTCACCATCATCAAACAACCATAATCACATGCAACATATCATCATTTAACCATCAATAACCATAGGCCATATCATAATGACATTGGCACATGCATGTATATATGAATAGGTTTACAACCAAATAATCATTATGAGCCACATCTCATGGCCTTATACAAAATGAATCAAATATCATTATAAGCCAACATATTTGGCTAAACCAATATGACATATAACAAAAAGACCAAGTCCCTATACATGCCATACTCAAAATGTTGAGACTAACTATACCCAAAAGTTCCAATTGATAGTGTGATCGAGTCTCCGACGTCCTTCGATCCCCAAGATAGCTTGGCGATACTAAAAGAAAATGGAAAAGAAAGGGGAGTAAGCATAAAGCTTAGTAAGTTTGCAAGTAAATAATTAACAACATTTACCATGCATTACTATACACATAACATAATGTAATTTATCACAATGTCATCAAGTATCATAGATACATTTTAAATCATGTCATTTACATAATGTACAATAAAACTCATGGTCATGCTTTATTCATTCACTTCTTACCGAGATCTCATCAATTTATAATCTCAATATGTATGAGCTTTGTGTACATACCTGTACCCTTTCAACATGTTCATACCTTGTCATTTCGTTGACATAATCTTTGGACTACCCGCTGAACCGCTTGGAATACTAAAGGATGCTCGGGAATCACATACACATAGAATCATACCAATGCCATATCCCAGATATGGTCTTACATGGGATCACATCTCGATGCCTATAGCCCAACTATGGTCTTACATGATTCTCATATCGATGCCATGTCCCAGACATGGTCCTACACGAAATCTCATAGCGATGCCATATCCCAGATATGGTCTTACACGTAAACTCAATCCCTAATGTCATGAAATTTGTATCCTAACTATTCCTAAGGTTCAACCAGGATTTCGAGGTATCAAATCTTCGTCAAATCATCATCGAGTCAACATTAATCAAGTCCACAAGGATAATTACACAATTCACGCAATATTAAAGCATTAAATACTTAAAAATGTAATGTTGTATTATTTACACACGAACTTACCTCGGTACCAAAATATGGCTAACTATTCGATTTAGTCCACAACCTTGTTCTTTCCTCGGTTTAGGTTCGGACTCTGTTTTTCTTGATCTATAATAGCAAATTTAGCTCATTTAATTATCACATTGTTCAAATCAGTCCAAAAACATACTTTGGCAAAATTATAGTTTTGCCCCCAAACTTTCACATATTTACAAATTATTCCCTAGGCTCGTAAAATGAAATGTGTCCATTTTCTTTGTTACCCAAGCCTAGCCGAACCTAACACATGCTCATAACAGCCCACATTTTCCTTCAAATCAGATTTTTACTACACATTTTACAACTTTTACAAAAAGGTCCTTTTTAGGTGTTTTCATCAAAAAATCACTTAGTAAAAGATGTTTATTACACATCAAACTTTCATAATCTACCATGAAACATCAAAACACATGCATGTCACAGATGGGTAAATTTTTAAACATGAACCCTGTAACACCCCATACCCGAGTCCGAGGCTTAGACTGGATATGAGACATTACTATACTTGAACTTTAGTAAACATGCACTTACGGGCTATGAAATTTTGTTCCGAATTAAAAACTTCTCTTTGTTAGTCTAATCATACATTTCACGGGCCTACGAGGCCTTAAACACGTATCTAAGAACTTTCAAAACTTAATCAAAAACTTTTCTTTGAAACAGGAGCCACACGCCCATATGGCTTGGGACACGCCGGTGTACCCCTTTGACACGCCCATGTCTTCCAACCGTGGTCGACACTGACTATATTCACACGGCCTTGACACGCCCGTGGACTTAGACTGTGAGCTATTCCTTGATATACTGACTTATTCACACGGCCTGGGGCACACGCCCATGTTCTGACCATGTGTCAAACACGGCCTAAACAAACGGCCGTGGTGTTTGCCCGTGGCCTATTCTGACTTCAATAATAAAGATGCAGGGTATGCACGGCCTAGACACACGCCCGTGTGTCTAACCGTATGGGCACTTAGAGGATATTTACCAAGCCATTTGCCACCCTGAAATAAAGATCATACTCATACTCAAATTCAACAATTCAATTAAACCCATCTTTCATGAATAATACTTCATACTTCATTGACTTCTATACACGTACATACTTAATCAACTTTGGCCAATCACATAGCCATATACAAAAGAATAATAACTTGATAGTCTATACAATGGCCCTTCTTAAAACATATTCTCAAAATGAATGCTTCCTATACATGCCATACTTAGTAAAATAACTTGACTATACCCAAAATAGTGATTGATAGTGTGCTACGAGCTCCGACTGCAACGATCCACAAGTTAGCTTGGCGGGACTACATAGAAAAAAAGAATTAAAGACGTAAGCATTTAGCTTAGTAAGTTTGCATGTAAAGCATATGTCAATATACTTGCTTAATATAAACCATTTGACATAACAATGGTATCATAAATTTCAGCTATAGAGCTTACTTACTCATACTGATTCTTACATGTCTCATGATACTTACTATTCTCATACTTGTAAGGTAAACAAGGTACCTGTATCACTTGATCAGATTGATCAGCATACTTTAATTCGATAATCATGATCTCTAATTCATCATTCATAACATAAATAATACTCAATTTCAACTTGATAATATCTTTGCTTACTTAGCTTTCTTGTCATCTCATTTTAACTTTACTCATTTTGCCCGATGAATTTCTGCGAATAACCGAGGATACTAAATCTCATCCCATGTAACTTGGTGCCAAAGCCATATCCTAGATACAGTCTTACATGGAATTTTTCATCTTGGTTTCGAGGCCATGTCTTGACATGGACTTATACGAAGTCTTTACTCGTGAACTGGTCAATGCCGAGCCTTGGCTGGGACTTACATGAAATTTCTTTCTCTTGATAGCTTTTCAATGCCAAGACTTGTCTTGGACTTACATGACAACTGTTCAATGCCAAGCTTGCCTTGGACTTACATGATAACTGTTCAATGCCAAGCTTGCCTTAGACTTACATGATAACTGTTCAATGCCAAGCTTGCCTTGGACTTACATGATAACTCTGTTCAATGCCAAGCTTGCCTTGGACTTACATGATAACTGTTCAATGCCAAGGTTGCCTTGGACTTACATGATAACTCTGCTTGATTGCCAATGCCATGCCTTGGCTTGGTCTTATACGGACTTTCTTATCTCATGTGGTGGATCGAGTATCCTAGGAAATTCATCTTCAATCGGGACTTGCTCATACTTAATCTCATTGATTTCTTTGTTTAACATAGCATTAAGCATTCCATCGAAATAATGTACATTATACTAAGAAATTCAATAATAGAAATCATAGAGCTTAGAAATCATACAAACTTACCTCAATATACAAAATGTATGTAGATATGCAATTTAGTCATCGACTTTGTTCTTGCCTCGGTTTCGATCTGGGCTTCATTTTTCTTGATCTATAATCATAAATAGACCATTTAATACTCACATTGACTAAATTGACTCTTTACTCATATTTTGGCAAAATTACTATTTTGCCCCTAAACTTTCTCATATTTGCACTTTTGCCCCTAGGCTCGTAAAATGATTTTCATTCAACTTTCTTAAACTTCATGCTTAGCTGATTCATTTTCTCTACTATGACAATCATCAATTCTCATTATTTCTAGTATGTATGACCAATTTCCATAACTATTACAAATTGGTCCATACTATCATTTTTCATGAAATTCACTAAGGAAAAGATGTTTATCTAACATCAAACTCTCATAATCTTCCATAAAACATCATTTAACATACATGTCATTCATGGGTAGATTTTTGAACATGCATCTTAGCTCATTTTATAGCTAAAAATAGTTAATTCATAATACGAGAACTTCAAAAATACGAAGAATATTAAAAATGGGGCTAAAATGAACTTACTAGCAAGCTTGAAAAATTGAAGAACCCTAGCTATGGCTTCCTTCAAATTTTCAGCAATAAGGGGAAGAAGATGAATAGATTTTTATCATCTTTTTCCCATTTTAATCATTTAATACATAAATGACCAAAATGCCCTTCTCTTTAAAAAATTTCGATATACTAACTCTTGTCCAATTTTGCCCAAAAATTATAATTTGGGCAATTTGCTATTTAAGGACTTCTAATTACTATTCTAAAGCTATTTCATACAAAAAGCTTCTAGAAACTCATATTTTGCAACTTTTGCAATTTAGTCCTTTTTGGACCATTCAACCTCAATTAACAAAATTGCTTCATGAAACTTTCACAATAACAAGCAAACATGGCATAAACTTTAAAAACTCATAAATTCACCTCGGATTCGTGGCCTCGCACCACTATTCTGACTAGGCCCTAAATCGGGCTGTTACAATTCTCCCCCTTAGGGATTTTCGTTCTCGAAAATCTTACCAGCAAAAAGGTTTGGATACTGGTTTCTCATACTCTCTTCTGGTTCCCATGTAGCTTCTTCTATTTCATGTCTTTGCCTCAATACTTTCACTAGGGTAATACTTTTATTTCTTAGCTGCTTGACTTCCCGAGCTAAAATCTTAACTGGTTCTTCACCATAAGTCATGTCGGGATGAATCTCTATCTCTGACGGGGTAATTACATGTGAAGGATCTGATCGGTAGCGTCGCAACATTGACACGTGAAACACATCATGTATCTTTTCTAACTCTGACGGCAAAGTCAATCGGTAAGCTACCGGCCCAACTTTCTCGGTAATCTCGTAAGGTCCAATGAAACGTGGACTTAACTTGCCTTTCCGGCCAAATCTGAGAACTTTTCTCCATGGTGACACTTTCAAGAAAACTTTATCCCCAACTTGATACTCTATCTCTTTTCTCTTTAAGTCCGAATAGGATTTCTGTCTGTCTAATGCAGCTTTTAAACATTCTCGTATCACTTTCACTTTCTCTTCAGCTTCTCTAACCAAATCAACTTCGTGAATTTGGTTTTCTTTGAGTTCAGTCCAAAATAAAGGCGTTCTGCACTTACGCCCATATAGAGCCTCATAAGGTGCCATCTTTAAGCTCGACTAAAAACTATTATTGTAGGCAAATTCTATCAACGGGAGAAACTTTTCCCAATTGCCTTGAAATTCTAAAATACAACATCTGAGCATATCCTCGAGTACTTGAATTAACCTCTCTGACTGACCGTCAGTTTGGGGATGAAAAGCTGTGCTAAAACTCAATCTTGTACCCAAGGCTTCTTGCAGCTTCTTCCAAAATCTGGATGTGAATCTCGGATCTCTATCCGATATAATCGATAAAGGAACTCTGTGAAGCCTTACTATTTCTGAAACATACAAGTTTGCCAACTTATCGAGTGAGTAATCCACTCGTACAGGTATAAAATGGGCTGACTTCGTGAGTCTATCAACTACAACCCATATAGCATCCTTCTTGCTTGGTGACAACGGTAAACCCGTTACAAAATCCATGGTGATACGGTCCCATTTCCACTCGGGAACCAAGATGGGCTGAAGTAAACCCGAAGGTACTTGGTGTTCAGCCTTTACTTGCTGACAAATCAAGCATTTGGAAACTAACTCTGAAATATCTTTCTTCATTTTTGGCCACAAATACTGTTGTTTCAAATCATTATACATCTTTGTACTACCCAGATGTACAGATAAACATCCGTTATGTGCTTCGTGTAATAATCTCTGAATAAGCTCCTCTTTTCTCGGTACACAAACTCTATCTCTAAACATCAAGTATCCATCAGAATTACTCCGAAAGTCGAGTCAAAGACATCGACTGCATCGAGCTCTCTTGACTTGCAATTCGCTATCTTCTTTCTGAGCCTCAAAGATCTCTTGAAGAAATATTGGTCTAGCTCTCAATTCAGCTAGAATAGAACCATCGTTGGATAAGGTTATCCGTGAATTCAATGCTCTTAAAGCAAATAGAGACTTCCTGCTCAAAGCATCGGCGACCACATTCGCCTTTACTGGATGGTAGTTGATGACCAACTCATAGTCTTTTATCAACTCTAACCATCTCCGTTGCCTTAAGTTCAACTCTTTCTGCGTCATCAAGTACTTCAGACTTTTGTGATCAGTAAAAATTCGACATCTTTCACCATATAAATGGTGTCTCCAAATCTTTAAGACGAAGACTATGGCAGCTAATTCTAGATTATGCGTCGGATAATTCTTCTCATGAGGTTTCAACTGTCTTGAGGCATAAGTAATCACCTTGTCTTCTTGCATGAGTACACAGCCCAATCCATTTAAAGATGCATCGCTGTAAATTATAAACTCTTTCCCTAACTCGGGTTGTACTAAAACTGGAGCTTCTGTCAACAATGCTTTCAACTTCTCGAAACTTTGTTGGCATCGTTCTGTCCACTCAAACTTCACATTTTTTTGTAACAATTTAGTCATCGGGGTTACAATCATGGAAAACCCCTTGATAAATCGTCCGTAATAGCCGGCTAGGCCTAGAAAACTTCTAATCTCAGAGATGTTCTTCGGTGGCTTCCAGTCCATTATGGCCGAAATCTTACTTGGATCTACTCTGACTCCATCTCTCGAGACAATATGTCCCAGAAATCCTACTTCCTTGAGCCAAAATTCACTTTTACTGAACTTGGCCTACAACTGATTTTCTCGAAGAGTCTGTAAAACTATCTGTAGGTGCTCAGCATGTTCATTCTCATCTCAGGAATAAATTAGTATGTCATCAATGAAAACGACTACAAACTTATCGAGGTACGGCCTAAAAATGCGGTTCATTAAATCCATGAATACCGCAGGAGCATTGGTCAACCCAAAGGGCATGACTAAAAATTCATAATGCCCATACCTTGTTCGAAAAGCGGTCTTGGATACATCTGAATCCTTTACTCTCAACTGGTAGTACCCTGATCTCAAATCTATTTTGGAGAACACAGTGGCTCCTTTCAATTGATCGAATAAATCATCGATCCTAGGCAATGGGTACTTGTTCTTTACTGTCACTTTATTAAGTTAACGGTAATCTATGCACAACTCATGGTGCCATCTTTCTTTTTCACAAATAAAACCGGAGCACCCCATGGTGAACAACTTGACCTAGCAAAGCCTTTATCTGTCAACTCTTGCAACTGTATCTTCGACTCTTTCAACTCTGTTGGAGCCATCCTGTAAGGAGTAATAGATATCGGTACAGTACCGGGAACTAGCTCAATGCTGAACTCAACCTCTCTAACTGGTGGTAGTCCTGGTAATTCCTCGGGAAAAACATCCACGTACTCACATACTATCGGTACTGCCTCAATCTTTAACTCTGTTTCTTTATCATTCATCACAAAGGCCAAATATGCTTCATACCCCTTTCTTATATATCTCTGTGCCGTCATGTGAGAAATCATTACCGGTAATGTACCTTGTTCATCTGATTCTACATGGAGAGTATCCCCATTTTCACATTTCATCTCTATGTACTTCTTCCCACAATTGACTATTACATCATGGGCAGTCAACCAGTCCATTCCAAGAATGAGGTCAAACTCATCAAATGGTAACAGCATAAGATTTGCTTTAAAGTAATGACCTCTAATCATTAATGGACAATCTCTACATACTTTATCAACTAACACATTCTTGCCTAACGGATTGGACATTTTAATCGTAAATTCTGTAGAATCTATAGGCATACTCAAATCGGATACTAATTTCATACAAATGTAAGAGTGTGTGGATCCGGGATCTATTAAAGCAATAACTTTGGTATTATAAAGAAAAAAGGTACCCGTAATAACATCAGGAGAAGATGCCTCTTCGCGAGCGCGAATGGCATAAGTCCTTGCAGGCGCTCTACCCTCGGGCCTCGCAGCCTGCTCTCTAGGGTTACCTCTTCCACTTGCCCCACTTTCCGGATTCCTTTGCGGTCTTCCTTGGACCATACTCCCAAATCTCGGGTTCTGAGTTCTCTCTTCTTTCATCATCTCTGGACAATCTTTTATATAGTGGTCTTGATAACCACATCTAAAACATGCATTTTCATGCGCCCGGCATTCTCCAAGATGACGTCTGCCACACTGTGGGCACTCGGATCTGTCAGATCGGATGTTCCCTACACTAGCGACTGAAGTCGTCTGTGCTTTATTTCCCGAATATTGCTTACTCTTGTCCTTCCTTGAAAATCCAGTGGAAGTAGCCGATCGAGTAGGGAAATCTCTTGACTTTTTGGATGAAGATTGGAATGACTTATTCCACTATCTCTTTCTAGAGTCACGAGACTCCATTTCAGACTTTCTCTTCTCTTTTACTAATTCCTCGGCTTTACAAGCCCTCCTACTAGCACAACAAATTCCTTTAGTTCTAGGACAGCAACAAACAATTTGATGTCCTCATTTAACCCGTCTTCAAATCTTTTACTCATGATGGCTTCAGTGGACACGCATTCGCGAGCGTACTTGCTGAGACGTACAAACTCACGCTCATAGTCAGTTACAGACATCTTGCCTTGCTTTAACTCTAGAAATTCTTTTCTTTTCTGATCCACAAATCTTTGACTGATATACTTTTCTTGAACTCTTCTTGGAAGAATTCCCATGTGACCTTTTCCCTTGGGACCACCGGCAGAAGGGTGTTCCACCTTTGGTAAGCAAAATCTCTTAAAAGAGAGACTACACACTTCATGCATTCTTCAGTTGTACATGATAATTCATTAAATACCCTGATGGTATTTTCTAACCAGAACTCAGCCTTTTCCGGATCATCATCTTTTCTAGCCCGGAATTCTTCTACCCCATGCTTCCTGATCCTATCAATTGGAGGTTTGTCTCTTCTTACCACCTCTACTACTTGAGGGGCTGCAGGGATAGGTTGTGGAACAGGCGGGGGTGGAGGGGGTTGTGCATTTGGGTTCGTATGAACGAACTCCGTATACCATGTGTTCATCATATGGAGGAAGGCTTCTCTAGCCTCTTCTCCTCCTCTTTGACTCACCGTAGTGGGTCTATTCTCATTCTCGCTCAGCACTATCCCTTCTGCGGGAGCCGGCGCATTACTTTCTACATCATCTGCCACAGCTCTTTCGGGATCCATTTACTATATGTATAATCATAATTTAAGTCGTCAAGAGTCGTCACACTATCATTATAAAAACATTCTCACGTATGGCATGTATAGTTAGACTCATGCTCGTGCTACGTTAGTCCTAGAACTGACTAAACCGTAGCTCTGATACCACTAAATTAACACCCCAACCCGAGTCCGAGGCTTAGACTGGATATGAGAAATTACTATACTTGAACTTTAGTAAACATGAACTTACGGGCTATGAAATTTTGTTCCGAATTAAAAACTTCTCTTTGTTAGTCTAATCATACATTTCACGGGCCTACGAGGCCTTAAACACGTATCTAAGAACTTTCGGAACTTAATCAAAAACTTTTCTTTAAAACAGGGGCCACACGCCCATGTGGCTTGGGACACACCCGTGTACCCCTTTGACATGCCCATGTCTTCCAACCGTGGTCGACACTGACTATATTCACACGGCCTTGACACGCCCGTGGACTTAGACTGTGTGCTATTCCTTGATATACTGACTTATTCACACGGTCTGGGGCACACGCCCATGTTCTGACCATGTGTCAAACACGGCCTAAACAAACGGCCGTGGTGTTTGCCCGTGGCCTATTCTGACTTCAATAATAAAGATGCAGGGTATGCACGGCCTAGACACACGCCCGTGTGTCTAACCGTGTGGGCACTTAGAGGCTATTTACCAAGCCATTTGCCACCCTGAAATAAAGATCATACTCATACTCAAATTCAACAATTCAATTAAACCCATCTTTCATGAATAATACTTCATACTTCATTGACTTCTATACACGTACATATTTAGTCAACTTTGGCCAATCACATAGCCATATACAAAAGAATAATAACTTGATAGTCTATACAATGGCCCTTCTTAAAACATATTCTCAAAATGAATGCTTCCTATACATGCCATACTTAGTAAAATAACTTGACTATACCCAAAATAGTGATTGATAGTGTGCTACGAGCTCCGACTGCAATGATCCACAAGTTAGCTTGGCGGGACTACATAGAAAAAAAGAATTAAAGATGTAAGCATTTAGCTTAGTAAGTTTGCATGTAAAGCATATGTCAATATACTTGCTTAATATAAACCATTTGACATAACAATGGTATCATAAATTTCAGCTATAGAGCTTACTTACTCATACTGATTCTTACATGTCTCATGATACTTACTATTCTCATACTTGTAAGGTAAACAAGGTACCTGTATCACTTGATCAGATTGATCAGCATACTTTAATTCGATAATCATGATCTCTAATTCATCATTCATAACATAAATAATACTCAATTTCAACTTGATAATAGCTTTGCTTACTTAGCTTTCTTGTCATCTCATTTTAACTTTACTCATTTTGCCCGATGAATTTCTGCGAATAACCGAGGATACTAAATCTCATCCCATGTAACTTGGTGCCAAAGCCATATCCTAGATACGGTCTTACATGGCATTTTTCATCTTGGTTTCGAGGCCATGTCTTGACATGGACTTATACGAAGTCTTTACTCGTGAACTGGTCAATGCCGAGCCTTGGCTGGGACTTACATGAAATTTCTTTCTCTTGATAGCTTTTCAATGCCAAGACTTGTCTTGGACTTACATGACAACTGTTCAATGCCAAGCTTGCCTTGGACTTACATGATAACTGTTCAATGGCAAGCTTGCCTTGGACTTACATGATAATTGTTCAATGCCAAGCTTGCCTTGGACTTACATGATAACTCTGTTCAATGCCAAGCTTGCCTTGGACTTACATGATAACTGTTCAATGCCAAGCTTGCCTTGGACTTACATGATAACTCTGCTTGATTGCCGATGCCATGCCTTGGCTTGGTCTTATACGGACTTTCTTATCTCATGTGGTGGATCGAGTATCTTGGGAAATTCATCTTCAATCGGGACTTGCTCATACTTAATCTCATTGATTTCTTTGTTTAACATAGCATTAAGCATTCCATCGAAATAATGTACATTATACTAAGCAATTCAATAATAGAAATCATAGAGCTTAGAAATCATACAAACTTACCTCAATATACAAAATGTATGTAGATATGCAATTTAGACCTCGACTTTGTTCTTGACTCGGTTTTGATCTGGGCTTCATTTTTCTTGATCTATAATCATAAATAGACCATTTAATACTCACATTGACTAAATTGACTCTTTACTCATATTTTGGCAAATTTACTATTTTGCCCCTAAACTTTCTCATATTTGCACTTTTGCCCCTAGGCTCGTAAAATGATTTTCATTCAACTTTCTTAAACTTTATGCTTAGCTGGTTCATTTTCTCTACTATAAAAATCATCAATTCTCATTATTTCTAGTATGTATGACCAATTTTCATAACTATTACAAATTGGTCCATACTATCATTTTTCATGAAATTCACTAAGGAAAAGATGTTTATCTAACATCAAACTCTCATAATATTCCATAAAACATCATTTAACATGCATGTCATTCATGGGTAGATTTTTGAACATGCATCTTAGCTTATTTTATAGCTAAAAATAGCTAATTCATAATACGAGAACTTCAAAAATACGAAGAATATTAAAAACGGGGCTAAAATGAACTTACTAGCAAGCTTGAAAAATTGAAGAACCCTAGCTATGTCTTCCTTCAAATTTTTGGCAATAAGGGGAAGATGATGAATAGATTTTTATCATCTTTTTCCCATTTTAATCATTTAATACATAAATGACCAAAATGCCCTTCTCTTTAAAAAATTTCGATATACTAACTCTTGTCCAATTTTGCCCAAAAATTATAATTTGGGTAATTTGCTATTTAAGGACTTCTAATTACTATTCTAAAGCTATTTCATACAAAAAGCTTCTAGAAACTCATATTTTACAACTTTTACAATTTAGTCCTTTTTGGACCATTCAACCTCAATTAACAAAATTTCTTCATGAAACTTTCACAATAACAAGCAAACACGGCATAAACTTTAAAAGCTCATAAATTCACCTCAGATTCATGGCCTCGCAGCACTATTCCGACTAGGCCCTAAATCGGGCTGTTACAAACCCTAGCTCAAATAAATGGTAGAAATAGCTAGATCGGTTGATAACAACTTCAAAAATGTAAAGAACATTAAAAACGGGGCTAGGATGCACTTACTATCAAGCTTGGAAGTTGAAGAAAAACCCTAGCTATGGCTCTTCTAATTTTCAGCACACACTTGAAGAAGATGAGCAAATTTTGCTTTCTTTTTCCCTTTTTATTCTTTTATTAACCAAATGACCAAAATGCCATTTTTACTAAACTTTCAAATTTTACCTTCTCATGCCTATTTTTTTCCATAAAAATAGAAATTGGGCAAATTGCTATTTAAGGACCTATAATGAATAATCCAAAGCTATTTCATACTTAAAGCTTCTAGAATCTCATATTTTGCAACTTTTGCAATTTAGTCCTAAAAGTCAAATTGAACACTTATTCACAAAATTTCTTCATGAAACTTTCACACAATGATGCAAACATGTCATGGACCTCAAAAAAATCATAAAATAAATATTTCTACTTCAGATTTATGGTCTTGAAAACACTATTTCAACTAGACCCAAAATCAGGATGTTACAGGCCGTGTGTCCCTTTGTTCGATTGTTACACAGTCTAGGCTTTGTCACACAGTTTTCGAAATTTTTAACTTTTTCGCAAATTTTTTGATTCGTTTCAAATTTGTCTCGAATTTCTTCTAAACTATTTTTAGGGCCTTAGAGGCCCGATTTAAGGCCCAAATGTATATGTTTGATAGGTTTGTGATGGGTTTTATTAAATTAATGTTAAATGTTTATTGTTCAGATTTGTATGGTAATGCTCTACAACCTTAATCCAACGACGAAAACGGGTTAAGGGTGTTACATTTAGTGGTATCAAAGCTACAGTTTAGTCGGTTCTCAGACTGAACGTAACATGTATGGAGTCCAGAAATACATGACGTTATATAACCTGTGATAGTGTGATATCTCTTGACTCAAATTGAATTATGTTTTCATAAAGATAAAAGATGTCATCCAATCGAGCTGAGTTCGATGAGGTTGATAGTAATACGCAAGCCTCCGTTCAATGAGCAGCTAGTAGTGGGCCCGTAGCTGAGGGCCGGGGAAGTGAGTTGAAAGAAGCCTTCTTTCAAATGATGTCTGAATGGTTCTCTGAGTTCATTAGAACTAACCCTATGGCTCAACGACCTCCACCCCCTCTCATACCCCAACATGTCCCCTCTTTTCCTCAAGGTTTGGAACAAGTAGGTGTAAGCAAGCCTCCGGTTGATAAAATACATAAGTATGGGGCAGAAGAATTTCGTGGAACAGTTGAAGATGACCCTGAAAAAGCTGAGTTTTTGTTAGAAAACACTGTGAGAGTTTTTGATGAATTGTCTTGTTCTCCAGTTAAATGTTTAAAATGTGCGGTGTCTCTGCTAAAAGACGTAGTGTATCAGTGGTGAAATACTTTGATTTCTGTGGTACCATGGGATCATGTGAATTGGTATTTTTTCAAAAAGAAATATGTAGTCAATGGTATCTTGACAAAAAGCGGAAATAGTTTCTTGAGTTAAAACAGGGTCGTATGTCCGTAGCCAAATATGAAAGGGAGTTCGTGTGACTTAGTAAATATGCTTGGGAATGTATTCCAACAGAAGTTGTTATGTGCACTCGGCTTGAAGATGGTTTAAACGAAAACATCAAATTGTTAGTGGGGATTCTAGAATTGAAAGAATTTGTGGCATTTGTGGATCGAGCGCATAAGGCTGAAGAACTTAAAAGAAAGGCAGATTTTGAGGCTCGTGACACTGGTAAACGACCTATAGGGAAATCATTTTCATCTTTATCGAAGAAATTAAAAGAATTTCACAGTCGTACATCAGCTTTAGTTAGACTTTCGTGAAGAGAAAAAGGGAAGTAACATTCAAATTCAAGACCTCAGGCTACTTTTGTAGCTAGTGTGGGGTGTGTTCATAATAATAAACCTGAATGTCAACAGTGCAATAGACAACATTTCAAAGAGTACAGATTGAGAGATGGCTCGTGCTTCAAATGTGGTTCCTATGATCATTTTCTCGAGACTGTCCTAAAAGATCTGACAGAGAAAAAGCTCAGAATACACGGTTGAGTAATATGACTACAAGAGGGAGGCCATCTAGAAATAGTGGTAATACGGGAAATAGTCAAAGTGGAACAAAATATTCTACAGTTAGATCTGAGGCTCAGGCACCAGCTAGGGCCTATGCAATTCGAGCTCGTGAGGAAGCTTCGACACCTGACGTAATTATCGGTATATTTTCTATCTTTGATACTAATGTTAATGCTTTAATTGACCCGGGGTCAACACACTCATATATATGTACAACCTTAATGTCAGATAAAAAAATACCTTTTGAGTCAATTGAATTTGTGATCAAAGTAACGAATCCTTTAGTTCAGTATGTGTTAGTTGATAAAGTTTCTAGAAATTGTCCTATGATGATTCGGAATTGCAACTTTTCGGTTGATTTGATGTTATTACCATTTGATGAGTTCAATGTGATTCTTGGTATGGATTGGTTGACTCTTCATGATGTTGTTGTGAATTGTAGACGAAAGTAAATTTTGTTGAAATGTCAGAATGGTGAAATAGTCTGGGTTGAGTCAGATACATTTGATAGTTCAGCTAATATCATTTCAGCTATGTCAGCTCATAAATGTGTTAGGATGGGTTGCAAAGCATATTTAGCTTATATATTTGACTCCAGGGCTTCATAATTGAAATTTGAGTCAGTTCCGACTGTTTGTGAATTCTCGAATATATTTTCAGAAGAGTTACCAGAGTTACTACCAGTCAGAAAGATTGAATTTGCTATTGAGTTAGTACCAGGAAATTTTCTGATATCGATAGTTCCATATAGAATGGAACCTACAGAATTGAAGGAGTTGAAAGCGTAGTTGTAGGAATTGACAAATAGAGGGTTTTTTCGGCCTAGTTTTCTCCTAGGGGTGCACCTATACTGTTTTCTAAGAAAAAGGACAAATCAGTGCGATTGTGTATTGATTATCTACAGCTTAATAAAGTCATGATAAAAAACAAAAACCCATTGTCGCGTATCGATGATTTGTTTGATCAATTGAAAGGTGCAACAATGTTTTCAAAGATTGATCTCCGTTCTGGATATTATCAGCTACGGGTTAAAGATTCTGATGTGCCAAAAACTGCTTTTAGGACCAAGTATGAACATTATGAATTTTTAGTTATGTCATTTGGTTTAACCAATGTACCTGCTGTATTTATGGATTTGATGAACAAAATATTTCAACCGTATTTAGACAGATTTGTAGTTGTATTCAATGATGATATTTTGATCTATTTCTAAGATGAAATAGAGCATGTACAGCATTTGAGAATAATATTGCAGACATTGTGTGAGAAACAGTTATTTGCTAAATTTAGCAAATGTGAATTCTGGCAGTGAGAAGTTGGATTATTAGGACATGTTGTATCGACAGATGGTATTAGAGTGGATCCGAGTAAAATATCAGCTATTGTAGACTGAAAGCCTCCGAGAAATGTTTTAGAAATCAGAAGTTTCTTAGGTCTAGCTAGATATTATCAAAGATTTGTAAAAGGGTTTTCGATAATTTCTACACCGTTGGCGAAGCTACTCCAGAAAGATGTCAAGCTTGAATGGTCCGAAAAGTGTCAGCAAAGTTTTGATCAATTGAAAGTGTTGTTGACCAAAGCCTCTGTGTTGATTCAGCCAGAATCTAGTTAGGAATTTGTGATATATAGTGATGCTTCATTGAATGGTTTAGGCTGCGTTTTGAATTTAGAAGGCAAAGTGGTAGCTTATGCTTCCCGTCAATTGAAACCGCACGAGAAAAATTATCCAACTTATGATTTAGAACTTGCAGCTATTGTGTTTGCTTTAAAGATCTGGCGACACTATTTTTACAGAGAAAAATTTCATATCTTCACGGATTACAAAAGCCTGAAGTATTTGATGACACAAAAAGAATTAAATTTGAGACAATGTAGATGGTTGGAGTTGTTAAAAGATTATGATTTGATCATTAATTATCATCCATGAAAAGCTAATGTTGTTGTTGATGCTTTAAGTTGAAAATATTTATTTGCTTTGCGAGCTTTAAATACTCATTTGATGTTGATTGATGATGGTTCCATTGTAAAAAACTAGACCGACATTTTTGCAATAGATTTGTGAAGCCCAGAAAAGTGATTCCGAGTTGGTTGCAAAATGAGAGAAAATTGAAAAGACCTTGATTCAGACTTTCATGTTAGTTCTGATGGTAGTTTGTATTTTCGAAATAGAATTTATGTTCCAAGAAATTCTGATCTTATACAGAAGATTTTACAAAAAGCTCACAGTAGTAGTTATTTGATACACCCCGGTAGTAACAAAATGTACAGTGATTTGAAACAAATGTATTGGTGGCTAGGTAGGAAACGTGAAATTTCAAAGTTTGTATCGAAATGTTTGGTTTGTCAGCAAGTCAAAGCCGAGCATCAAGTACCTTTTGAAATGCTACAGCTTGTGATGATTCCAGAATGGAAATGGAAACGAGTTACAATGGATTTTGTATCAGGATTACCCCTGTCTGTAATAGCCTGTTTTTGGTCAAATCAGAACAGTGGTTTCAGGACCAAAAATTTGAGGTCAAAATATTTATTTTATTATTATTTTGAGGTCGATAGCATGATAGTATGATTGTGTGAAAATTTCATTAAGAAATTTCACTGTTTGAGTGCTCAATTCGATAAAAAAGATTAAATCGCGTAAGGTGCAAAACTTGAGAACTATAATTTAAATGCACTAATTGACTATAGAATGGAAATAAATGAGCACTTGCATGGTAATTAACCCCTCAATAAGTTAGTGGGAGATGTTGGCTTGGTTTTTGGTGTAGTTATTAATGTTTTTAAAGGTTATAAAGGTAAATTAGTAAATAATGTTAATATTAATAAAAACAACAAAAGCCACCATCTTTATTCTTCAATTTTTCCACCAAAATTTTAAAGAACAAAATCCATGGGAGAAGTTTGACATTCGGCCAAGTTAATTTACATGCATGTAAGTCCATTTTTACTCGATTTTTAATGATTTCTATGTTTTTGGAACCCTTGTAGCTTAAGCTTTCTAATGAGGGGACTAAATTGCAAAACCATTAAAGGTTTAAGATGTTTCCAGTGATGAAATTTATGATTTTTGATGATTGATGAAAGATTATGAATGTTTGAGGATAGTTAAACAAGTTTTGTAAAGTGATTTTTGAGAAAAATGTCAATTAGGGGTTAAATATTGAAATTTGATAAATTGTGTGGTAAAAGTGTGAAATAATAAAAATTAAGGGCTGCTATAAGCATGGGTAATATTCGGCTAGGTTTTTGTTGTGATGAAATTGAATAAATTTCGTTTTACGAGCCTAGGGACTAAATTGTGAAAATGTAAAATGTTAGGGGCAAAAATGTAATTTTGCCATAAGATGATTTTTGGATTATATTGAATAGAGTTATGATTAAATAAGCTGAATTTGATATTATATAGATCAAGAAAAGAGAAATACGGACTTAGATAGGGGAAAGAATAAGGTCTCGGATTAGTTGACTCGTGTCGTCATTTTTGTATCCGAGGTAAGTTCGTATGTTAACAAGCATTATTATAATTGAGATTAAATGCTTTATATTGAGTTGTTGATTAGTATAATTGTATGAAAATATCTGACGAAACTTTGGCTATGTATCGGCACTTAGTGTGCGATACTAAGATAACCTCAATTATGCATTGGCACTTAGTGTGCGTGATTGAGATAGCTTCAACTATAAATTGGCACTTAGTGTGCGTGAATGAGATAGCTTCGGCTACGTATTGGCACTTAGTGTGCGAGATTCCCGAGTAACCAATATTATCCCAATGGTTTAACGGGTAAATGATAGATATGGTTGAGCATGAGATAAGTACGAGTTGGTACAAGTATGTGCGGAAAATATTCGATTATTTAAATTATGGAATTGATGAGTTCCTTGATAAGTTATGTGAATGATATATTGATAGCCTTGGGGCTTAATTGAATTGTTGTACATTGTTTTCAATTATTTGATTGGTAAATAATTGATGAGAATTGCTTCTCGTTTCCATACGAGCTTACTAAGCTTTAAAGCTTACTTTGTTATTTTACTATGTTTTATAGTGTCTCAAAGCTAGCTCGGATTCAAGGATCGTCGGAGGCTTCGTCACACTATCTACTATCACTTGGGTACTTTTGAAACTATGTTTGGCCATATGGCATGTATAAGGACTTAAGTCATTTTGGTGTATATTTTGTTATGTATTTTGGTAATGAATTTGGCCATTTGGATTGGCTTGTAAATGTTTATGTTTTGGCTTGTATATATAGCCATATGTGATGGATTATTTTGGTTTATTTGGTATGTTTGAATATGGTACATATATGTATAGTTATGTCTTGTAAATTGAGTTGGTTGATAGTTATGTGATGATTGATGATAATAGGTACCATGGATGGTAAATTGAGGATTTGTGGATTTGGTAACATGCTTGTGAAATGATACAAAATAATGTATGATTGGTAAAGGTTTAACTAGTTGATTAGTGTATATGTTTTGGTATGTTTTGATTAAGAAAAACATGAGTTATAAACATGTTAGTTATTGGTATGGGATATGGTATGAATTAGCCTTAATTGTGGCTAAATTGGATGTTTATTATACTTTGAATTGGTGCCAATTTGGTTGTGTAGGTATATGCAAATTTGGGTGGCAAATTGGCTTGGTAAATAGCCTTTTTTTGTCCACGCGGGCGTGTGTCTCAGCCGTGTGTGACACACGATCATGTTGCACGGTCGTGTGTCCCCTGGTGTTGAAATTGAAGTGAAGTCAGTATGCTCCACACGGTCTCACACACAGGCGTGTGACTGACCGTGTGGTACAAGTCAGTATACCCATTAATTGGCACACGGCCTAGCACACGGGCGTGTGACTTGGCCGTGTTGCATAAGTCAGTATACCCTGCAGGTTTGGCATGGCCTAGCACACGGCCTGGCACACAGGCGTGTGTGGCCACTTCGACGGGTACACGGGCTAGACACACGGGCGTGTGGTTGGCCGTGTGACCCAAGTCAGTAACCCCACTTGTTTCGACAAGGGGTAGGACACGGGCTGGGACACAGCTATGTGCTCCCATTTTGAATGTTCACACGGCCTGTGACATGGGCGTATCTGGTGGTCATGTGAGACACACGGCCTGGCCATATGGGCGTGTGTCCCCTGTTTGAGAAAATTTTTGCTAAGTTTTGAAAAATTTCCCGAGTTATTGGTTTAGTCCCGAACCATTCTCAATGCATGTTTAAGGCCTCGTAGGCTTGTTTAAGGGACACTATGATTGATTGTGATTGAATTGTATTTGAATTGATAAATTGTATATGAAATGTATGTTTAAAGAGTTGTAAGTCTGGTAATGCTCTGTAACCCTATTCTGACGGTGAATACGGGTGAGGAGTGTTACACTGTCTCAGCGGAAGAAAGATGTTATTTAGGTTACTGTTGATCGTTTGACTAAATCTGCACATTTCATTCCAGTATGTATAGATTATTCACTTGAGAAAGTTGGCAGAACTATACGTTTCTGACTTAATCTGTATGGTGTGCTAATGTATATTATTTCCGATAGAGATCCACAGTTTAATTTTAGATTTTAGAGTAAATTGCACAAAGCTTTGGGTACTCGACTACATTTTAGTACAACATTCCATCCACAGACCGATGGTCATTCTGAGCAAGTGATACAGGTACTCGAGGATATGCTCCGTTGTTGCATTCTAGAGTTTGAGGGTAGCTGGGAAAAATTTCTTCCGTTGGTTGAGTTTGCATATAATTATAGTTATCAGGCGAGTATCAAAATGGCACCATATGAAGCTTTTTATGGTCGAAAATGTAGAACTTCATTATACTAGACTGAATTGAGTGAGAAAAAGCTTTCCGGTGTTGATTTGATCCGAGAAGCTGAAGAAAAAGTCAAAGTAATTCATGATTGTTTGAAAGTTGCATCTGATCATCAGAAATCATATGTGGATTTGAAAAGAAAAGACATTGAATTTCAAATTGGCGGCAGAGTGTTCTTAAAAGTATCGCCTTGGGGAAAAGTTCTCCGTTTTGGCCGAAAAGGAAAGCTTAGTCCACGATTCATCAAGCCGCATGAGATCATCGAGAGAATTGGGCCAGTAGCTTACTGTTTAGCTTTACCATCAAAATTAGAGAAAATTCACAACATGTTTCATGTATCGATGTTACGGCGGTATCGATCTGACCCTTCACATGTGATTTCACCTGTTGATTTAGAAATTTAGCCAAATATGTCTTATAGTGGAGAACCGATCAGAATTTTAGCTCGAGAAGTTAAAAAATTAAGGAACAAATGTATAGTGTTGGTTAAAGTTCTTTGGCAGCGTCATGGGGTTGAGGAAGCTACCTGGGAACCAGAAGAAGCTATGAAAGTGCAATACCCGAACCTATTTTCTGGTAAGATTTTTGGGGACAAAAATTCCTTTAGGGGGAGAGTTGTAAGAACCCAATTTCATTGGTGTCAAAATAGTGGTTTCGAGACCAGGAATTTGACAAGTGAGTTATTATTTTAATATTTATTTAATGTCTATAAGGTTAATTTAAGTTAGTATTAAATTTTCATTAAGAAATTTTAAGGTTAAAATGGTTAATTAGGTAAAAAGGACTAAATTGAAAAATGTACAAAAGTTGAATTCTATTAGTTAAAAGGACTAAATGGCTATAGAAAGGAAAGCTAATGGACTTAGGAGGTAATTATACCATATTATATGTTAGTGGATGTTTATGGATAGGTTTTAATGAAATTTTAATAGTTTTAAAAGGTTAACTTTGTAATTTGATAATTAAAATAAAATGTTAAACAAAGAAAAAGAAAAAAAAAGTTTGTCATCTTTCTCATTTTTCCTATCTCAAAACTGAAATATCCATTGAAAGGGGAGGAACCTTCAGTTTTTAAATTCTTCATGCATGGTATGTATTTGAGTCTTGTTTTTAATGATTTTTATGTTTTTGAGCTTGTTTTAGCTTAGTCTAGCTAGCCCAGGGTTTATTTGCAAAACTGTTAAAGGTTGAAGGACTTTTCATAGTTGAGTTTGAATGAGTTTTAATGTTAATTGATAGATTATTACCCTTGGTTGTTAAACAAACATGTTTTGTTAAGTGATTTTTGGTGAAAGTGTGTTTAAGGATTAATTAGTTAAAATAGTAAAATTTCATAGTAATATTATGAAATGATGGTTTAAATGGGTTGATATGGGTTCCTAATAAGTTCGGCTAGCATGTATGGAGGGTTAGAATAGTTAAATTTCAAGTTATGAGCTTAAGGACTAAATTGTGAAAAAGTTAAAATATTAGGGGCAATTTCATAATTTTACATTAATATGAATTATTGATTGAATTGAATACTTGAAGTTATTTGAAGTACTTAATTAAACGAAATTATCTATTTAGATCAAGATAAACAGCAACCGGACTTAAATCGGGGAAAAGCTAAAGCTTTGGACTAGACTTCAATTCTACTATTGCAACCATAGTTGTCGAGGTAAGTTCGTATGAATTATAATCGTATTAATGATACTTAAATTGACTATATGTTATATTATATTAGTTATAAACGGACTTGAATATACATATATCAATGTTTTGAGTAATTGACAGATAAATAGTCTCATTTGAACCTTAAGAATTCTTAGGATACGAATGACATGTCATTAGGGATTTCATGTTTCGGGTGCTGGTCTTGAATGTCCTAATGATGGCTGAGGTCCTACATTTGTTGAAGATTCTCCACAGCTCGTGTGAGCAACATCGTTTAGCTAACATTCCGACCCATAGCTAGTGTGAGCAGGCCCCTTTCACAGTTCGTGTGAGCACTATTGAAAAGGAAAGGTTACGGTTATATGGAAAGTTCTAACACCCCTAACATGTCTCTGTTGCTAGATTAAGGTTACGGAGCATTACCATACAAACGGAAACATTTAACTTCATAATATTCAAATAAATTAAGCATATCATAATCCATCCATTCACAAGCACTTTGTCCCTAAATCAAGTTTTCGAGGCCCTAAAAATATCATAGAAGTAATTTAGGACTAATTTGAAACAAAATAGAAAGTTTAAGAAAAAAATACAAAAATTGTAAAACAGGGGTCACACGGCTTAAGACACGACCGTGTGTCACTTTTATTTTTGGTATAAATTTCACACGGCCTAAGACATGGTCGTGTGTATCAAGTCAATAAGTTACACGGCCCAGCACACGGCCTGCGACACGACCGTGTGACTTAACTCAGTGTGTAATGCCCCTTACCCGTATTCAATGCCAGAACAGGGTACGAGGCATTACCGGACATACAACAGAAACATTCATACAAATCAAATCATAAAATTTGCGTCCAAATTAAAACCATCCATATTAAATCATAAAGTCCTTAATACGAGCCTAAGAGTCCCAAAACATGCATTGGAAATGGTTCGGGACTAAACCGAGAACTCAAGAAATTTTTATGAAACTTAGAGAATTTTTGCTAAAAGCAGGGCTCACACGCCTATGTGGTCCAAGGGACACGCCTGTGTGACCCTGGGACACACCCGTGCTTCAGACCATGTTCGATTAGGGTGCTCTCTGACTTATGCCACACGGCCGTGCCACACGCCCATGTGCTAGACCGTATAGTTAATTAATTTAATTCGAATTAAGTGCATGTTTCACACGGCCGAGACACATGCCCGTGTTCTAGGCCGTGTAGCACACACGGCTGAGACACACGCCCGTGTCTCTGCCCGTATGCTATATTCTAGACATTCTGTTTTTCAAAATTAAGGTGCAGGGGACACACGGTCAGAACACATGCCCGTGGGGTAGGCCGTGTGTGACACACAGCCTAGACACACGCCCGTGTGTCTACCCGTGTGGACAAAAATAAGGCTATTTACCAAGCCATTTTGCCACCCTCACTTGCACATACCTACACAACACTACATGGCACAAATACAAGCATATAGATGCAATCTAAAACCACCACAACCAAGGCAATAACCTGGCATTCACATGCCAACATCTAACATACACATAACTTCATACATTTATCAACACAAACCATGCAAGTTCCCACATTCATGAATGGTATCATCATATAAATATACTCATAACCAACATTAGCCAACTTACATGGCCATATACAAAATGAAATCATTAACCATTATAAGCCAATACATTCGGCCACGTCATAATGACACATATAACAAAATGACCAAGTCCCTATACATGCCATAACTCAAAATATTGACATTTCAATGGTATCCAAAATAATGGTTGATAGTGTGAATGGATCTCCGACGATCTCCAATCCCGAGCGAACTTGGTGACACTATAAGATAAGGGAAAGAAAGGGGAGTAAGCTATATAGCTTAGTAAGTTCATATGCAAATAATAAACAACATTAATTATACATTTGTCATATGCATAACATAACATGAATCAACATAAATGTCATTAAAACTTCATGAACATAACATACTCAATCATATTCTTACCAATAGTTCATCATATACCGAATCTATTTCCTTTGAGTTTTTCGTACATACATGTACCAACTCGTAACATAATCACATACTTTCTCATCTTTGACATACCCGTTGAACCACTTGGAATACTATCGAATACATGGAAAGATTTGCACATAAGTGCCACATATGTAGCCAATGCTACCACAAATCTCATAACACATATAGGCTCGTACTCGAGCTATCCACAGGCCTGCTCACATAAGCTGTCAGTCGAGATGTAGCTATGCGGTGCTGCTCACACAAGTTGTCAGGTATCTGCAACATATGCCTGTATACCCAGCCACTGGTAGCACGTACGAAACCAGCACCCGGGTCACATAATTACATAATCACATGGGTTCCTAGTGACATGTCACTTGTATCCTAATCTATTCCTAAGGTTCAACCGGGACTTCTCTCTTGCCAGAAATTTGTCGAATATGCTCGTAGAATCAATCATACAGTTCATGTAACACCCCTCACCCGTATTCAATGTCGAAATAGGGTTACAGAGCATTACCAGACTTTCAATACCTTTAAACATACATTTCATATACAATTCAATCACAACCAATGATAGTGTCCCTTAAACGAGCCTATGAGGCCTTAAACATGCATTAGAAATGGTTCAGGAATAAACCAGTAACTCGGGAAATTTTTTTCAACACTTAGAAAATTTTGCTTTAAACAGAGGACACACGCCCGTGTGGCCAGACACACGGCCACCACACACGCCCATGTCACAGGCCGTGTGAAAACAGGGGGTACATACTGACTTGGGTCACACGGCCAATCACACGTCCGTGTGCTAGGCCGTGTCAAACCTATAGGGTATATTGACTTATGCAACACGGCCAAGTCATACGCCCGTGTGCTAGGCCATGTGTCAATTGGGGGGTATACTTGTAAGAGTATGCCCAAAGATCAATCATGAGATGGTTGTAATAACATACTTGATTTACCATGTTTATTAATATAAAGCGTTGTCATTATTATTTGATTTTTCTTTCTACGTGTGTACAAATAAACTATTTTATAATAATGTCACGAGAATAATATGATTATTCTTAAAAGATCCTTAGTCAAGTATTATTGTTGACTAGGACAACAATAATGCATTAAGACTAACATGTAGTTGATTGATGATAAAGAGTTGTCATTGATATGGAGTGTCAAAATCAATGCATGAATATGTGTGTTAGAGAACAACATATTGGGTGACCCGCTATGAGTATGTTTCTTGGATTGTTATGTAATTGTCACAACATGACTCATAGTGATTAATATGTATATGATCCTCGGACTTGAGATCATCATTATCCCAACATCGTGAGTTGTATATTTTGATCTGATCAAATGTACACCGTAATAGGTTGTTCTATAAAGGCTGATGTTGGATATACCACAATCTATGTAGAGGGATATGGTTGATCAGTATAGGATAAGTCCCTCCTACATAATAGGAGTAATATCTTAGGCCACTTGATTGAGTGAGACTAAAAATGCATGGCCATGCTCAAATAAGTTGATATGAGATGTCATACTAATTTGTATATCATAGTCTACTCAAGATATCAAGAAACATGGGATGGACTATGCAAGTGTGACTATTTCATGACTTGTGTCTGTTCCATAGATAAAGGACTTAAGGATTAATGCATGAAAGGTTAATCACAAAAGGTTATGTCGAATCATGACTTTTTGTAACTTAGGTAGCAATGATGCATTGTTAGATGCCACTCATTGTTTGTGACATTAGAATCGTTCTAGTATTACTGCTAACGTTACAAGAACCTAGAGGGTCACACCCTATGGTTGAAATGAACGGAATAAAACATAGTTGGTATTGTGTTTGGTTGTCACATGAATTAAATTAATTAAAGAATTAATTTAATTGGGCAATCAAATATTGAACATATTATATGTACAAGGATGTTGTACACATAATGACAACATAGTTCTATTAATATATGAATTTGGTTCGTATATAAATTTAAATAAATATAGTTTATCGAAATCCTTGTTATAATTAATGTAATTATAATTTTCGGATATAATTAATGTAATTATAATTTTTGGATATAATTAATGTAATTATAATTTTCGATTAAAAACTTTATTGTATTTATTTAATTTTATGAATCATTAAAGATATACCAATTATAAAAGGTAATAAAAGATACAGAGCTTAATATAAACTTGATCGTATGTATGTCGAGTCTTAAAATTTATAAAGAGAATGATCGAACCTGGAAACTAAATCTGACAACGATTTAAGGCAAGTGCACCTATCCAACAGTAGTATAGCTTAGGCAAGACCGGATTGTCGAACCCAAAGGAACTAAAAGTACTAATACTAACCTTCTTTCTATTATTTAGCCTAAGAATTAAGCGAATGGTTGTTTAATCTAAATTAATTAACTACTAAAACTAAAGACTCTAAGACAAAGAAGAATGAATTTGGGGAAATAACTTGAGGAAAAACCAATTAATTAAGACGACACCCAAGGAAGAATCCACCTAGACTTCACTTGTTATCTAACTCTGAACCAGACGATTTATTCATTTGACTTGATCCATGAAATTCCCTAATGTATATTAAACCCTCTCTCGAGGCGAATAACTTCTAACCCTAGGTTGATTAATTGAAATCTCTTTCTAATTAAAACCTCTAGAATTGCATTAACTCGATCTATAGACTCCCACATTAGGTTTCACCCTAATCCGGCAATGCCTCGTCACCCTATCTCTATGCGCGCAATCAACTCCGCTTAACTATGCTAGATCTACTATTAGGCAGGGACTTTTGCTCCTCCACCTAAGCACATCCAACTTGAATTAATATCTGTGAAATATCAACACAAGAATTAAGAAGACATAATTAAGAAGAAATCAAATATTTATCATATAGATCAGCAAACGATAACAAGATTCATCTAAGTTTCATCCCCCTCGGGTATCTGAGGGTTTAGTTCATAAAAATAAAAGAAAACATCTCAGAAGAAAAGATAAAACAAAACATAAGAAATCCCTAAAACTCCCTGAAGGAAATTAAGGAGAAATCCTCCGTCTTGAGTATAATTCTGGCTTTTAGAGATGGATCAACTGGCTATCCCCGAGCGAATCCCCACGAATCTGCCTTCTCTGGCCTAGCAAGACGCCCCTAGACGATAGCTTTGGGCTCCCCTCGACAGAGGGTTTCTGTCGAACTCCCCAAATAAGTTGCCCCCTAGGGTGTTTATATAGGCTTTGAGATGCCTTACTTGGCCTCCAAGTATCCAAATCTGAGTGGAGTTCCTACTTGGGTGTTTAAATAGACTTTAGATTGTGTTTCTTTGCCTTCAAGTATCCAAATCCGAGCAAAATTGCTCTTTTTCGCGGCAGGGACACGGCCATGGCACACGCCCGTGTGAATCGTCTTTAGGTCGTGTTTGGACTTTTAATGAGGTGACACGCCCGTGTATCTCGTGGCTAGACTGTGTTCGAGATTATTGAGGAGGCACGGCCGTGTGGTCTTGGGCTCGGGCTGTGTTGATTTCGTGCTTTGGCCCATTTGGCCCGTTTTAAGCCCGTTTCTTGTTCTTTTCATCCTCCGGTGTTTTCCTGAGTATATAACATGAAAAGAAATGTTTAAGAGCACCTTTTTACATAAAATAAGGGATAATTCATCCAAAAGTAAGCTAAATGTGGGATTAAAATATGTTACTTTTACAGTTTATCACATACCCCCACACTTAAGCTTTTGCTTGTCCTCAAGCAAAATTATCAACTTACAATTAAAACGAACTTTCAATGATTCAATACTCCTATCAACAATGTCTCATCATAATTCATAGATAATTTATACATGGATAATTTAACTCAAAGAGTCCTAAAGATTCAAACAATATAAGTCATACATTTGTAGCACAAAACATAGGTGTTTCCCCTCATCTAAATAATTACCTCTGATCCAAAACCTACAAGGATTGACATCCTCACAAAAGATTCACTCAAATCACTCGAAGTGTTTAAGGTTCAGAATTAAGTACTCAAATTTCAAACCTGAAAAGTTAATCCCATAGGCTTGCATGAAAATCAAGTCTCCACTACTGTAATATGAGATGATGCACAAATCAAAAGGTCTTTGAAAAGGGTTGTGACGGGGCTTGGGTTAAGGTGTGGATAAAGGCTGAATTAGAGGGTTAGAATCGAGATCGACCTGAAAAATTACCTAACTAGAAATAATGAACTGAATAAAAGTAATTACATCAACTGAAAGCTAATAATATTAATAATACGAGCTTCTTCTTCAATATTTGGGATTCAAACGTATAAGCTCATTTAATCAAAAAACTAATAATGAATAATAAATATACTTTGATTTTTTTTTTTAGGAACAAATCAAATAATACACCGATTCATATACTAAGATGAAATAATCGGGTAGCTTAATCAAATCAAATCTCGATATAAGGGAAGTCGAAAAAGAATGGTGATAATAAATACAAAGGGTTTTTGGGTTAGTATTAGTGGGTAAGTCAATAAAAAGGTTGTTAGGATTAAACGTGGTTCACTAGGTGTTAATTATGAAGGTAGGTTTTTAGTGGAGTAAGTGGGTTAAATCCTAGGTGCCTTTGTCATCTCTGTATATCAAATCAAAAAGTATGGTCTTGACATGTATAATCGATGCAAGTTCTAGAATAACAAATCAATGTTGACACACTCATAATCAATAAAGTGAGCAAGAAAAGGAATATATGCTCTATAAGGCTCAAAATCTCACAAAAATTATGGGTATTTTGATATCAACCTTGTAAATTTCAAACTTCAAAGTAATATTCAAATTCAGGTAGACAACCTAAAATTTTTTTAATTCTGAAAAATAGACTTATCATGCTTGATTCTCTAGTATCTTAGAATTTAATTATCAATACACAATTATCAATGACTTAATCTAAAACATATCAATAAAGATCATAAATCATGGAAATTTCATTCTAATGATAATATGAGAAATTTACTTTAAGAGACAAGACATAATTAAGGATTTGAGAATAATGCAAAAAGTTTGGCACCTAATTTCAGGAATTTGAGAATAATGAAAAAAGTTAGGCACCTTTTTAGGTTGTTCACCCCCCCACACTTAAAATGTACATTGCCCTCAATGTACAAAGTTAGATAATAACACAATAATACTAAAATCATAAGATATGGGGAGAAGTGAAACTTCCTGAATTTTGGATGAAATCCTTTGAGGATGTGGAAAATACGTTAGAGGGGTCATTCTTGATGACGATCCTACGCTAGATGAAGAAATTGGGTAGCTCATAGAGGATTAGCCATGATATAATAATAACAATTAAAACTATACTAATTAAATAATTAAAAAATAGCAAGCTAAAGTGAAGAAAAATAAAGATGAAACTAAAATTAAAAGAAAAGATAAATGGACCGTAGAGTCCTTATTGTTGGGTGTGATTTCTAAGGCTGGGGATATGGTGGTGGTCGTGGTGTGATTCCCTGGCAGCCTTTAGAACTTAAAATTAAGAAACTAAGATAAAATAAACTAAATTAAGCATAAGAGTGTTAAAGAGAAGGAAAATAAAGGAGAAGAGTAAAGAAGAAGAAAAATTAAATGGTCTCAAAGACCCTTGGCTTGTCGAGTGATTGAAGCGGCCGTCATGAACTTATATAGATTGGTCTCCATAAGGGACACTGTGCTAGGATCCTTCCGTTTCTTCGACATGGCCAAAAGATTGAGAAGAATACTATAAGAATGAAGAATGCTAAGAATGTATGGTGTAAGGGTGTAAAGGAGGAAGAAGGGTGAAAGTTAGGAGAGAAGAGGGACGGGTGGGTGGTTTAAATAGAATTCTCAAATCAGGTACAACCCCACGCCCGTGTATCGTGGGCGTGGCATCTCACACGACCGCATCGCATGGCCGTGGTGGGCTTTGTTCGTTTCTCCCACGCCCATGCTCAGGTCGCCACGCCCGTTGGTGCTAAGTCAGTGTCATCCACGGTCGCATCGCACGACCGTGGCATTTTGTCAGTGCCCGTGGGGGTGGTTGGAGTCCGTGACTCGAAGATTTGATTCTTTCTGACTTGTACCCTCTCTATCGTGTCAGTTCAGTGATTCTATACCTCCACACGGCCACGGCTACAGCCGTGTGTTAGGCCGTGTGGCCTGGAAATCTGCACTTTTGGTTAGTTTAAAGTTAGATATTTAAGACTAAGAGAAGAAAAGAAAATGAAAAGAAAAGCAAAAGTAACTAGGGTTAGTGCTCGGGTTGCCTCCCGAGAAGCGCTCGTTTAAAGTCTTAAGCTAGACTTACCTCTTGTTTGTATCGTCAGGGTGGTTTGAGGAGTTGAAAGTCCTTCCTCATGCTATTAGTTTTATTATCATGATAGAGTTTAGGTCGAGATGCATTTATATTGAAAGTGCCAAAGATAGGATTACTTACCTCGACTGTTCCGTATGGAAAAACACTGATTACCCTAAACGGTATTTCTTTATTTGTGTTAGGGTTAGAAGGAGATATTCGAGGGTCTATTTTTTCTATCAATACCTGATCTCCGATTTTGAACTTGTTTGATTCGTGGAGTGGCTCTGGTTCTGCTTCGTGTATTCCTAATTTCTCCTTGAAATGCATTTTCCGCTCGTCTAGATCATCGAATTGAATCCCTCGTTCCTCATGAGTTATTTCTTTATTAACACTGGGTCTAGGATCGGGTTCAGTTGTATTCTTTTGTGGTGCTTCCTGAAACTCGTAGGCTACTTCAGGAGTTCTGTTGTTCAGGGTTCCACCGGCGGCTGAATCAATTAGTTGCCTCATTGAGGGGTTTACACCGTTATAGAAATTTTGGACTTGGAGCCACAAGGGTAAACCATGGTGCGGACACCTTCTCAAGAGATCCTTGTATCTCTCCCATGCGTCGTATAATGTCTCTAAATCCATCGCACAAAAGAAGAGATATCATTAGTAATTTGGCCGTTTTGGCGGTGGGAAATATTTTAATAAAAAATTTCGGTCATTTGATCCCATGTGGTGATTGACCCTGGTGGTAACGAGTTTAACCATTGTTTGGCTTTATTCCTTACTGAAAGGGGAAATAACCGAAGTCGTATGGCATCATCAGAAACGCCATTTATTTTGAAGGTATCACAGAACTCTAAAAAATTAGCTATATGAGTGTTTGGGTCTTCGTCCTGCAAACCATCAAATTGAACAAATTGTTGAATCATTTGTATAGTGTTAGGCTTTAATTCAAAATTATTAGTAGCTATAGCAGGCCTAACAATACTAGATTCGACTCCTGCTAAATGAGGTTTAGCATAATCATACATAGTACGTGGAGCATTATTTTCTGCCACATCTTGTGGTGGTGGATTATTCTCATCCATCCCTTCAGTAGGATTGGATTCGTCTTGTTGTTCTTCTTCTTGGTAATTTAGGGCTCGCCTAATTTCTCTGCGATTTCTACGAACGGTAGCTTCAATATCACTGTCGTATACTAAAGGTCCTCTCGGGTTCCTTCTAGTCATAAACTAGAGGTACCTGGAAGGAAGAAGTAATAAAAGAAGAAAAATTAGCAAATAAAATAAGAAATAAAATTGAATTGCAAAAAAATAAAAATGGCTAAAGTAATAAAAATAGAGTGTTCTTAATATTTTAGTTTCCCGGAAACGGCGCCAAAAACTTGATCCTATGTCTGTCGAGTCTTAAAATTTATAAAGAGAATGATCGAACCTGGAAACTAACTCTGACAACGATTTAAGGCAAGTGCACCTATCGAACAGTAGTATAGCTTAGGCAAGACCGGATTGTCGAACCCAAAGGAACTAAAAGCACTAATACTAACCTTCTTTCTATTATTTAGCCTAAGAATTAAGCGAATGGTTGTTTAATCTAAATTAATTAACTACTAAAACTAAAGACTCTAAGACAAAGAAGAATGAATTTGGGGAAATAACTTGAGGAAAAACCAATTAATTAAGACGACACCCAAGGAAGAATCCACCTAGACTTCACTTGTTATCTAACTCTGAACCAGACGATTTATTCATTTGACTTGATCCGTGAGATTCCCTAATGTATATTAAACCCTCTCTCGAGGCGAATAACGTCTAACCCTAGGTTGATTAATTGAAATCTCTTTCTAATTTAAACCTTTAGAATTGTATTAACTCTATCTATGGACTCCCATATTAGGTTTCACCCTAATCCGGCAACGCCTCGTCACCCTATCTCTAGGCACGCGATCAACTCCGCTTAACTATGCTAGATCTACTCTTGGGCAGGGACTTTTGCTCCTCCACCTAAGCACATCGAACTTGAATTAATATCCACGAAATATCAACACAAGAATTAAGAACACATAATTAAGAACATATCAAATATTTATCATATAGATCAGCAAACGATAACAAGATTCATCTAAGTTTCATCCCCCTCAGGTATCTGAGGGTTTAGTTCATAACAATAAAAGAAAACATCTCAGAAGAAAAGATAAAACAAAACATAAGAAATCCCTAAAACTCCCTGAAGGAAATTAAGGAGAAATCCTCCGTCTTGAGTATAATTTTGGCTTCTAGAGATGGATCAACTGGCTATCCCCGAGCGAATCCCTACGAATCTGCCTTCTCTGGCCTAGCAAGATGCCCCTAGACGATAGCTTTGGGCTCCCCTCAACAGAGGGTTTCTGTCGAACTCCCCGAATAAGTTGCCCCCTAGGGTGTTTATATAGGCTTTGAGATGCCTTACTTGGCCTCCAAGTATCCAAATCTGAGTGGAGTTCATACTTGGGTGTTTAAATAGACTTTGGATTGTGTTTCTTTGCCTCCAAGTATTCAAATCCGAGCAAAATTGCTCTTTTCCGCAGCAGGGACACGGCCATGGCACACGCCCGTGTGAATCGTCTTTAGGTCGTGTTCGGACTTTTAATGAGGTGGCACGCCCGTGTATCTCGTGGCTAGACCGTGTTCGAGATTATTGAGGAGGCACGACCGTGTGGTTGTAACATCCCCAAACCCGGCCCATTCACTACGACCGAATCTGGTTATGTTAGTGAAAATATTTTAGACTTAGAATAAAATAGTAAAAATTTATTTGCTCTTGGAAACCATGTTCTTTTGAAATTATAGCCACATGTTTAATAATTCCATATTTGAATAAGTAAGTTATAAAAATATAACCATCTTCACATAGTGTTTCAATTTAAACAAACCATAATAGAGTTAATAATAAAATGATACCAAAATAATAAAATAAATCCTTATTACAACCATTATTTGAATGAAATACTTAATATTTTATATAGCCAAAAACATCTCCTTCGGCATGGGCCACCATGTATCCTCTCCGATCCCGGTCCATCTCATGAATCACCGAAAGGTTAGGAAAATAATTGGGTGAGTCCACGGACTCGGTGCATAACCACAACACAAATTTCCCACACGTATGGGCTTGGCCCATACCCACACAATCCTCAAAACAAATCATGCAAAGATGCACTTCAACCCAACCTACTATTCAACCGTACGCCAACCTTAGCAGACTCCCTGCCTAAGGTCGTGGATAAACCACCACTGATCACCTCGTGATCCAAAACATTACCTTGGCAACTCTCTGCACAAGGCCATGGCTGAGCCACCGATCACATCGTGATCCCAACATTAATCCGTCTACGGTGATGCACTCAGCTATCAACCGCCGAGATGGGCACCTAGCCAACATCTCCCTTGATGAAGCACACGGCTAACCATCAAGCGCTAATGTAGCACGAGGCTGACATTAGTCCACGTACATAACATGTGTACACCCTTCCTTTCTCCATCCAATCCAAATCCCATGCAAGTTATGTAAATGCCACATGTTAAGTCATCATATAAATAAGCATACAACTCATATCAATACCACACCAAATATATATATATAACACAATAACCTAACATCACCGCTTTTACTCACCTGTTATCCGATTATCCACAATAAGCATTAGCAAGCAATTAACTGAAGGAAATAGTGCGATGATTACGCACCTTAACACCTGTAGTTCTATGCTTTCGATCCCTAAGCTATCGCTCAAAGAAACGATGACTATCCGCCTATAGCTATCCTCGCTATTGGCCCACACCCGATGGCCAATCCCGAACCGCCGAGACACCCTCTTCTTGAACTTCGGGATAGGGACCTTTCCTTGCCCACTCACATTGGTTGTGGCCTCCATCAAAAGCTTAATCAGTAAACAGGTTAACCTCCAAAACACCACTTAAGTACTTAATCTTACTAACTAGCCTTACCTCACCGTGATCAAATCCCTGAATGCTCTTACAACATTTGATGAATCCGACCTAAGGGTCCCTTCTTACCGCTCCTACTTGCTTGGCTACACAAGAAAGAATTACCACACTAAGACCACAAGAACATTCGGCCAACCACCACTAGAACAAGGAGGAAGGTTTTTGAAATAGTTGAGGAGAGATTCGGCTCAAGGAGTTTCGGCAAAAGTGTTTAAGGAAGAGAAAGAAAGATGCCTAGATGCTTTCGGTTTTGAAGGAACAAGGAAGGGATAAAAGAAAGAGTGAAGGATTCGGCCACTTGGAAAATGTGAGAGCAAAAGAATTTGGAGAAGAAGGTTTGGCAACCAAAGGAATTTGGGAGGCAAAATTCGGCAAGGAGAGAAAGCAAATGATGAATGAAAATGAACACCTCCCCTATTTATACTATTCGCCAAGCTCCAACCTCCCACAAAAAAAAAAAAAAAAATCCTCAAATCTCCTAAAACACCTCCCTTCCATCCATTCAAAATAATTTGAATGAGTCAAACCTACCTAGCCGAATTTAAAAGAGAAGACCAAGTCTTTCTCCACCTTTCAAGCCTTCAAAAACCGTCCACCACCAATCCTTAATGACGCAAAAACAAGGCCTCACTGCGCCCTTGTGAATAGAACCTGAGACCCCTTCTAGCTCCCTGAGGCGTCACTTCCCCCATGCCTTATGTGGTGCCTCCTTACCACTCTGCCACACCAATCTTTATGCCAAAACTCCACCTAAATTTCTCTTAAGGCCCCCTCCATCCAAGCTCCCCCTTTTAGCCCCTAAAACTAAAAATTTTCTAAAGCAACCTACCACCACCTAGGGTTCTCAGGACCCCTAAAACTTACCCAACCACACCCTAGAGTGTGCCAACACCCGAGCTAAGCACCAAACACCTAACCCCTAAAACCAGAGTGTTACAGTGGTCTTGGGCTCGAGCCATGTTGATTTCGTGCTTTGGCCCATTTGGCCCGTTTTAAGCCCGTTTCTCGTTCTTTTCACCCTCCGGTGCTTTCCTGAGTATATAACATGAAAAGAAAGGATTAAGAGCACCTTTTTACATAAAATAAGGGATAATTCATCCAAAAGTAAGCTAAATGTGGGATTAAAATATGTTACTTTTACGGTTTATCAAAACTCTAAGAGATTGCTTGTGAGGTCTAGCAGCTGTCAAGCAAATAAACCTCCAAAACAGTTTTGGAAATTTCTTTCGTTCATAGTCAAACCGGGTGGATTACGTAGAGGCTAACATCGGAAAAGGTTGCGGCTTGGTTCGACAGTAGATCAAAATTCTTATTGCCGAGGCGTCGCTGTCTACTCAGATTGAAGTTTCAGTAATTTTGAAACCTGTATTTCACCCCGATTCGTTCCTCACACGTGGATTCATGGTTTGGATCGTCGAAATTAATTTTATTTTGCTGCGCCAAGGGGTGTCGGCGTTCCAACAATACTGACTTGTGCCACATGGCCGATCACACGCCGGTGTGTGAGAGCGTGTGGAGCATACTGACTTTATTTTAATATCAACACCAGGGGACACACGGCCGTGTAACATAACCGTGTGTCACACACGGCCGAGACATACGCCCGTGTGGACAAAAATATGCTATTTACAAAGCCATTTTGCCACCCTATTTTCATATACCTGCACAAGCATAATTTGCAACATTTTGTAACTCAATAGGCAACCAATACATAACATCTCTTACACATATTTGAATACTTATATGCAACCAAAGCATTATACCAAGTTAAACCAAAACAAATGGCTTTATCATATGCCATAACATGTACCAAAATCACTAATTTAAGTAACAATAACTATCATCATTATAACTAGCCTATAAATGCCATATTTACATATATCCATGAGTTCAAAAGTACCAATCAGCAACTGGATAGTGTGATGTGTAACTCTGACTTTATCCGAATCGAGCGAGCTATCGAACCTCTATAAAACACGGAAAAAGAAACAGAGTAAGCTTTATAGCTTAGTAAGCCCGTACAATTCAGAATTTAACTTACCATTTATACATAATCAAACAATTAAACAAAGTATATCAAATTCACTTGCCAAATGCCTATACACAAGCATTCATCAATATGTTAGTCTCATAAGTACATATATAATCAACCTTTATCTCAATTTCATACATCAATGTATTATATCATACCAAATTCATATAACATGTATAACATATGTAACAATTCATCCTCATTCATATAATCGACAATCCATTTATATAACCAATAATTCATCTGTATAACCATTAGTAGTATTATGCCCGTTGAACCTATTAGAATATCGATAGATACACGGGTGATACTGTAACACCCCAAACCCGGACAGGACACCACGTCCGAATCTGGTATGTTACGGGGAAAACGTTTTTGAGAGATAAGATTTTTCGTTTAAAAGCGGGGTGACAACATAGTGAATTTGAGGAAAATTGGAGTAGGCCTGTTTGATTAGATTTTGAAAACTTATCCAAAGTATATAGTTAAAAACGGGTTGGTTTCATTTAGCATTTCCAATAGTTCCTTAGTGCTATTTTGAAACATTTTTGGCTTAGTGGAATATCGAGTTTGGTTTGAAAATCATTTGAGTTTACTTTATAGCAAAGCATAGTGAGATACCCGATGGTATAGTTTAAACACATTGCGTTATAGTTTTGAAAACATTATCTTACCAAATTTTTAGTAAAATTTCATACCAAGTTATTTGTTAAGCAGGTTGGGAATCTAATTAAAACATAACCATCATAAAACATAATTTAAAGGCCTTTTACAAATCCAAATTAAATCTCAAATAAAAATAAAAATAAATAAGCTAAAGTACCCAAAGTGAATAGTCTGAGCAAAACTTTTATTAAAGCATGGCATGTGCACCCGAGTCCACCCAGGCTCCATGTCGCGTCTCACGGGTCACTGAAATGTCAAAGGAGAGGGTGAGTCGAATGACTCGGTGCATAAATCCCGCTCCCGATGAAACAACATGCTAACACACATCATACATAGCAACATAATTAATGCAACCCGATCCTAACCATCCGTATCGCCTTTTCTACCCCGTGTGGTACCAAACCACCGGTGGTGCCAAACCACGGTGACATATAGTCACAATGTGTTACTAAAACACTGGTGTCCCAAAGACACAATATCCATCAATGTGGTGCCAAACCACCTTTGGTGTCCCAAAGACACGTTTGTGCTACCAAAGCACCGGTGACCGAAGTCACAAATCAATTGATGGGGCCAACCCATCGTGTGATACCCAATCACCGCAGACGATCCCATATCTCATGTGGGGCCAACCCACAGTGTGGTGTTAACCACGTGGACGAGTCGCAATGAGGTGCCCAACCTCCGGTGTCCCAAAGACACAAATGTGGTACCAAACCACCGTGACCGTATAGTAGTCACAATAATCGAATGATGGGGCCAACCCATCGTGTGATACCAAATCACTAGCAGACGATCCCATATCTCATGTGGGGCCAACCCACGGTGGTGTCAAACCACAGGGATGAGTCGCAATGAGGTGCCAAACCTCCGGAGGTGCCAAACCTCTCGTGACCCAAAGTCACAAAGTGTGTTACCAAAACACTTGGTGCTCGTCAAGCACAAAATATCTCGCTCCTCCACTCATATCACCCATCAACATACCATACTCATGTAATCATTCATATCATACAAATCATGCATATCATGCTAATATGCCTAACCTCATATCCCATGTCACATATATCCATAGCCATGGTATCATATAGATCATTAGTAAACTCATAACAATAATAATACTGACTTACCCGAGTCCAAGATCATACCCATTAGGGTATCATATCAATCATCAACTGTTTCATTAATTATCACACGGGTTATCAATCGATTATTACTAAGCGGAAGTGTGTTAGTTTACACACTGTAATACGAGTCTAAAAATCCTGACAAAAGCGATCTAAGTCCCTTGATTAACTTGCTCCTAGAATCGGTCAAACATAGGGGTTAGGCATCTATAACATTCGGCCAACAACAATTAACCAAAGGGGTTAATATCGAACCCTTACCTTGCTAATGGTTTGATTTCTTATCAAACCCGAACCACAAAGGCTCTCCTTCCAACAATCGTCTACACCTTCAAAAGAGAACTGTTAATCTTTAGTCACCCTTGCCTTAATCGAAACCAAAGAATTGGACTAATAATAATACCAAATACTTACCCCTACTTACCAACCACCAAAAATTCGGCCACAAGAACCCCTAGGAGAAAAGGGAGATTCGGCTCAAGAGCTTTTGAAATGGAAGAAAGAAAGAAAAATAGAAAATGGATGGGGACAAGTACTTACGGTTTTGAAAGAAAAAAAAAGAGATAAAAATGTGTTTTGGGAACTAGTGTTTCGGCTTAATGAAATGGTAAGGCACAAATGAAAGATTCGGCTAGGATTATTGAGAAAAGCAAATGAGAGTTTGAGGGAAGAAGATGATATGGTTTCGGCTTACTAGTAATGGAGAAGTAAAAATAGAGAACTTGGTTTAGAAGTAGTATGATTCCGGCACAAGTATGACAAAAGAAAATGAATGAAAGTGTGAGAAGAAAGGATATCCGATTCAGCTTACACAAATTAAGAAAGAAGGATAGATGCAAGAGTGTATTCGGCTACACACAAACCATGTGAACAAGACAATTTCGGCAACTAAAGGGACTTGGTATCTCGGTTCAAGAAGTGAGAAAAGATGAGAGAATTCTTTAGAATTTGGCTTTGGTTTGTCAAAGAAGAAAGAATTTGATTTGGTCTCCTAATGGCCGAATATTCACCAAATTCCAAAAGGAATAATTCGGCCTTCACTCTCCCCACTTCCCAAAACCGGCCATACACTCCACCACTCCCCCAACATTCGGCCAAATCCCCCCATTCACTCACATCCACACATTCAAACCAACAAGACCAAGTCTCCTTCCTACAAATGCTCTCCACCTTTCATTTGAAAAGTATGACTTGGTCCAAGGTAGAATTTCACTAGCCTTCTACCTCTCCTCCATGCCGTCCCAAAATGTAGCCAAAATGAGGAATTCAGTAGCTCGAACACTAGACCTCCACTCCATGTAGATGACGCCACCCCAAGCTCCCCATGAAGCGCATGCTTGCCACCTTGCCACTCACTTTTTGTGCAACAAAACATCAAGTAAAATTCTTAAACCCCAGACTTCCTCGGCTCCCTTCACTTAACACCCAAAACCAAAATTTTCCCATTCCCTCGTGCACACTCCTAGCCCACAATTAAGCCCCTAAAACACCGAAATAGCAACACAGCACACTAAACACATGCAATTTCATGCAACAACAAAATAGCCCCTATCCCGGGATATTACAGTTCTACCCCCCTTAAAATAAATTTCGACCTCGAAATTACCTGATCAGAAGAGTTGCGGGTATTGCTGCCTCATCATATCCTCGGGTTCCCACGTAGCTTCTTCTACGCCATGATTCCGCCAAAGTACCTTAACCAAAGGCACAGACTTCTTACGCAGAACCTTCACATCTCGATCAAGAATCTGCACAGGTTCCTCCTCCATGGTCAAATCTGGATTTACCTCGATCTCTTCCACTGCTACCACATGCGACGGATCTGAACGATACCTCCGAAGCATCGAAACGTGGAATACGTCGTGAATCTGACTAAGCTCTGCTGGCAACTCAAGCTGATACGCCACTGGTCCAACTCGTCTCAGAACCTTATACGGCCTAATGAACCTCGGACTTAGCTTGCCTTTCCTTCCGAACCTCAACACCTTTTTCCAAGGTGAGACCTTCAGGAAAACTCGGTCCCCCACAGCGAACTCTATATCTCTTCGCTTAAGATCGGCATAAGACTTCTGTCGGTCCGAAGCTTCCTTTAATCGAGCCTGAATCAACTTAACCTTACCTTCTGTCTCCGCAACCAACTCGGGTCCCAACAACTGGCGTTCACCTAACTCCGCCCAACACGTAGGTGAGCGACATTTCCTACCATACAACGCTCATACGGTGCCATCTTGATGCTCGCAGTAAATCGTTGTTGTAGGCAAACTCGACTAATGGCAAAACTCCTCCCAAGCGCCTCGAAATCCGGGACACAACCTCTCAAAGATATCCTCTAAGATCCGAATAACCCTTTCGATTGGCCGCCGATCGATCGGGTGAAAAGCCGTTGAAATCCAAACGAGTACCCAAAGCCCGATGCAACGCTTTCGAACCTTGACGTAAACACGGGATCCCTATCCGAGATTATCAAACCGCACACCGTGCAACCTCACTATCTCGACACATACGCTTTCGCTAGCCTCGGCGAATAATCAACCTCACCGGAATGAAGTGAGTGATTTAGTCATCGATCCACCACTACCCAAATCGAATCTTTCTTGCTTGGCGAAGCGGTAACCCACCGACAAAATCCATGGTTATCCTTTCCCACTTCCATCGAGGAATCTTCACAGTCAAGCAAACCCGACGGCAATCGATGCTCGGCCTTGACTCGTTGACAAGTCGGACACTTCCCAACAAACTCTGTCACCTCTTTCTTCAAGCCAAAGCCACCAAAGCGCTCTCTAAGATCCCTATACATCTTGCTACCTCCGGGATGCATAGCATAAGGATCGCTATATGTGCGTCTGAAGAATCTTTTGCCTTAGCTCAACATCTTTAGGCATACAAGCTTTACCTCGAAAAACACAACACCTCATCACTAGACAAGTCAGAACCTCCAAACCACCATTCTGTACTTGTAACCTTCGCGCACTCGTAACCTCATCCTCTAAACTGCTTTCTCTCGATCCGCTCAACCCAAGTAGGCTTAACTTGCAACTCTGCCAAAATACTCCCATCGTCATACAAACTCAAGTGGGCAAACAATGCTCTTAAGTCCGAAACAACCTTACGGCTCAACGCGTGCGCCACCACGTTAGCCTTGCCGGATGATACTCAATCGAGCAGTCATAATCTTTCAAAGAACTCGACCCATCTGCTACGCCACAAATTCAAATCCTTTCGAGTCGGGAGATACTTGGACTCTTATGATCTGTGTAGACTATCGATCTCTCTCCGCACAAGTAGTGCCTCCAAATCTTTAAGGCGAAGACCACACCGCTAGCTCCAAGTCATGCGTCGGATAGTTGACCTCATGTGGCCTCGGTGCCGAGAAGCGTAAGCCACAACCTTACCTTTTCTTGCATCAAGACACAACCCAAACCCGTATGTGATGCGTCGCAATAAATCGTGAATTCCTTACCACTCAAAGTTGAATTAAAACCGGAGCCTCGGTCAAAATCTTCTTTAACTTATCGAAGCTTTCTCTTTGTTTCTCACCCAAACAAATGGAACTCCTTTCCTTAGCAACTTGGTCATCGTACACGCTATCAACGAGAAACCCTCAACAAACCTTCGGTAGTATCCGGCCAAACCCAGAAAACTCCGAATCTCAGCCACTGACTTAGGCGGCTTCCAATCCAAAACTGCCTCAATCTTACGAGGATCTACTCGAATCCCCTCAGCCGACACTACATGACCCAAGAAAGTCACTTCCCTAAGCCAGAACTCACACTTACTGAACTTAGCATAGAGTTGCTTTTCCCTCAAAATCTGCAGCACCACTCGCAAATGCGCATCATGCTCTTCCTCTGTCTTTGAGTACACCAAGATGTCGTCTATGAAAACCACGACGAACTGATCCAGATACTGTTGAAACACCCTATTCATCATATCCATAAACGCTGCGGCGTTAGTCAACCCAAACGGCATTACGTAAATTCGTAGTGCCCATACCGAGTCCAAACTTATTTGTTTTATGGATATCGCCTCCTTAACTCTTAATCGGTGATACCCGGACCTCAAGTCGATCTTTGAAAATACCGCGGCGCTTCTTCCGGTGATCAAACAAATCATCTATCCGTGGCAACAGATACTTGTTTTTAATCGTCACCTTATTCAAGCTGGCGTGTAGTCTATGCACATCCGCATCGTGCCATCTTTCTTCTTAACAAAAAGTACCGCGCACCCACCGCGAAACACTTGGCCTAATAAAACCCCGATCCAATAACTCCGGATCTCGAGCCTTAAGCTCCACCAATTCCTTTGGCGCCATCCTATACGGAGCAATAGACACCTGGCGCATTCCGGTAATAGATCTATCCCGAACTCTACCTCGCGATCCGCGGCAAAAAGGCAAAGCTCCTCAGAAACACATCAGCAAATTCCTTAACAAATCGAACCTTCTCCACAGCAGGACTCTTTAGCCTCCAAGGCATACACATGAACTACATATGCTTCACATGACTCTTCCCGACCATCTTCTCCGCTTTCAGAGCAGATACCACATTAGATAAGTAATCTCTCCTATTACCTATCATAGCCACCTCATCACCTTCAACCGAGTCTTAAGAACCATGCGCTTGGTCGCGCAATCCAACCTTGCTCGGTACTTGACCAACCAATCCATCCCAAGAATCGATCGAACTCCCAAACGGCGGTTCCATCGGATCGGCGGCAAACACTACCCCTTGGAGTTCTAGGGGTACCTCTCTAAACGATTTATCTACTACTACGGAGTGACCTAGAGGGCTAATCACGGTCATCCGCCTAGAAGATATCTCGAGTCTAAATCCATGGTCTCTACTATACTCGGCAACATAAGAGTGCGTTGAACCCACATCAATCAAAGCGGTATAAGGAGAACCAAAAATCAAAAACGCACGGTTATGACGCCCGGTGCGTCGCCTCTCTCGGCGCCTCGCAAAGATACACTAATCCAGGTATCGGCATCAAAACTACGCACCTCTCGCGGTGCTCCACGGCCCCGACAGAACCATTACCACCTCTGCCATTACCACGGCCCCTCTGCGGTGGCGGTCTATTACCTCCGAACCGACACGGCCCGACTCTCGATCGAATCTCGGTCAACCCACGCGACAGTCCCTCACACGGTGCTCCGAGAGAACCACACTCGAAGCAACCTTTTCCTCCAGTCCAGCAGCCCACCCCAATGAGATTTTCCACATCGATCACATCTGCGGCGGTCCCCGCCTAGCAAAGAACAAACCTAGCAGATCGATTCGGCCCACTCGGTCTAGCTCTCTTCTCATGGATTACCCGACGATCCGGAAGACCCAAAGCTCCTCTTATACCTATTTCTCGCCCATGCCCTGTCTCACGACTCCTTAACACCCCGGCTACCTTAGCCTTCTCAACTAAGACAACAAACTCGCGCTCCTGGCGAGGAGCAATCACAGCACCTCAACTCGCCTCGCGACCATCCTCGAAAACGAACACACCTCTCATGCTCGGTGGCCACAATGCCCCCGGCATACCTACTCACCGGGAAGAACTCACCGTACTCGAAAAAGCATTTACTCCCCGAACAAGCCTCGAAATGCCTTCCACTGGGAGTCAATATAACTAGCTCCGATGTATTTCTTTTGATATGCGACTGAAATAATCCCATGTCGATCCTCTGCCGCCACATCGCTCTCGAACCGTGAGCCACCACCGATATGACTCATCCCGGAGAAGCGACACGATGCCCTTCACCTTCTCTTCACCGCTGTCAAGTCAGATCATCCATGATCCGCTCGGTTGCCTCTAGCCAAGATTCAAGCAGGTGCTAGGAGCAACACCGAGATACACCTCGAAAGAATTCGGCCCCATTTGCCCGGCCGCTCAGCATCGATTTCCTAACTCCCGCACCACCACCTACACCGGCTACTCTTTCCAACACTCGCAAAGATCGCTCGTGACACCGCATCGCCGGCCCGATCTTGGAACTCACCACCTCTCGGTGGTGGCGGGCAGTATCTCATTTTTCGAAACCCGACCAGATCCTACGAGCTCGTAAACCTGTCATCCTACCCCTACCTCTACCACGAGTATTACGACCACGCCCGCCTCGAGTGCTCATGACTAATCTTTCTCGTGATTCGATTTAAGAGTTTTATGCATCAGCATATATTCCACTATTTTAAGGCAAATCTTATGAATATTTAAGGAGATTTGTTCTCGCGAGTTCATAGAATCCTATCAGTTTCAATCTCTAAAGTAGTATACTATTGCTATTCATCAAATCATATCACATCCAATCAATTCACAAGCAATAGTAAGGGTACTTACCTGGGCGAACTGGTGCCGGAGACTCGGTGCCATGCCTTTCAAACCATACAACACTTAAAAACTTTTTGGGCCTCAGGCCCACAGCCGAGCCTTTGAACTTGGCTCTGATACCACAATTGTAACACCCCAAACCCGGATAGGACACCACGTCCGAATCTGGTATGTTACGGGGAAAACGTTTTTGAGAGATAAGATTTTTCGTTTAAAAGCGGGGTGACAACATAGTGAATTTGAGGAAAATTGGAGTAGGCCTGTTTGATTAGATTTTGAAAACTTATCCAAAGTATATAGTTAAAAACGGGTTGGTTTCATTTAGCATTTCCAATAGTTCCTTAGTGCTATTTTGAAACATTTTTGGCTTAGTGGAATATCGAGTTTGGTTTGAAAATCATTTGAGTTTACTTTATAGCAAAGCATAGTGAGATACCCGATGGTATAGTTTAAACACATTGCGTTATAGTTTTGAAAACATTATCTTACCAAATTTTTAGTAAAATTTCATACCAAGTTATTTGTTAAGCAGGTTGGGAATCTAATTAAAACATAACCATCATAAAACATAATTTAAAGGCCTTTTACAAATCCAAATTAAATCTCAAATAAAAATAAAAATAAATAAGCTAAAGTACCCAAAGTGAATAGTCCGAGCAAAACTTTTATTAAAGCATGGCATGTGCACCCCGAGTCCACCTGGCTCCATGTCGCGCTCTACGGGTCACTGAAATGTCAAAGGAGAGGGTGAGTCGAATGACTCGATGCATAAATCCCGCTCCCGATGAAACAACATGCTAACACACATCATACATAGCAACATAATTAATGCAACCCGATCCTAACCATCCGTATCGCCTTTTCTACCCGTGTGGTACCAAAAACCTTTGGTGGTGCCAAACCACTTTGGTGACATATAGTCACAATGTGTTACCAAAACATCGTGTCCCAAAGACACAATATCCATCAATGTGGTGCCAAACCACTTTGGTGTCCCAAAGACACGTTTGTGCTACCAAAGCATTTGGTGACCGAAGTCACAAATCAATTGATGGGGCCAACCCATCGTGTGATACCCAATCACCGCGAGACGATCCCATATCTCATGTGGGGCCAACCCACGGTGGTGTTAACCACGTGGACGAGTCGCAATGAGGTGCCCAACCTCCGGTGTCCCAAAGACACAAATGTGGTACCAAACCCATGGTGACCGTAGTCACAATAATCGAATGATGGGGCCAACCCATCGTGTGATACCAAATCACTAGCGAGCGATCCCATATCTCATGTGGGGCCAACCCACGGTGGTGTCAAACCACGGGGATGAGTCGCAATGAGGTGCCAAACCTCCGGAGGTGCCAAACCTCTGGTGACCCAAAGTCACAAAGTGTGTTACCAAAACACCGGTGCTCGTCAAGACAAAATATCTCTCGCTCCTCCACTCATATCACCCATCAACATACCATACTCATGTAATCATTCATATCATACAAATCATGCATATCATGCTAATATGCCTAACCTCATATCCCATGTCACATATATCCATAGCCATGGTATCATATAGATCATTAGTAAACTCATAACAACAATAATAATACCGACTTACCCGAGTCCAAGATCATACCCATTAGGGTATCATATCAATCATCAACTGTTTCATTAATTATCACACAGTTATCAATCGACATTACTAAACGGAAGTGTGTTAGTTTACACACTGTAATACGAGTCTAAAAATCGACAAAAGCGATCTAAGTCCCTTGATTAACTTGCTCCTAGAATCGGTCAAACATGGGGTTAGGCATCTATAACATTCGACCAACAACAATTAACCAAAGGGGTTAATATCGAACCCTTACCTTGCTAATGGTTTGATTTCTTATCAAACCCGAACCACAAAGGCTCTCCTTCCAACAATCGTCTACACCTTCAAAAGAGAAGCTGTTAATCTTTAGTCACCCTTGCCTTAATCGAAACCAAAGAATTGGACTAATAATAATACCAAATACTTACCCCTACTTACCAACCACCAAAAATTCGCCACAAGAACCCCTAGGAGAAAAGGAGATTCGGCTCAAGAGCTTTTGAAATGGAAGAAAGAAAGAAAAATAGAAAATGGATGGGGACAAGTACTTACGGTTTTGAAAGAAAAAAAGAGATAAAAATGTGTTTTGGGAACTAGTGTTTAGGCTTAATGAAATGGTAAGGCACAAATGAAAGATTCGGCTAGGATTATTGAGAAAAGCAAATGAGAGTTTGAGGGAAGAAGATGATATGGTTTCGAAACACTAGTAATGGAGAAGTAAAAATAGAGAACTTGGTTTAGAAGTAGTATGATTCCGGCACAAGTATGACAAAAGAAAATGAATGAAAGTGTGAGAAGAAAGGATATCCGATTCAGCTTACACAAATTAAGAAAGAAGGATAGATGCAAGAGTGTATTCGGCTACACACAAACCATGTGAACAAGACAATTTCGGCAACTAAAGGGACTTGGTATCTCGGTTCAAGAAGTGAGAAAAAGATGAGAGAATTCTTTAGAATTTCGGCTTTGGTTTGTCAAAGAAGAAAGAATTTGATTTGGTCTCCTAATGGCCGAATATTCACCAAATTCCAAAAGGAATAATTCGGCCTTCACTCTCCCCACTTCCCAAAACCGGCCATACACTCCACCACTCCCCCAACATTCGGCCAAATCCCCCCATTCACTCACATCCACACATTCAAACCAACAAGACCAAGTCTCCTTCCTACAAATGCTCTCCACCTTTCATTTGAAAAGTATGACTTGGTCCAAGGTAGAATTTCACTAGCCTTCTACCTCTCCTCCATGCCGTCCCAAAATGTAGCCAAAATGAGGAATTCGTAGCTCGAACACTAGACCTCCACTCCATGTAGATGACGCCACCCCAAGCTCCCCATGAAGCGCATGCTTGCCACCTTGCCAGCTCACTTTTTGTGCAACAAAACATCAAGTAAAATTCTTAAACCCCAGCTTCCTCAGCTCCCTTCACTTAACACCCAAAAACCAAAATTTTCCCATTCCCTCAGGCACACTCCTAGCCCACAATTAAGCCCCTAAAACACCGAAATAGCAACACAGCACACTAAACACATGCAATTTCATGCAACAACAAAATAGCCCCTATCCCGGGATATTACAGATACACACTAAGTGTATTAATCGATAATTCGTCAATTCATCATCGTATTCACTCTTTCAAGCTATGATAGGTGAACTCCTCCTGAGCTAATAAACAGTAAGCTCTATCGAGCTGGAAACAGTAAGCTCTTACGAGCTGATATATCGGTAAGCTCATACGAGCTGGGGTGAGTCCGCAACACATGCAGGATCTCGACCTAAACAGTAACCCTAGTGACATGTCACTCGTATCCTCACAATTCCTCTGAGTTCAAGCGGGGCTCGGCAACCATCGACTATATCGAGTAAGGCATTGAATTTCAAGTAGATCATTTACTCAATTACATACATTCATTTCAAACAATTACAAGTATTTAAAAGTTCGATTCTAATTATACGAACTTACCTCGTATCGCTCGGACAACAAATATCGGCTAATCGTTAATATTTCTTTTTCCCCGGTCTAGATTCAATCCTTGCTTATCTTGATCTATATATATTTCAAAATTAGCACATTCAGTATTCGGTCTATTCAATTTAGTCCAAAAATCACCTTATGGCAAAATTACACTTTTGCCCTACTATTTTAACATTTTTACAATTTAGTCCTTAGCTCGTAAAAATGCAATTTCATGAAATTAGACCCTTAACTATGCTAGCCGAATTTCTCTTATATACATAGCAGCCCATACTTTTCATTATTTCATAAATTTGCCACATAAATTTCACAATTCACAATTTAATCCCTATTTCACATTTTTATCAAAAATCTCTTAACAAAAGTTGTTTAATTAACAACAAATATTCATAATTCATCATAAATCATCAAAGAACACATATATACTTCAATGGAAACTCTCAAAAATTTTAACAGTTTTGAAATCGAAGGTACGGGCTAGTTAGATTGAGCTACAACGAACTTAAAAACATAGAAATCACTAAAAACCGGGTCAAAAATTAACTTACAATTGAAGCATGCACTAGTCGAAACTTCCAAACTCAACAATGGCTTCCTTTGTTTCTTATTTTCGGTGGATGAAGATGAAGATGAAGCTTTAATTTGATTTTTTTATTTATTATATGTTTAATTACCAAATTACAAATATAACCTTAATGATAACCTTTAATAATCACTTAATATTTGTCCATATATGTCCACTCATGCTATTTATGGTCTAATTACAACATAAGGACCTTTACTTTAAGGTTCTATAGCTATTAGACACCTTTAGCTAATAGAACACAAGTCTTACACTTTATGCGATTTAGTCCTTTTTATCAAATTAAGCATTCAAACGATAAAATTTCTTAACGAAAAATTCACACAATAATTCTATCATGCTGTAAACTTTAATAAAATAATAAAACAAATATTTTGACTTCAGATTTGTGGTTCCGAAACCACTGTTCTGATTTAACTAAAAACGGGTTGTTACAGTTCATGCAATATCAAAACATTAAAATACAAATATAACATTGCATTATTAACATACGAACTTACCTCGGTACAAAAATAGTGAAAATGGATATAATCGTCAAACACTTTGTTTTTCCCCCGATCTAGGTTCGAACTTCGTTTTTCTTGATCTATAATAGCAAATTTACTCATTTAATACTCACATTATTCAATTCAGTCCAAAAATCATATTATGGAAAAATTACATTTTTGCCCCTAACTTTTCAACATTTTACACTTTAGTCCCTAGGCTCGTAAAATGAAATATAGTCAATTTCTTCAAAACCCAAGCCTAGCCGAACCATTTCCATACTCATAACAGCCCACATTTTTCATTAAATCACACTTTTACTACATATTTTACAACTTTTACAAATAGGTCCTTTTTGACATTTTCATCAAAAATCACTCAGTAAAAGTTGTTTATCCAACATCAAATTTGCATAATCTACCATTAAACATCAAAATACACCCATGTCTAACATGGGTCAAACCCTAGACCTTGATCATATCTTAAATTAGTGGTAGAAATAGATAGATTGGGTTACAACGACTTTAAAATTGTAAAGAGCATTAAAAACGGGGCAAGAACGGACTTACAATCGAGCTTGGAAGATGAACAAACACTAGCTATGTCTTCCTTAGTGAATTTTGGCCATGGGAGAAGATGGACAAGATTTTGGCTTTATTTTGCTTATTAATTCATTTAATTACCAAATAACCAAAATGCCCTTTCTTTAAAACACCCAAATTTCACCTAAATCATGTCCATTTTTGTCCACCAACTTAACCAATGGTCTAATTACCATCTAAGGACCTCTAATTTAATATCTCATAGCAATTGGTCACCTTTAACATATAGAATTCAATTTTTGCACTTTTTGCAATTTAGTCCCTTTAACTAAATTGAGTGCACAAACGTCAAAATTTTTTAACGAAATTTTCATGAAATCATTCCATAAAACTGTAGACTATAAAAATATAATAAAAATAAATTTTACTGTGTCAAATTTGTGGTCCCGAAACCACTGTTTCGACTAGACCCAAAATCAGGCTGTTACATAGTGAGTTACACAGTTTGAGACACGGGCTAGGACATGGCCATGTGTCCCTTTGTTCGATTGTTACACGGTTTTGGTTATGTCACAATGCCTGGCCACACGACCGTGTAACCCCTGTTTTCAAATTTTTTAACTTTTTTCCAAATTTTCTAATTCGTTTCAAATTAGTCTCAAATTGCTTCTAAACTATTTTTAGGTCCTCGAAGGCCCGGTGTAAGGCCCAAATGTATATGTTTGATAGGTTTGTGATGGGTTTTATTAAATGAATATTAAATGTTTATTGTTTGAATTTGCATGGTGATGCTCTATAACCCTAATCCGGCAACGGAGGTGTTACAATAATTATATTTGAAAATCAGTAAATGTGAATTCTGATTTTGGGAAGTAAGTTTTTTAAACCTCTTATTAACAACTGAAGATATATGAGTTAATTTGAATGAACTCCTAATAATTGTGAACTAAGAAATTTTCGGGAAATATTACAGAAGTGCATAGTTCTCTGGGAACTACTGTATATTACAAATGATTTGTTCAATCTTTTCAATGATAGCTCTATCATTGACAAAGTTGTTGCGAAAAAAAATCAGTTTTGTTAGGTTGAATAAATACCAGCAGAGTTTCGAACAGTTGAAAGCTATATTAACAGAGGTTCCAAAATTGAATCTGAGACAGTGCAAATGTTTGGAGTAATTGAAATATTATGACATGTTGATTGACTATCACTCGGGTAAAGCTACTGTCGTAGTCGATGCCTTGAGCCAAAAAGCTTTGTACGCGTTGAGAACATTAAACACTCATTTGACTTTGAGTCGAATGGTTCTATTATCGTCGAGATGAGAGGTAAACTATTATTTCATTAGAGAATTCAAGAGTTTCAGAGAAATGATCCAAATTTTTGTTAGCTAAAAAAGAAGCAAATTTAGAATGGTCAGATCATTGATTTCAGTATTGATGGTGATGAAAGTCTATATTTCTAAAATAGGGTATGAGTGCCTAATGATCCTGAGGTTGAAAGAAATATTCTACAGAAAGTCCATAACTGTATTTATTCAAAATATTTGAGTTGTAACAAAATGTATAATGACTTGGAATGTAGACACTAATAGCCGGAAATAAAATGAGAAATATTTGAGTTTGTATCGAAATGTTTGATATGTCAGTAAGTAAAATTCGGGTGTTAGGTTTCGTTAGGTCGTCTACAACCTATTAAATTTCGAAGTGAAAATGGGAACGTGTTACAATGAATTTCATATTGAGACTACCATTATCTCTGAAAAAGAAAGATTCATTCTAGATAATTATTGATAGATTCACGAAAACAACTCACTTTATTCGTTTAAGAAGCTAGCTAAGTTATACATTTCTAAGATTTGTTAGATTGCATGATGTGCCGTTGTATATATTATTTCTGATTGTGATCTGAGGTTTACTTCTAGACTTAAGGTAAGTTACATGAGACCCTAGGTAATAGACTAAACTTCCATACATCATTTCATTCTCAGACTGATAAACAATTTGAACAGATTATTCAGATTCTAGAAGACAATTGCAATGTTGCATAAAAGAAATTCTACCATTAACAGAGTTTGCATTTGATAATCGTCATCAGTGGAGTATTAAAATGGCACTACGAGGCTTTATGCATATGCAATTATAGAATTCCTCTGTGCTGATCAGAATTGAATGATAAGAATCTGGCAGGAACTAATTTGTTATGTGAAACATAAGAAAAGGTTCAGTTATTGATATTGTTTGAAAGTTGTTTCTGATAGTTAGAAATTATATATTGATCTGAAAAGAAAAGATATTGAGTTTCAAACTGGAGATAAATTATTTTTGAAAGTCTTTCCGTGAAAAAAGGTATTTTTATTCGACAGAAAAGGAAAGCTTAGTCCAAGAATTGTTTGGTCATATAAAATTATCGAGAGAATTAATCTTGTGGTTTACAGACTAACATTACTTTAGAGCTCGAAAAGATTCCTAATGTTTTCCACGTTTCGAAGTTACGACGGTATAGGTCAAATTTATTTTATATGATTACTTCCAATGAGATAGAAATACAGCCTAACTTGTTATATATTCAGAAGAACCAGACAAAATTTTTAGAATTGGAAATAGAAGAACTACGGAATTAATGTGTACCATTAGTGAAAGTTTTATGGCAGCAATATGATATTGAATAAGCTATGTGGAAAAAAAAAGAAAAAGATTTATGAGATCACGGTACCCGAATCTATTCACAAGTAAAAATTTTGAGGACAAAATAGTGGTTTTAGAGTCACAATTCCGACGAGTGAGTCCGTAAATATTATTAAATAATATTTACAAGTTTATTTTAGTGTTTTATTGATTGTTAATTGGATAATTAGTTAAGTACAAGTGGTTCGGTTCTAAAGTCAAGTGGTTTTAGAAAATAAGGTATCGAGACCTCGTTTTCATAAATCAAGCCCATAAATATCATTTTTTAATATTTATGGAGCTATTTTATAGTGGATTGAAGTTTGGTCTGGCAATTTTGATGATTTGATAGTTAATTAAGGAAAAAGGATTAAATCGTAAAAGACATAAAACTTTATCATTATTGTAACAACCCATTTTCCGTGGTGTTGGAAACAGTGGTTTCGGGACCACAAATCTTACAAGTAAGTCCATAATAATTAGTAATCAAATTACATGAGTTAATTATAAATTTATATTGAATTTTGATTGGAAGAATTTTAGCTAATTGAATAAATAGTTCGGTAGAAGTGGTTGTTCCGCAAGTTAAGTGGTTTCGAAAAATGAGATAACGGGACATTATTTCTATAAACCGAGCTCATAAATATTTTTATTAAATATTTACGGAGTTACTATTTTGGTATGTAAAGGTTTGGTTTAAAAATTTTATTGTTTAATTAGTTAATTAAAAAAAAGACTAATTTGTGACGCAAAACTTAATTTCTATATACTTTCTAATGATTAAATGGCTTAATTAGTGAAAGAGTGTGAACTTATATGGTAACTAAACCATAATGAAACAACATGGACGGTTAATGTTTTTTTTTTTTTTTGTCCAAAATTTATTTTTATTAATTAAAATGTAAAAGTAATAAAACATAAAGAAATAAAATAAGAAAAAGAAACCACTATCATTTTTTATTATGTTGAAACACCATTGTTGAAGAACCAAGAGCTTCGGTCATTTCTTTTGCTATTGCATGGTATGAATTCTTAGCTCGTTTTTAATATTTTTTTATGTTTTTGAGATCGTTATAATTAGGTCCAGTTAATTCATACCTTCATTTTTGAAACTGTTAAAGATTTTGGATTTTACCATTAATGAATTTTAGTTATTCTTGATGTTAAATGGTGAATTTGGAGTTTTGGTTGTTGATTAAGACTATTTTGTAAAGGAATTTTAGTTAGTTTTTAGTTAAAGGACTAAATTGTTAAAATAGTAAAATTTTGTGAAATTCTTGTGAAAATATGTTAAATATGGACTGTATGGGGATTAAGGAGAATTCGACTAGCATAGTTTGGGATTAAATGTGTTCAATTTGAGAGTTTTGGATTTAGGTACTAAATTGAATAAAATATAAAAGTTTAGGGTAAAAGTGCAGAATGTTGATTAAAGGTCAAATATGTATATTTGAGTGTTTAAAGTATTTGGATTGGTTAATTGAATGAAATTATCATATTTAGGTCAAGAATCGAATCATACGGAGAATAATCGAGAAAAAGAAAAAAATCGCGGATTAGTCCCTACAAGTCAACCGTTAGCATAATCTAGGCAAGTTCATCAAATTATTGAATAAGTTCATATGTTTATAAATTATGTTGTTTTCTAATTGTTTAAATTGAGTTATGATCGAATATTTAGTAATAAAAATTAATTATGATTTGTATATGATTAAGTATAAAGTAAAAGTGTACTATTCAGAAGATGAGAAATGGTTGTGAAATGTGAATGATATTATCTCGGAATGGATGGAATAAATATATGGTATGTGTACCAATATTATGGTAGTTCCTAAGATTTTATTAATGTAATTAATTCGGTTTAAATGCCCGTTTGAACGCAATAACCGATTAGGATACGATTGGCATGCCAATAGGGTTAGAACGCGAGCTTGTACGGGATTGCACTTCGGTGTTTCTATTTGCACTTTGGTGCCTCTGTTTGCACATTTGTGCCTCTGTCTGCATTTTGATGCCTCTGTTACGCATCTTTGATACCTCTGGTGTAGTGCAGTTACCTGAGTATCCAAGTCAAGTTACTATAGTTCATCGGGCTATGTATTAATTGACTTAAAACTTATTTATTTGCTCAATCTATGTGATAAATAGCACTATGAAATGCTTGTGTATAAATGTTGATAAGTACATTGAGATATGGTAATTGATAGAATTTGATTAGTTCTTTTGTAAAGTATCATTTATGTTATATATGATTATATACTAACACAATGTGATTTTGCATTCGGTTATCAGGAATTAGACATTTATCCTTTTGATTATCTACTTTGTTAAGGTAAGTTGATATTGAATTCATGAAATTTGGTGTTGATATATTTAGATGAATATGGAGATGTTAAGTGGTGAAATTCAATAATTAATGGTTATGTGTTTAAAAGTTGTTTGTAACAATATTGAAATGAAGGGAAAGTTTATAGTTATATGTATGAAACGCACGCTCTGTAAATGCGATATTGGTGACAGAGTTATGTATTTAAATATCAAAAAGTGATTTGTTTTGATTTGAACTATCATGGTTTATGAATTGCTCAATTAAAAGTTTTGGTACTGACAATATGTGAATTTTGGAAATGATTGTCAGGTTTAGAAATTTAATGCTATTTTAGTATTCATTTATAGATTGAGGTAAGTTGAATTGAATCTTGAGATATGAACTTACTAAGCTTCTTAAGCTTACCTAGTTTGTTTCTGTAGTTAACGTTTTGCGAAACTGGTCGAGCGGATCAACTTCGGAGCTCACACTATCCAAACTCTTTCGGTAGCTATTATTATGAGTTGTTATAATTTGTGGCATATATATAGGGTTTGATGTTATTAAAGTTAGTGTCTTGGTTAAAGTTTGTATTTATGCGTATATGGTAATGAAGATATAAGTTGTGCCTCATATTAATTCTTTTTGATATGGCTTGTTTTGAGTCTTTATTTGATAGGCTTTGTTTTGGTTCTAGCAATTCTTATGGAGATTAAAAATATGGAATGGTCAATTTGGTGGGTAACTTAAGGTAATGGAAATGTTTGAACTATATTTGGTTTAGTTAATTCTTAATATAACACCCCTAACCCGTATCCGTCGCCGGAACAGGGTTACGGAGCATTACCAGAGTTTACAGAACATTTACAGGTAAATCATGTCAATCACTGTTCTTTTTCTGAGATTATTCATAACGTTCCTTAAATGGACCTGTAACACCCCCAAACCCGGCCCACAAGTCCTGACCGGATCTGGTTATGTCACTGCGGAAACCGTTTGCAAAATCTTTGACTTCAGAATAAAACTTGAAAATTTTATTAACTTTTGGAAACCATGTCTTTTCTTTCAAAATTATAAATAAAGCTTTGTTATTAAAAATAATCCATATTAAAACTTTAGTATAAAAAAAATACATAAATACTTTGATTAAATAGGTTGCTAAAACTAAGATTATCTTCACATAATAATTTCTTTTAAGTAAACCATAATATCAAGTAATATCAAAAATAGTGATAACAAAAATAATAATAATAATAATAATAATAAGGCCCTTATTACAAAAATAAGTAATCCAAGTACTTCAAATTAAAATGCTTGAAATAAAAATATTCAAAACGTCTACTTCTGCATGAAAATCCGCCGCATGGCCACCTTTGTATCTACTCCAACCCGGTCCATTACTCACGACTCACCTGCGATGTTGAATAAATAATTGGGTGAGTCATACAGACTCAGTGTGTAATTAAACCACTGATATCCACCCACATGTTAGCCACAAATCAACCCAATTATAAAATGCAGTATGTAAATATAATCACTTAAACATTACCACAATGCGGGCTTGGCCCACAATCAAATCATATTCAAGCTTTGGGCTAGAGCCTTTTCTCATCAATCCATTGATTGCTGGGCTTGGCCCATTTCCACGTATGTTCTCAAAACATACAAATCCACAAGTCATATTGGGCTTGGCCCATTTCCACGTATGTTCTCAAAACATACAAATCCACAAGTCATATTGGGCTTGGCCCATTTCCATATCAATTCATAACGAAACCATGCAATCATGATACAAGAACCCAATCCTAAGGTCCATCCGCTACACACCCCCTTATCCGACCTACCACACACACGGGGACTATCGAGTCACCCTCTCCTTTCCCTCCATTAAGGCAACCAATGCCATCCACGATGTAGCGTATAGCTAACATCAAACCACGATGGAGCACACAGCAATCCATCAAGCCACGATATGGCATAAAGCCGATATCAATCAAGGTAACCACGCGAACCAAATCGCAAAGATCCACAACGCGACCTCGATCGGCGCCAATCCACGATGTAGCACAAAGTCGACATCAACCACGCACTCGAAGTACACCCGTGCCTTCTTTCAAAACCCACCCATGCACATGTAACATAATATGATCTTTGAGATGATGCATGTACATGATATTCACAATCATAGGCATGCTCACATAGTTAAAATCAATTATCACATATTAGCCAATTTGCTACTAACTGGTCGTCATCATACCCCTTTAGGGTATCCATTACACATATGGCACTGCATTCATTAGTAAACATATAGCACAACAGATATCATACAAATCTCGGAAACAATGGTCTAACCACACACCTTATCACTTGGAGTTCTAGACTCTCGATCCTCGACGCTATCGTTTAGTGAAACTACGGCTATTTGCCTAACGTTTCCTGTTGTTGGCCCACACCCTGGTGGCCAATCTCGTCTGCAAAACGGATCTCTTCTTGAACTTTGGGATGGGAGCTTTCCCTTGCCCACTTTGACTGGCACTCGCATCCATCGACGATACTTAATCGAACCACACGATTAATCACAAGCAATCAAAACCTACAAATATCGAATCTAGATCACCTATTAACATCCTTACCGAAATACCGAGATCGAAGGCTTTCCTCTCGCTTCGTCGATTTGCCCTATAACCAAAGTCAACATCGGTCAACACAAGAACATATCTAATGGCCTAAGGCCGAATACCCAAAGGATCACTTACCCACTTACTCGGATCCTGAAACACCAATAGTCTCAAGGAGTTGCCGAAAATCCCTGTTACAAAACCATTAGAATCGGCCTACAACAACAACCCATGAAAAGGCCCTTTTGGCCGAATACTCACCATCACCTTACCTTAGATGATCGAATCCAAGAGACCTCCTCAATGCTTCCTTCTTTCGGCTACACACAAGAGAACATACTTAATGGCACTATGACATTCGGCCATGTTATAAAAACTAAGACCAATCACTTGGTTTTGACGTACCAATATAAGAACTCAAAACCAATTGTTTAGAGTGACGATTACTTACCACTACACTTGAGACGAAATTAAGAGCAAGAGATCGGCAATGGCTTTAAAGGTAATGAGATATTCGGCTCTTGAAAACAACAATGGTAAAGAAAAGATGCTTGATGAGGCTTACTAGAGTTTCGGCTATTGTTAGGAAAAGAAAAGAAAAGCAAAGAAATTGAAAATGAGAGATGGATTTGGCCAAAAGAACGAGTAGAGGAAGAAATGCGTTTTTGATGTGAGTAGTGCTTGAGAAGAAAAAAAGTGAAGGTGTAGAAGAAAAGGGCTAAAATTTAGCAAAAGAAAGCTCACCACCCTTTTATAATATTCGGCTACTCCCCCCAACCTTCATGACCGAAACTACAAGCCCCCAAGGTGTCCCTCATTCGGCCACCACCATGCTTCTTATCAAATCCCACTTTCTTCTCTAATTTATCTCTTATCCAACATTCAAAATAAATAAAATAAAAACCACCTTTTATCCAATATCACCTCCTCAAATAAAATACAAAATAAAATAATAACAATCCACTCTTCCAGCCGAATCTAAACCAAAAACAAACTTAATCCTTACCTTTTAGAAACCCATGTGTGTCATCCAACTCTTCTCCACTCAAGCAGAAGAAAAAGAAGGAAAAACCCCACTGCAGCCTCCCAGGTTCGAACACAGGACCTGGGGGAAGCCAGCAGCCAAGTAGCGCCCAGGCCATTCGGCCACTTTGATTTTTATGCAATAAAGCCCCAACATTTATTTTTAAACCCTTCTTATCTCAGCCCATAACCGCATACAAAAATAAAACGCCAAATGCTTCTCCCCCCGAAACCGCGACCTCACTCTCCTCCAGCGCTAAGTAGCGCCCAAGAGCCACTTTGCCAATTGGACTTTCATGTCCATCAACTTGGACATTTATTTTTAAGGCCTACTTAGCCCAGTCCCTTGACGCAAAAATAAAACAACATTCTTTGCCCCAAAGACTCGAACCCTTGAGCTCTTAGGCGCCTCCTTCCCAAGACCTTAAGTAGAGCCTCTATGCCACTTTGCCACATCCTTTCTTGTGTCCTAAACTCCAGAAAAATATTTTAAGGCCTTCCTGCCCCATTTCCCCTTTTTACACTAAAAATAAAAATTTTCCAAAGCCCTTCCTTTCTCATCCAAGCATTCTTAAACCTCTAAAACACATCCAAAAACACCCAAAAACCTTCCAACACTGGAATTATACCCAAATTGCATAGCCCCTAAATCAGGGTGTTACAATTCTACCCTCCTTAAAAATAATTTCGTCCTCGAAATTACTTTACTAACAAACGTCCATACAACCTATCTTACCACCTTACGCTTATGTTTGCGCACTCTGATCTTACTAAGGCTATCATGACCTACACAATCTCTAAGTTCGCGCTCAAAATTGAAACACCTCTCTTAGCAACACGTAAAAGGCTAACTCATAAGCAAGCAAAGTAATTAAAGCATGTACCAAATCAAAGGAGCTTACGGATATCACATCCTTGGTTGACTCGACTAGAACCATACCTTCCATGGCTTGAACCACGACCCTCGTCGCTCGAGGACAATTCTTAACGGATGTGCCTTAGATCCACACCAAAAGCATTCTTTACTATTTCCCCAACACTCTCTCGTGTGAGGTCTTCCACATTGAACACAAGAACGATTAGATCCACTTTGGTACAAGTGCACTTACTGTGGTTCTCGGTCCTTGGTCTTTTACGGACATTACCCAACGATCTCGATGGTCCAACATCTCTCTTATTCTCGCTCCTATTCTTTTCTCGGTTTTCTCTTATAGTCTTCTTAACCTCTTTCAATGATCCGAGCTTTCTCCACTAGCACCATGAAGTCTCTCTCCTCTGCGTGAGCAATCAAGATTCGAAGTTCATCTCGCAATCCGTCCTCAAACCGGATGCACCTCTCATAATCGGTGGCCACAATTCCTTTAGCATACTGGCTTAACCGCACAAATTCCGCCGTGACTCATTTATCGACTTACTTCCTTGCACTAGATTTAGAAACGCTTTCCTTTGCGAGTCCAAATAAGCGGCTCCTACGTACTTTCCTTCAAACTTAACCTTAAAGAAGTCCCAATCCGATCGATCTGCGGTACACCTTGTTTGTGATGAGCCACCAACGATAAGCTTCGTCGTCGCGAAGTAACGAAACAACACCTTTCAGCTTTTCTTCGTTGGTACAGCCCAAATCGTCCATGATTCTTTCGACTGCTTCTAGCCAAGACTCCGCTACGTTTGGAGCTACTCCAGATACCCCTCTAAAGATCTCAGCTCTGTTCGATCTAAGCCTTTCCGACACCGACTTCCGAGTTCCATTTCCTCTACTAACTCCTACTACTCGTTCTAGCGCTCGCAACATGGCCCGCGATACTGCGTCATCTTCACCTATCGATCTTGTTCCTCCACGCCCCACCGCTAGTGGGCTTCACTTCACTTCGACCCATGGCGGACCCTATCGGTTCCGATGCTGCCATTCTACCTCTACCGCGTCCCCTAGAACTCATCTCTACCGTCGCGATTTAAACGGTGGACTCGGGCCGAGAGGCAGTGCCATGCCGAAAAACACGAAAAAAATTTTCTTAAAGCCCATATTTTTAAAAAGCCCATTTTGAAAATGTTTTTGGGCCCAAAACCTCAAAGCCGAGTTTTGAACTGGGCTCGATACTAAATGTAACACCCCCAACCCGCCCACAAGTCACGACCAGGATCCGGGTTATGTCACTGCGAAACCGTTTGCAAAATCTTTGACTTTGAATAAAACTTGAAAATTTTATTAACTTTTGGAAACCATGTCTTTTCTTTCAAAATTAAAAATAAAGCTTTGTTATTAAAAATAATCCATATTAAAACTTTAGTATAAAAAAAATACATAAATACTTTGATTAAATAGGTTGCTAAAACTAAGATTATCTTCACATAATAATTTCTTTTAAGTAAACCATAATATCAAGTAATATCAAAAATAGTGATAACAAAAATAATAATAATAATAATAATAATAATAATAAGGCCCTTATTACAAAAATAAGTAATCCAAGTACTTCAAATTAAAATGCTTGAAATAAAAATATTCAAAACGTCTACTTCTGCATGAAAATCCGCTTCTGCATTGCCACCTTTGTATCTACTCCAACCCGGTCCATTACTCACGACTCACCTGTGATGTTGAATAAATAATTGGGTGAGTCATACAGACTCAGTGTGTAATTAAACCACTGATATCCACCCACATGTTAGCCACAAATCAACCCAATTATAAAATGCAGCATGTAAATATAATCACTTAAACATTACCACAATCTGGGCTTGGCCCACAATCAAATCATATTCAAGCACTGGGCTAGGCCCTTTTCTCATCAATCCATTGATTGCTGGGCTTGGCCCATTTCCACGTATGTTCTCAAAACATACAAATCCACAAGTCATATTGGGCTTGGCCCATTTCCACGTATGTTCTCAAAACATACAAATCCACAAGTCATATTGGGCTTGGCCCATTTCCATATCAATTCATAACGAAACCATGCAATCATGATACCCAACCCAATCCTAAGGTCCATCCGCTACACACCCCCTTATCCAAATTTACCACACACACGGGGACTATCGAGTCACCCTCTCCTTTTCCCTCCATTGAGGCAACCAATGCCATCCACGATGTAGCGTATAGCTAACATCAAACCACGATGGAGCACAAAGCAATCCATCAAGCCACGATATGGCATAAAGCGATATCAATCAAGGTAACCACGCCGAACCAAATCGCAAAGATCCACAACGCGACCTCGATCGGCGCCAATCCACGATGTAGCACAAAGTCGACATCAACCACGCACTCAAGTACACCGTACCATCTTTCAAAACCCACCCATGCACATGTAACATAATATGATTGAGATGATGCATGTACATGATATTCACAATCATAGGCATGCTCACATAGTTAAAATCAATTATCACATATTAGCCAATTTGCTACTAACACAGTCGTCATCATACCCCTTTAGGGTATCCATTACACATATGGCAATCGCATTCATTAGTAAACATATAGCACATGAGATATCATACAAATCCGGAAACAATGGTCTAACCACACACCTTATCACTTGGAGTTCTAGACTCTCGATCCTCGACGCTATCGTTTAGTGAGACTACGGCTATTTGCCTAACGTTTCTGTTGTTGGCCCACACCCGGTGGCCAATCTCGCATGTTGCCAGAAACGGATCTCTTCTTGAACTTTGGGATGGGAGCTTTCCTTGCCCACTTTGGTGGCACTCGCATCCATCGACGATACTTAATCAGAACCACACGATTAATCACAAAGCAATCAAAACCTACAAATATCGAATCTAGATCACCTATTAACATCCTTACCAAATATCGAGATCAGAAGGCTTTCCTCGCTTCATCGATTTGCCCTATAACCAAAGTCAACATCGGTCAACACAAGAACATATCTAATGGCCTAAGGCCGAATACCCAAAGGATCACTTACCCACTTACTCGGATCCGAAACACCAATAGTCTCAAGGAGTTGCCGAAAATCCCTGTTACAAAACCATTAGAATCGGCCTACAACAACAACCCATGAAAAGGCCCTTTTGGCCGAATACTCACCATCACCTTACCTTAGATGATCGAATCCAAGAGACCTCCTCAATGCTTCCTTCTTTCGGCTACACACAAGAGAACATACTTAATGGCACTATGACATTCGGCCATGTTATAAAAACTAAGACCAATCACTTGGTTTTGACGTACCAATATAAGAACTCAAAACCAATTGTTTAGAGTGACGATTACTTACCACTACACTTGAGACGAAATTAAGAGCAAGAGATCGGCAATGGCTTTAAAGGTAATGAGATATTCGGCTCTTGAAAACAACAATGGTAAAGAAAAGATGCTTGATGAGGCTTACTAGAGTTTCGGCTATTGTTAGGAAAAGAAAAGAAAAGCAAAGAAATTGAAAATGAGAGATGGATTTGGCCAAAAGAACGAGTAGAGGAAGAAATGCGTTTTTGATGTGAGTAGTGCTTGAGAAGAAAAAAAGTGAAGGTGTAGAAGAAAAGGGCTAAAATTTAGCAAAAGAAAGCTCACCACCCTTTTATAATATTATTGGCTACTCCCCAACCTTCATGACCGAAACTACAAGCCCCAAGGTGTCCTCATTCGGCCACCACCATGCTTCTTATCAAATCCCACTTTCTTCTCTAATTTATCTCTTATCCAACATTCAAAATAAATAAAATAAAACCACCTTTTATCCAATATCACCTCCTCAAATAAAATACAAAATAAAATAATAACAATCCACTCTTCCAGCCGAATCTAAACCAAAAACAAACTTAATCCTTACCTTTTTAGAAACCCATGTGCCGTCCAACTCTTCTCCACTCAGCAGCAAAAAGAAGGAAAACCCCACTGCAGCCTCCGGAGTTCGAACACGGGACTGGGAAGCCAGCAGCCAAGTAGCGCCCAGGCCATTCGGCCACTTTGATTTTTATGCAATAAAGCCCCAACATTTATTTTTAAACCCTTCTTATCTCAAAGCCATAACCGCATACAAAAATAAAAACGCCAAATGCTTCTCCCCTCAAACCGCGACCTCACTCCTCCAGGGCGCCTAAGTAGCGCCCAAGAGCCACTTTGCCAATTGGACTTTCATGTCCATCAACTTGGACATTTATTTTTAAGGCCTACTTAGCCCGGTCCCTTGACGCAAAAATAAAACAACATTCTTTGCCCCAGTGACTCGAACCCTTGAGCTCTTAGGCGCCTCCTTCCCAAGACCTTAAGTAGAGCCTCTATGCCACTTTGCCACATCCTTTCTTGTGTCCTAAACTCCAGAAAAATATTTTAAGGCCTTCCCGCCCCATTTCCCCTTTTACACTAAAAATAAAAATTTTCCAAAGCCCTTCCTTTCTCATCCAAGCATTCTTAAACCTCTAAAACACATCCAAAAACACCCAAAAACCTTCCAACACTGGAATTATACCCAAATTGCATAGCCCCTAAATCGTGGTGTTACAATTCTACCCTCCTTAAAAATAATTTCGTCCTCGAAATTACTTTACTAACAAACGTCCATACAACCTATCTTACCACCTTACGCTTATCTTTGCGTGACTCTGATCTTACTAAGGCTATCGTACCTACACAATCTCTAAGTTCGCTCAAAATTGAAATACCTCTCTTAGCAACACGAGAAAAGGCTAACTCATAAGCAAGCAAAGTAATTAAAGCATGTACCAAATCAAAGGAGCTTACGGATATCACATCCTTGGTTGACTCGACTAGAACCATACCTTCCATGGCTTGAACCACGACCCTCGTCGCTCGAGGACAATTCTTAACCGGATGTGCCTTAGATCCACACCAAAAGCATTCTTTACTATTTCCCCAACACTCTCGCGTGTGAGGTCTTCCACATTGAACACAAGAACGATTCCGATCCACTTTGGTACAAGTGCACTTACGAGGTTCTCGGTCCTTGGTCTTTTCGGACATTACCCAACGATCTCGATGGTCCAACATCTCTCTTATTCTCGCTCCTATTCTTTTCTCGGTTTTCTCTTATAGTCTTCTTAACCTCTTCAGTGATCCGAGCTTTCTCCACTAGCACCGCGAAGTCTCTCTCCCTCTGCATGAGCAATCGGCATTCAAAGTTCATCTCGCAATCCGTCCTCAAACCGGATGCACCTCTCATAATCGAGTGGCCACAATTCCTTTAGCATACGGCTTAACTGCACAAATTCCGCCGTGCTCATTTATCGACTTACTTCCTTGCACTAGATTTAGAAACGCTTTCCTTTGCGAGTCCAAATAAGCGGCTCCCTACGCTTTCCTTCAAACTTAACCTTAAAGAAGTCCCAATCCAATCGATCTGCGGTACACCTTGTTTGTGATGAGCCACCAACGATAAGCCGTCGCTGAAGTAGCGAAACAACACCTTTCGGCTTTTCTTCGTTGATACGGTCCAAATCGTCCATGATTCTTTCGATCGCTTCTAGCCAAGACTCGCTACGTTTGGAGCTACTCCAGATACCCCTCTAAAGATCTCTCGGCTACATTCGATCTAAGCCTTTCCGACACCGACTTCCGAGTTCCATTTCCTCTACTAACTCCTACTACTCGTTCTAGCGCTCGCAACATGGCCCGCGATCATTGCGTCATCTTCACCTATCCGATCTTGTTCCTCCACGCCCACCGCTAGTGGCGGTACTTCACCACTTCGACCCATGGCGGACCCTATCGGTTCGATCTTTGCCATTCTACCTCTCTGCGTCCCCTAGAACTCATCTCTACCGTCGCGATTTAATCTGGTGGACTCGGGCCGGAGGTACAGGTGCCATGCCAGAAAAACATGAAAAAAAAATTTTCTTAAAAGCCCATATTTTTAAAAAGCCCATTTTGAAAATGTTTTGGGCCCAAAACCCTCAAAGCCGGAGTTTTTGGTGGGCTCGATATCAAATGTAACACCCCAAACCCGCCCACAAGTCTGACGACCGGATGCGGTTATGTCACTGCGGAAACCGCTTGCAAAATCTTTGACTTGAGAATAAAACTTGAAAATTTTATTAACTTTTGGAAACCATGTCTTTTCTTTCAAAATTAAAAATAAAGCTTTGTTATTAAAAATAATCCATATTAAAACTTTAGTATAAAAAAAATACATAAATACTTTGATTAAATAGGTTGCTAAAACTAAGATTATCTTCACATAATAATTTCTTTTAAGTAAACCATAATATCAAGTAATATCAAAAATAGTGATAACAAAAATAATAATAATAATAATAATAATAATAATAAGGCCCTTATTACAAAAATAAGTAATCCAAGTACTTCAAATTAAAATGCTTGAAATAAAAATATTCAAACGTCTATACGCATGAAAATCCCGTCGCATTGCCACCTTTGTATCTACTCCAACCCGGTCCATTACTCACGACTCACCGTGATGTTGAATAAATAATTGGGTGAGTCATACTGGACTCGAGTGTGTAATTAAACCAGCGATATCCACCCACATGTTAGCCACAAATCAACCCAATTATAAAATCAAAGCATGTAAATATAATCACTTAAACATTACCACAAACGGGCTTGGCCCACAATCAAATCATATTCAAGCCTTTGGGCTAGGCCCTTTTCTCATCAATCCATTGATTGCTGGGCTTGGCCCATTTCCACGTATGTTCTCAAAACATACAAATCCACAAGTCATATTGGGCTTGGCCCATTTCCACGTATGTTCTCAAAACATACAAATCCACAAGTCATATTGGGCTTGGCCCATTTCCATATCAATTCATAACGAAACCATGCAATCATGATACCCAACCCAATCCTAAGGTCCATCCGCTACACACCCCCTTATCCAGCCTACCACACACCAGGGGACTATCGAGTCACCCTCTCCTTTTCCCTCCATTGAGGCAACCAATGCCATCCACGATGTAGCGTATAGCTAACATCAAACCACGATGGAGCACACAGCAATCCATCAAGCCACGATATGGCATAAAGCCGATATCAATCAAGGTAACCACGCGAACCAAATCGCAAAGATCCACAACGCGACCTCGATCGGCGCCAATCCACGATGTAGCACAAAGTCGACATCAACCACGCACTCGAAGTACACCCGTACCATCTTTCAAAACCCACCCATGCACATGTAACATAATATGATCTTTGAGATGATGCATGTACATGATATTCACAATCATAGGCATGCTCACATAGTTAAAATCAATTATCACATATTAGCCAATTTGCTACTAAACTGGTCGTCATCATACCCCTTTAGGGTATCCATTACACATATGGCAATGCATTCATTAGTAAACATATAGCACAACAGATATCATACAAATCCGGAAACAATGGTCTAACCACACACCTTATCACTTGGAGTTCTAGACTCTCGATCCTCGACGCTATCGTTTAGTGAGACTACGGCTATTTGCCTAACGTTTCTGTTGTTGGCCCACACCACGTGGCCAATCTCGCATGCCAGAAACGGATCTCTTCTTGAACTTTGGGATGGGAGCTTTCCCTTGCCCACTTTGATCGGCACTCGCATCCATCGGCGATACTTAATCAGAACCACACGATTAATCACAGCAATCAAAACCTACAAATATCGAATCTAGATCACCTATTAACATCCTTACCGAAATACCGAGATCCGAAGGCTTTCCTCTGCTTACGATCGATTTGCCCTATAACCAAAGTCAACATCGGTCAACACAAGAACATATCTAATGGCCTAAGGCCGAATACCCAAAGGATCACTTACCCACTTACTCGGATCTCGAAACACCAATAGTCTCAAGGAGTTGCCGAAAATCCTCATTACAAAACCATTAGAATCGGCCTACAACAACAACCCATGAAAAGGCCCTTTTGGCCGAATACTCACCATCACCTTACCTTAGATGATCGAATCCAAGAGACCTCCTCAATGCTTCCTTCTTTCGGCTACACACAAGAGAACATACTTAATGGCACTATGACATTCGGCCATGTTATAAAAACTAAGACCAATCACTTGGTTTTGACGTACCAATATAAGAACTCAAAACCAATTGTTTAGAGTGACGATTACTTACCACTACACTTGAGACGAAATTAAGAGCAAGAGATCGGCAATGGCTTTAAAGGTAATGAGATATTCGGCTCTTGAAAACAACAATGGTAAAGAAAAGATGCTTGATGAGGCTTACTAGAGTTTGGCTATTGTTAGGAAAAGAAAAGAAAAGCAAAGAAATTGAAAATGAGAGATGGATTTGGCCAAAAGAACGAGTAGAGGAAGAAATGCGTTTTTGATGTGAGTAGTGCTTGAGAAGAAAAAAGTGAAGGTGTAGAAGAAAAGGGCTAAAATTTAGCAAAAGAAAGCTCACCACCCTTTTATAATATTCGGCTACTCCCCCAACCTTCATGGCCCGAAACTACAAGCCCCCAAGGTGTCCTCATTCGGCCACCACCATGCTTCTTATCAAATCCCACTTTCTTCTCTAATTTATCTCTTATCCAACATTCAAAATAAATAAAATAAAACCACCTTTTATCCAATATCACCTCCTCAATTAAAATACAAAATAAAATAATAACAATCCACTCTTCCAGTAGAATCTAAACCAAAAACAAACTTAATCCTTACCTTTTAGAAACCCATGTGCCGTCCAACTCTTCTCCACTCAAGAAGAAAAGAAGGAAAAACCCCACTGCGGCCTCCTGTGTTCGAACACGGGACTGGGGAAGCCAGCGACCAAGTAGCGCCTGTGCCATTCGGCCACTTTGATTTTATGCAATAAAGCCCCAACATTTATTTTTAAACCCTTCTTATCTCAGCCCATAACCGCATACAAAAAAAAACGCCAAATGCTTCTCAGGCCCCTCGAAACCGCGACCTCACTCCCTCCGGCGCCTAAGTAGCGCCCAAGAGCCACTTTGCCAATTGGACTTTCATGTCCATCAACTTGGACATTTATTTTTAAGGCCTACTTAGCCCAGTCCCTTGACGCAAAAATAAAACAACATTGTTGCCCAGTGACTCGAACCCTTGAGCTCTTAGGCGCCTCCTTCCCAAGACCTTAAGTAGAGCCTCTATGCCACTTTACCACATCCTTTCTTGTGTCCTAAACTCCAGAAAAATATTTTAAGGCCTTCCTGCCCCATTTCCCCTTTTTACACTAAAAATAAAAATTTTCCAAAGCCCTTCCTTTCTCATCCAAGCATTCTTAAACCTCTAAAACACATCCAAAAACACCCAAAAACCTTCCAACACTGGAATTATACCCAAATTGCATAGCCCCTAAATCAGGGTGTTACAGGACCCTCGAGGCCCCATATGAGCATTGGAATCGAGTCAGGACTCAATCGCAAACTCTAAAAAATTTTCGCGAAATTTTTAAAATTTTCTAAGTTACAAGGCTCATACGCCCGTGTGGTCTAAAGGACACGTCCGTTTGACCTTAGGACACGTCCGTGCTACAGGCCATGTTCGACCCTGTGTAACTCTCTGATTTGTGCCACACGGCCGGCCACATGCCCGTGTGCTAGGCCGTGTGGTTAATTAAATTCTTCGATATTAGGTGAAGGTTTCACACGGCCAAGACACACGCCCGTGTTCTAGGCCTGTAGCACACACGGTTGAGACACACGCCCGTGTCTCTGCAGTGATCAATTCTGAGCATTCTGTTTCTCAAATTTAAGGTGCAGGGGACACACGGCCTAACCACACGCCCATGTACCAGGCCATGTGTCACACACGATCTAGACACACGCCCGTGTGTTTGCCCGCGTAGACGAAATAAAGCCTTTTCTAGCTTCATTTCTCACCCAAAATTTTACCAATGACCTGCACTAAAACTTATATCCGTAAACCAACCAATTCTAGCATTCAAATTAAGCAAATTATATCATTCAACATGGCATATCATTATAGACATATATGTTTATAAACTTACCTTGGTTTAGTCCATATTTTAGACATAATTTGATCAATTACTTAACATATATGTAGCTACCATAGTATAACATTACAAGCATATCAAAACAAACCATTACTAGCCATTCCAATGGCTAGATTACAAGCATCATTTTCAAGTCCATATTGGCCAAGTTATCCTATACATGCCATTATATCGAAATGATTATATTATATATACCCAAAATAAGCTAGTGGATAGTGTGATGATGCTCCAACTGATCTCCAACCTTCGCGAGCTTCCGAGCACTATAAAATAGGGAAAATAAAATCTAGTAAGCATTACATGCTTAGTAAGTTCGTATAACGGGAATTAAAACTTACCAATTTACATTATTTAACAATAAGCATTCAACAACATGCTTTTCATCAATTTGGCAAATTTACCTAAACACATACACTCAATCAAACAAGTTAGTTACACAAATGTTCACATATGCATCAAGTAAGCATAGATGAGCTCATCATACTATATTCCTTCAAGACATCACTCATTTCATTCCATAATTCTCTTATCATGCCAAGAGTTTTGTCCGTTGAATCATTGAAATTCCGATGGATACTCAAGTAGTACACTCAAGGTGCACAATTCAATAACCGTCAATTCTTATTCAGGAGTACCCATTAGGGCACCAAATCAAAGATCACACTTCCAAGCCACATATCGTATAACAGGATTACTAGTCCAGGCTAAATCCTTTATGTAACGTATGCTCAGAAGAGCTCAATTAGGATTACCAGTCCAGGCTAAATCTTACTTGTAACATATGCTCGAGAGGGATTATATCAGGATTACCCGTCCGGGCTAAATCCTTTCTATAACGAGGTCAATAGGATTACTCATCTGAGACAAATCCCGTCAGCAACAAATGCAGGACCTCATTCATTTCGAGAAAGCTCATATATTCATCGAAATTCAATATTCAAACGGAACTTAACCCTTTTTCACCGTTTCAAACATGTATTCAATTCTCCATTATAGAAATAAAATAATTCACATCAACATAAGTCACATTCCATACAAACGCAACATTCAATTTAACATATTTACTTGCTCGATTTAGTAACATGAACTTACCTCGACACTTATTCGTGTTTAAAAATCTACTAATCCGAAACTTTTTCTTTTCCTCGGTCTAACTTCGAATTTGTGTTGTTCGGATCTATATAAATGAATTTATTCATCAATTTATCATATTTCATATTCAAGTGGACTCAATTTGCATCCTAGATAAAAATTACCATTTTGCCCCTAACTTTTCCATAAATTCCAATTTCGTCCCTAGGCTCGGAAAATGAAATTTATGCAATTTACTCCCTATTCCAAGCCTAACCAAAATTTCAATATAGAATTTACAGCAAATATATTCTATAAATTTCAGAAATTTTCTTCAATTTTCACAACTTTACATTTTAGTCCTTAAATCAAGTTTCCACCAAAAATCACCTTGTAAAAGTTGTTTATCTAACAACAACCTTTCATTTTCTACCATAAATTTTAAAATTTCAGCATATTCATCCATGACATAATTTCCATGTAACACCCCTTACTCGTATTCAACACCGGAACAGGGTACGAGGCGTTACCAGACTTATATACAAGCAATCAAACAAAACCGAGACATGACTTCCCACTCAAATTTAAAACTTTTCATAAACATTCATATCACCCTTTAAACGAGCCTACGAGGCCCAAAACATACATAAGGAGCGGTTCGAGACTAAAAAGAAAATTTTAGAAATTTCTGGGAAAACCTAGAAAAATTTTCATCACAATGGTCCACACGCCCGTGTGGGAGAAGGGACACGCCCGTGTGGCATATCACATGCCCGTGCTTCAGGCCGTGTCAAAAATAGGGGACATTTTGTTTATGATGTCATCACCCAAATAAGGTCACACGGCTAAAACACACGCCCGTGTCCTTAGGTCGTATGGCGAATTAAATTCCTAAAATTAAGTGCAGACTTCACACGGCCTAGGCACATGCCCATGTCCTATGGCCGTGTCTTCCACACAGTTGAGACACATGGCCGTGCCTTAGCCCATGTGGTTACTACTGGGCATTCTGTTTTGCCAACTTAGGATGCAGGCGGACACACGGCCAAACCACACGCCCATGGGGCAAACCGTGTGTCACACATGGCCTAGACACACACCCCCGTGTGGACAAAATAAGGCTATTTACCAAGCCTTTTTGCCACCCATACTTGCACCAACCTACACAACATCAAAACCACACTAATCCAAAACACATACATATAAATTCAAGGCACTTAATATAGCATAACTAAGTGCTTCACCATCATCAACATCCATAATCACATGCAACATATCATCATTCAACCATCAATAATCATAGGCCATACCATAATGGCAATGACACATACATGCATATATGAATAGATTTACATCAAAATAATCATTATGAGCCACATCTCATGGCCTTATACAAAATAAATCAAATATCATCCTAAGCCAACACATTTAGCTAAACCAATATGACCTATAACCAAAAAGATCAAGTCCCTATACATGCCATAATTTCAAGTAAATCTCAATATACCAAAATGTGTGGATAGTGTGGGTGATCCTCCGACGGTCTTCGTATCCCAAGCTGGCTTTTTGGACACTATAAAATAAGGGAAAAGAGAAGGGAGTAAGCTTTAAGCTTAGTAAGTCTATATGTAAACAATGAACATCATACCACATACTTATCAATCAAGAACATTACATACTAATCAAGAACAATTTAGATCCTCATAGTTGTACTTACTCATTTCAAATCTTACCACAATCCCAATACAAATCATAAAAATTGCTCACATTTACATGTACTTATATCCTGCACTTGTCACCACATAGCCACACGTAATTTTACTTAGTCAAAATTTTTGATGAAAAATTCGATATAGTACCAGACACACTGTGGTTTCGCACACAGCCCACCATTAATAAATAACACAGTGGTATCGCACACAGCCCACCAAATATTCACATGTCCACGGTGGTATCGCACACAGCCCACCAATAATAATCAATATGGTTGTATCGCACACATCCCACCAATAATAATTAATATGGTGGTATCACACACAGCCCACCAACAGCTACTTATTCACGGATATTTATCCGTATCCTTTTTCTATTCCGAAGGTTCATCCGAGAATTTCCTCACTTTCTATCTTTTCAATGGATACTAATAATATTCATTCACCATTCACACAATGCATTAATATGTAAAAACATAAGTAAAAAGGATGTACCATTTACATATAAACTTACCTCGATACAAAATGTGTCAATTTGAAGTTTAATCTGAAACCTTGCCTTTTCCTCGGTCAAGGTTGACTCCACGTTCTTCTTGATCTATAATGACATATTTAGCTTATTAAATAACCACATTAATCAAATCACTCCAAAAATTCCTATTTTGGCAAAATTACCATTTTGCCCCTAGACTTTCACAAAATTACTATTTTGCCCCTAGGCTCGTAAAATGAAATGTGTCCATTTTTCACACACCCAAGCCTAGCTGATTTATATTCTCTCTTATAGCAACTCACAATTCCAATTATTTCACACATTTACTATCCATTTTATAACTTTTACAAAATAGTCCTATTAGGTGTTTTCATGAAAAATCATTTCACAAAAGTTGTTCATTAAACAACCAAGATTCATTTTCTTTCATAAAATTTCAGCAAACACATGAATACTCTCATGGAAAAACCCTAGACTCTTAACCATTTTGCAAAATAGTCCCCTCATTAGCTAGATTATGCTACAAAGGTCCCAAAAGTACAAAAATTATCAAGAATGATCACCAAAATCACTTACTTGCAAAGGTTTAAGTTGCTGAAAATTTTAAGCTTTCCAAAGCTCCTCTTTTGCTAAAATTTTCGGTGGTTGTAGGAAGAATATGAAAAGATGATATTATTTTCTCTTTATTTTATTTTATTTATCAATTAAGTCACCAAATACTTCACCTACCCTTTGAAAATGTCATTTCTTTGTCCCTATGGCCGGCCAACACTCCCCTAAAGGCCTAATTGCACATTAAGGACCTCCAATTTAAGGTTCCCTAGCTATTTGAAACCTTTAGCTTGTAAATCAAAACTTTCACACTTTATGGGATTTAGTCCTTTTTCAAAATTAAGCATGCAATCACTAAAATTAATGCACCAAAATTTTCATGCACTCATATAATTATGCCATAACACATAAAATAATATTAAAATAATTTTTTCCAACCTCGAATTAGTGGTTTCAAAACCACTATTCTGACTAGCCCCAAAATTGGGCTGTTACAACTCTTCCCCCCTTTAGGGATTTTTCGTCCCCGAAAATCTTACCGATAAAGAGGTTTGGGTACTGCTTTCTCATGGCTTCTTCCGGTTCCCACGTAGCCTCTTCTACACCGTGTTTTTTCCACAACACTTTCACTAAGGTTATACTTTTATTTCTCAACTATTTAACCTCTCGAGCCAAAATCTTAATTGGTTCCTCATCATAGGTCATATCCGGTTGTATCTCAATTTTTGTAGGAGAAATTACATGTGATGGATCGGAAAGATATCGTCGCAACTTCGACACATAGAACACATTGTGTATTCTCTCAACTCCGTCGGCAAAACTAACCGGTAAGCTACTGGCCCAATTCTTTCAATAATCTCATACGGCCCAATGAAACGCGGACTCAATTTGCCCTTTCTACCAAATCTCAATATTTTCTTCCACGGGGATACTTTCAGAAACACTTTATCACCAACCTGAAACTCAAATTCCTTCCTTTTCAAATCCGCGTATGACTTTTGTCGGTCTGAAGCAGCTTTCAGACTATCACGGATCACTTTCACTTTCTCTTCAGTCTCTCTAACTAAATCAACCCCGTGAACTTGCTTCTCACTAAGCTCGGTCCAATACAAAGGAGTTCAACATTTGCGACCATATAATGCTTCGTACGGTGCTATCTGTATACTCGACTGATAACTATTGTTGAAAGCAAATTCGACCAAAGGTAGATATTTTTCCCAACTACCTTCGAACTCTAAAACACAGCATCAGAGCATGTCTTCGAGAGCTTGAATCACTCTTTCGGATTGACCATCAGTTTGCGGATGGAACGCGGTACTAAAATTCAATTTCGTACCCAAAGCTTCTTGTAACTTTTTCCAAAACCTCAAAGTAAACCTTGGATCTCTATCCGAAATAATGGACATAGGCACCCCATGTAATCTCACAATTTCGGCAATATATAGCTCAGCCAACTTGTCAAGTGAGTAATCAGTACGTACCGATATAAAGTGAGCCGATTTCGTTAATCTATCAATAATAACCCACACGGCATCTTTCTTTTTCGGAGTCATGGGTAATCCTGTTACAAAATCCATCGTGATTCGGTCTCATTTCCACTCGGGAACCATCACTGGTTGAAGTAAACCCGAAGGTACCTGATGCTCGGCTTTCACTTGTTGACAGATCAAACACTTTGTCACAAACTCAGAGATGTCTCTTTTCATACTCGGCTACCAATACAACTTCTTCAAATCATTATACATTTTTGTACTGCTCGGATGTACTGAAAAACAACCATTGTGTGCCTCTTGTAAAATTTTCCAAATTAACTCATCATCTTTCGGTACACATACCCTTTCATGGAACATCAAGCAATCATTTGATCCGATTCGAAAATCTAAATCACTCCCCGATTCACACTGAACTCTTTTAACTTGCAATTCCTTGTCTTTCTTTTAAGCTTCACAAATTTACTGATGAAATAACGGTCTAGCCCTTAACTCGGCCAAAATCGAACCGTCGTCAGACAAAGCTAAACTCGTACTCATAGCTCTCAAAGCATAGAAGGATTTTCTGCTCAAGGCATCTGCGACTACATTCGCTTTCCCCGGATGATAGTCAATCACTAGCTCATAATCCTTCAATAATTCGAGCCACCTCCGTTGTCGCAAATTCAAGTTCTTTTGGTTCATCAGGTACTTCAAACTTTTTTGATCGGTAAAGATTCAACATTTCTCACCATACAAATAATGACACCAAATCTTCAAAGCAATGATAATTGCGGTCAATTCCAAATCGTGCGTCGGATAATTCTTTTCATGAAGTTTTAGCTGTCTCAAGGCATAAGCTACTACTTTGCCTTCTTGCATCAACACACAACCAAGACCATTCATTGACGCATCACTATAGATCACAAACTCCTTTCTCGACTCAGGTTGTACCAAAATCGGTGCTTCAGTTAATTGTGCCTTCAACTTTTCGAAACTTTGTTGACATCTATCGGTCCATTCAAACTTAACATTCTTTTGCAACAGCTTAGTCATAGGAGAAGCAACCATTGAAAATCCCTCGACAAAACATCGATAATACCCAGCTAAGCCCAAAAAGCTTCTAACCTCGGATATGTTCTTTGGCGGTTTCCAATCAACAATAGCCAAGATCTTACTCGGATCAACTCTAATTCCATCACTCGACACGATGTGTCCTAAGAATCTGACCTCTCAGAGCCAAAAGTCACTTTTGCTAAACTTAGCATACAACTATTTATCTCTTAAAGTCCGCAAAATAGTTCTTAAATGCTCCGCATGCTCACTCTCATCCCGAGAATAAATTAATATATCATCGATAAAAACAACTACAAACTTATCCAAGTACGATCGAAAAATACGGTTCATTAAATCCACAAATACAGCAGGAGCATTCGTTAAGCCAAAGGGAATTATGAGGAACTCGTAATGGCCATACCTTGTCTGAAATACAGTTTTCGGTACATCTTGTTCCTTAACTCTCAACTGGTAATAATCGGACCTCAGGTCTATCTTAGAAAACACTGTGGCTCCTTTCAGTTGGTCAAACAAATTGTCAATCCTTGGCAAAGGATACTTGTTCTTAATCGTAACCTTGTTGAGTACATGCGTAGTCTATACATAACCTCATCGACCCGCCTTCTCTTTTACACAAAAATCTGGAGCACCCTAGAGAAGAATAGCTCGGTTTTGCGAAACCTTTATCAGTCAACTCTTGTGGCGAGCCTTCAATTCTTTTAACTCCAGCGGTGCCATCCTATACGGGGCAACCGAAATAGGTACCGTATCAGGTACCAACTCAATACCAAACTCAACCTCCCTAACTGGAGGCAATCCAGGTAACTCTTCCGAAAACACGTCCGGATACTCGCATACCACAGGCACTGATTCAATCTTTACTTCCGACTCTTGGGTATTTAACACAAATGCAAGATAGGACTCATATCCTTTTCTCATACATTTCTCAGCTGCCATAGAAGAAATCACTACAGGCAAGCTATCCAATTCACCTGATTCATCCCGAATAATATCTCCATTTACACATCTCAGTTCAATAAACTTACTACCATAGTTTACTAACACATTATGAACAGTCAACCAATTCATGCCAAGAATTAGGTTAAATTCATCAAACGGTAGTAGCATGAGGTTAGCCGGAAAACAATGGTCTCTAATCATCAAGGGACAGTTTCTACACACTTTGTCAACTATCACATGCTTGCCTAACGGGTTTGACACTTTTATCACAAATTCTGTAGACTCAACAATCATATTCATGCTAGACACCAATTTCATACAAACATATGAATGAGTAGACCCCGGGTCAATCAAAGTAACAACGAAAATATCATGAAGAGAAAAAGTACCCGTAATCACATCTGGGGATGATGCCTTTTCGCGAGCGCGAATGGCATAAGTCCTTGCAGGCGCTCTACCCTCTGATCTCACAGTAGAATCTCTAGGCGCACCTCTACTGCTAGCCCCACTTCCTGAGTTCTTCTGTGGTCTACCTCTCGAAGGTACATTACTCGCTCTCACTTCTTGTTTTCTGTCTTTCTCATCCATCTCAGGACAGTTTCGAATGAAGTGGTCTAGTGAACCGCACCTATAGCAAGCTCGATTGTTCCCCCAACACTCTCTAATATGTTGTCTACCACAATTCTAACACTCGGGTTTATTAGACTTTGCATTACCCACACTTGCCATCGAGGTGGCTTGAACTCTAGAGCCCGAATATGTTTTACCACGATCTCGGTGTGAATACCCAGCTGAAACGGTCGTCCGAGGGTTCGTTTCTTCGGACCTCTTTGATTGGGATTGGAACAAATTACTCATCGGCCTCTTCCTTGCATCTTTGGCCTCAGTCATAGCTTTTTTCCTTTCCTTATTCAGCTCTTCAGCCTTACAAGCTCTATCGACCAATACCGTGAATTCTTTCAACTCTAAAATCCCGACTAACAATCTAATATCCTCGTTTAGCCCATCTTCGAACCTCTTACACATAATAGCTTCGGTAGACACACACTCTTGAGCATACTTACTGAGTCTAACAAATTCACGTTCATAATCTGCCATAGACATTTTGCCTTGCTTTAATTTGAGGAACTCTTTCCGTTTCTGATCGATGAACCGCTGACTTATGTATTTCTTTCGGAACTCCTCTAAGAAGAAATCCCATGTCACTCTCTCCTTCGGAACTACAGATGTTAGTGTTTTCCACCAGCAGTATGTCGAGTCCCTCAGTAATGATACAGCACATTTTAAGCATTCCTCGGGCGTGCAAGAAAGTTCATCAAACACCCGTATAGAATTTTCAAGCCAGAACTCTGCTTTCTCAGGTTCATCATCTATGTTGGCTCTAAATTCCTCGACCCCTTGCTTTCGAATCTTATTGACTGGGGGTTTAGTCAGTCTTACCAAATCAATACCTTGAGGAGCTACGGGGACTGGCTGAGGTATAGGAGGGGTGGATGAGGTTGAGCATTAGGATTTGCTCGTACAAATTCAGTATACCAATTACTCATCATATGGAGAAAGGGTTCCCGAGCCTCCTCTCGTTGATCCAAGGTCTCGAGTCTAATTTCTACTGGCGCGGTCCCTTGCGCGGGAGCCGCGCGACATTTGCGGCATCATCGGAAGCAATTTCTGGTCGGGATCCATTTACTATATGAAAACACAGTTTAAAGTTGTCAGAAGTCACCACACTATCATAATATATTTATTGCATGTATAGCTAGACTCTCACACTCGCTACGACAGTCCGAGAACCAACTAAACTATAGCTCTGATACCACTAAATGTAACACCCCTTACACGTATTTGACGCCGGAACAGGGTACGAGGCGTTACCAAACTTATATACAAGCAATCAAACAAAACCGAGACATGACTTTCCACTCAAATTTAAAACTTTTCATAAACAATCATATCACCCCTTAAACGAGCCTACGAGGCCCAAAACATACATAAGGAGCCGTTCGGGACTAAAAAGAAAATTTTAGAAATTTTTGGGAAAACTTAGAAAAATTTTCATCACAACGGTCCACACGCCCGTGTGGGAGAATGGACACGCCCGTGTGGCATATCACATACTCGTGCTTCAGGCCGTGTAAAAAATAAGGGACATTTTATTTATGACGTCATCACCCAAATAAGGTCACACGGCTAAAACACACGTCCGTGTCCTTAGGCCGTGTGGCAAATTAAATTCCTAAAATTAAGTGCAGACTTCACACGGCCTGGGCACATGCCCATGTCCTATGGTCGTGTCTTCCACATGGTTGAGACACACGACCGTGCCTTAGCCCGTGTGGTTACTACTAGGCATTCTGTTTTGCCAACTTAGGATGCTGGGGGACACACGACCAAACCACACGCCCATGGGGCAAACCGTGTGTCACACATGACCTAGACACACCCGTGTGGACAAAATAAGGCTATTTACCGAGCCTTTTTGCCACCCATACTTGCACCAACCTACACAACATCAAAACCACACTAATCCAAAACACATACATATAAATTCAAGGCACTTAATATAGCATAACTAAGTGCTTCACCATCATCAACATCCATAATCACATGCAACATATCATCATTCAACCATCAATAATCATAGGCCATACCATAATGACAATGACACATACATGCATATATGAATAGATTTACATCAAAATAATCATTATGAGCCACATTTCATGGCCTTATACAAAATAAATCAAATATCATCCTAAGCAAACACATTTGGCTAAACCAATATGACATATAACAAAAAAGATCAAGTCCTTATACATGCCATAATTTCAAGTAAATCTCAATATACCAAAATGTGTGGATAGTGTAGGTGATCCTCCGACGGTCTCCGTATCCCGAGCTGGCTTTTTGGTCACTATAAAACAAGGGAAAAGAGAAGGGAGTAAGCTTTAAGCTAAGTAAGTCTATATGTAAACAATGAACATCATACCACATACTTATCAATCAAGAACATTACATACTAATCAAGAACAATTCAGATATTCGTAGTTGTACTTACTCATTTCAAATCTTACCACAATCCCAATACATATCATAAACATTGCTCACATTTACATGTACTTATATCCTGCACTTGTCACCACATAGCCACACGTAATTTTACTTAGTCAAAGTTTTTCGATGAAAAATTCGGTATAGTACCAGACACACGGTGGTTTCACACACAGCCCACCATTAATAAATAACATGGTGGTATCGCACACATCCTACCAAATATTCATATGTCCACGGTGGTATCGCACACAGCCCACCAATAATAATCAATATGGTTGTATCGCACACAGCCCACCAATAATAATCAATATGGTGGTATCGCACACAGCCCACCAACAACCACTTATTCACGGATATTTATCCGTATCCTTTTTCTATTCCGAAGGTTCATCCGAAAATTTCCTCACTTTCTATCATTTCAATGGATGTTAATAATATTCATTCATCATTCACACAATGTATTAATATGTAAAAACATAAGTAAAAAGGATGTATCATTTACATATAAACTTACCTCGATACAAAATGTGTCAATTTGAAGTTTAATCTGAAACCTTGCATTTTCCTCTGTCAAGGTTGACTCCATGTTCTTCTTGATCTATAAAGACATATTTAGCTTATTAAATAACCACATTAATCAAATCACTCCAAAAATTCCTATTTTGGCAAAATTACCGTTTTGCCTCTAGACTTTCATAAAATTACTATTTTGCCCCTAGGCTCGTAAAATGAAATGTGTTCATTTTTCACACACCCAAGCCTAGCCAATTTATATTCTCTCTTATAGAAACTCACAATTCCAATTATTTCACACATTTACTATACATTTTATAACTTTTACAAAATAGTCTTATTAGGTGTTTTCATGAAAAATAATTTCACAAAAGTTGTTCATTAAACAACCAAGATTCATTTTCTTTCATAAAATTTCAGCAAACACATGAATACTCTCATGGAAAAACCCTAGAATCTCAACCATTTTGCAAAATAGTCCCCTCATTAGCTAGATTATGTTACAAAGGGTCCCAAAAGTACAAAAATTATCAAGAATGATCACCAAAATCACTTACTTGCAAAGGTTTAAGTTGCTGAAAATTTTAAGCTTTCCAAAGCTCATCTTTTGCTGAAATTTTCGGTGGTTGTAGGAAGAAGATGAAAAGATGATATTATTTTCTCTTTATTTTATTTTATTTATCAATTAAGTCACCAAATACTTCACCTACCCTTTGAAAATGCCATTTCTTTGTCCCTATGGCCGGCCAACACTCCCCTAAAGGCCTAATTGCACATTAAGGACCTCCAATTTAAGGTTCTCTAGCTATTTGATACCTTTAGCTTGTAAATCAAAACTTTCGCACTTTATGCGATTTAGTCTTTTTTCAAAATTAAGCATGCAATCACTAAAATTAATGCACCAAAATTTTCATGCACTCATATAATTATGCTATAACACATAAAATAATATTAAAATAATTTTCTCCGACCTCAAATTAGTGGTTCCGAAACCACTAATCCGACTAGCCCCAAAATCGGGCTGTTACATTTCATACTTTGATAACTTTTCAAATTGATCCCCCAAATAGATAGATTAAGCTATCCCAGTTTCAAAAATATCAAAATTACTAAAAACGGGACAAGAAAACTTACCCAATTAAGCCAAGAAAGTTTTTTCTCTCTCTCCTAAGGTTTCTATATATTTTGGGGTTGAAGATGACATAAAATAAGATGATAATTCTTTTATCATCTTTTAATTAATTTAAGTAATTCAATTTCCAATTTAGTCCTTGCCCTTTTTCTAAATTTCCATGGATGAGTCACCAAAATATCTACATACTTTTCCTTAATGGTCTAATTACCATATAAGGAGCTCAAGTTTTTAATTCCATAGCTATTTAATCCTTCTAGCTACTAGAATTCAACTTTTGCATTTTATGCGATTTAGTCCATCTCGTAATTAAGCACTTAATCGATAAAATTTTCTTATCAGAATTTTCACATGACATTTCTAACATAATACGGACCATGTAATAAAATAAAAATAAATTTTATTTTCGACTCGGATTTGTGGTTCCGAAAGCTAATTTATTCGATTTCTTCGAATTTGAAACATTACACTTAATGTCATATATAATGTAGTAATGCTTTGAAATGGTAATTTTGTTGTGAATGACCATATCTTTGGTCAATTTTGGTTGATGGTTTTAAGAAGGAATGGTTAACTATTAATGAAGTTTCTTTCTTAGTTATGTTATTTGTTTAAATGATATTAAATGTGGTGCCAATGAGGGCATATTGGTTTGGTTTATAAGTGTTGTGTTTTGACATGTTTTAGATGTATTTATATGTGATTTTGAGTGGTCAAATATGTAGGTAAATGGTTTGGCTTGGTGTCTAAGAAAGGGATGAAAGTTTGGCTTGAAAATGAAGTCATTTAGTTGCACGCGGCTTGGGACACGGGCCGTCACACGGCCGTGTGCCACACATAGTCTCACCATATGGTCGTGTATTAAATGATTTTTGGTACAGGCTTCACACGGTTTGGCACACGGCCGTGTGACCCAAGTTAATAAGCAGCACGGGTGGAAACACGAACTGGGACACAGTTGTGTGTCCATACTTCAAAAGCTCACACGGTTTGGGCTATGTCATACGGCTTGGCCACACGGTCGTGTGACCCCTATTTCTTAAATTTTCAAGTTTTTTCAAAATTTTCTGTTTTGTTTCAAATTGATCCTTGAATGTGTCTAAGCTGTTTTTAGGCTCCGTAGGCTCGGTTTGAGGCCCGTAAAAGTATTTTTACCATCATTAAATTGAGGTATTACATGTTGATATTAAATTGCATAATTGTTTCAGTTTTGAAGTTAAATGTTCTGTTTTGTACAGTAATGCTCCGTAACCCTAAACCGACGACGGAGACGGGTTAAAAATATTACAACTATTGATTATTATTAGGTAAAATTGTATAATTAAAGTTCGTTTATAGATTTAAAAAGTAATTAGAGCTTTTTAGCGAAGAGTGGACGGTTGTATGTGTAAATAGGTGAAAAACTAGTTTAATATAATATTGATTTAATAATAAAATAAGTAAAAAATAATAAAACCAAAAGAAGACATCATCTTCATTAGTTCATAGCACCGAAAGTTGAAGTGAAAAACTCCATTAAAAGAGCTTGAGGTTCGGCCAAACAAATATTTTCATAGTATGGCATGTATATAATATGACATGTATATATATTCTTTTACTATTTAAAATTTTTCATAGTATTCGAATTAATAATCAAATTTTTTATTCTTTATCAATTCAAATTTGTAGTACCCTTTATTTGATTCGATAATAAATTTGAACAAGATATGCCTAATTCTAAAGACACTTCACAACTTTTCATATTACAAAATCATCTAAATTTTGCAAAAAAAAAAAAAAAAGTGTAATATGTTTACCTTTGTACTTTTTTAATATATGAATTTTTTTCTTTATATTAACGAAATTCATTTCTATACTCATGTAATAAATTACTAATATAAAAAGGAAGAAACAAATTTTTTAATGTTTAAAACTATAATAATATTCTAGACTAAATTTTTTAATTAATTTATATATTGAATAATACACCTTATCAATACACGCTATACAAATAGTTACTTAGCTTATGTCCGGACTGGAGGTGGGGAAAATATCCCTTATTTAGATAAACTTCATAAGTTAGGCTAGGAAAAAAAAGAAGTTTAAGTATCCCTTATTTTCTCTTGAAGTTAAATTTTTAAAAATTAAATAATTTGAAAAATATGAAAGAATTATGTAATAGACGTAAAATAATTTCTAAAAGATCTGTTAAATAGGTTGCAGCTCATGGTTCGGTGAATCTATTTTGAAAATGGGATGAACCGAAATAGTTGTCCAATTGCATCCTCAAAGGTCACTGTAGTCATTTTTCTTTCACACCTAAAAAGAAGGTCGTCGTATCGTGCGTGCAATTTCACCGTCTCTACCACAGATCTAAAACTTTATACTTTTTTCCCTCCCAGACAAAACCCTTCTTTCTCTCTTGATTAAATTCTTCATTACCAACCCATCCGAGCCGGGGTTGACAGTAGAACCACGATCTTTACCGCACCGGCGATGGGAGTTCCGGCGTTTTACCGGTGGTTAGCAGATCGGTACCCGCAGTCGATCGTCGACGTGATCGAGGAAGAACCGAGAGAAGACGGTAATGGAAATCATATACCAGTTGACGTCTCTAAGGCTAACCCTAACGGCCTCGAATTCGATAATCTTTATCTTGATATGAATGGGATTATTCACCCTTGTTTTCACCCAGACGGCAAGGTAAATTTGTAAAAAATACCTTTAGACTTTATTTTTCATCGGATTTTTTAGTTGAATTTCTGAGTTGCTGCTTGTCGGTGAAATAATTATGAGATTTTCTAAGTAAAAGAATGAAAATTTCGAGCTACAGCTTTAGGTATGTTACCTTTCAGTAATTAGGTAAAAGTATGTTGTTTTCTGAAGTGAATTGTGATTCTAGGATTAGGTTTTGCATAGAATAGGGTTTTTAGCATGGTCATCTTACAGAGTGTACCGAAATGCATTGTTCTTGAAAGCAATTTTGCAGCTAATGAAGTGGTAGATTGCTTATTGCTGTTAGTATGTTTTTGGTAGTCATATGTGAAAGCAATTTATCTTGAATATGTTTCTTTTCCTGTTGCTTCAGGCTCTGAGGTATTGATCTTTGGTCACTTAAACCAAGAGTCAAGCACTCTATCAACGGTCTTTGACCTTGAATAATTTTTGTTCTCTTTTGTGTGTCAATTAGTCATAGTTTGCTTGCTTTCCTTTCTTAGTAGGTCATTGAGCCTCAAAAAGCATATTTCTTGAATGTGATATACATGTTATGTATGGCACTATGGCTACATTGCTTCCATTTATTTGCACAATCTTGATAATTGGTGCATCGAGATATTTCTTTTGATCTATTTCTTTCCATTTTTGGTTTGGCCTTGATTTTTACTTGATATTGTTCACCAATGACGGTTTATTATTGTGTGCAGCCTGCACCTGCCACTTATGATGATGTATTCAAATCAATCTTTGACTATATTGACCATCTATATTCATTGGTTCGTCCTAGAAAGCTTCTATATATGGCAATTGGTAGGATTTATTACATGCTTAGTCAATTTTCTTTTATTTCTAGGTTTTTTCTCTAATTCTTTCGTTTATATTTAAAAATATTGTAGATGGTGTTGCACCTAGAGCTAAAATGAACCAACAACGTACTCGACGCTTTAGAGCTGCAAAAGATGCTGCTGAGGCTGTAAGTGTGTGCATTATTAACTGATCTAGATTATCCAATTCAGTTGATTTATCTTTTGGTTGTTTATGTTGTCTTAGGCTGCTGAAGAGGAGAGATTGAGGGAAGAGTTCGAGGCTGAGGGGAAAGCTTTGTCCCACATTGAAAAACCGGAAACATGTGACTCAAATGTTATTACTCCTGGCACTCCATTTATGGGTGTTTTGTCTGTAGCACTTCAGTATTACATACAATCCAGGTTGAATCATAATCCTGGCTGGAAGACTACAAAGGTGTGAAGGACAATCCCTTTCTAGCTTCAGAGCTTGGATAATTCCTTGCAAAGTGGAGTGATCCTTTCTGTGTATTTTACTACATACTTTGGTTTTCAGGATACTTTTTCTCTCTAAATTTATTTATGGGGCTGCATTGGGTGATTATTTGAAGGTTATTCTTTCTGATTCAAACGTTCCCGGTGAGGGAGAACACAAGATTATGTCATACATTCGGTTACAACGTAACCTTCCTGGCTTCAATCCAAACACTCGACACTGTTTGTATGGTCTGGTGAGAGTCATTTCAAAACTAACCCCAACCTTTATGGTTCCTCCTTAAATATTTTGATTGTAGCTTTAATTTAGGATTTGGTTTTGTCATAATCAGGATGCTGATTTGATCATGTTGTCCTTAGCCACCCATGAGGTTCACTTTTCAATTTTAAGAGAGGTCAGTGCCTCATTTGCTTAATGCCATTCTTGATTTCTGATCATTTATTGTAATGGCTGGTTAATTCATTTACCTTGGCTGTACAGGTGATCACTCTTCCTGGACAACAAGAAAAATGTTTTTTATGTGGTCGAGTTGGTCATCTGGCAGCTGAATGCGATGGTAAGCCAGATAATGGAACTGGAGAATTGAATGCTGTGGATGATACACCAATTCACAAGAAGAAATATCAGGTTTAAAAGTTAAAATTCTTCATCTAAGCGTTACAAGCACAGTCCCCTTTCCTTTTTATTTGGTTTATACAGTGCTGATTCAATTATTGTGTGTGGACAGTTTCTTAACATATGGGTGTTGCGAGAATATTTACAATATGATTTGGAGATCCCCAACCCCCCATTTGAGATAAATTTTGAACGAATAGTGGATGATTTTGTTTTTTTATGTTTTTTTGTGGGCAATGACTTCCTTCCACATATGCCAACATTAGAAATCAGGGAGGTATGCAATTACCGCAGTTTTGCCTTGATTTTGTTCATTCTATATCATTGTGCTTTGTATGAACGTTATGCTGTTTCAGGGTGCTATAAATCTTCTGATGCAAGCTTATAGAAGGGAATTTGCTTCTATGGGTGGTTATCTTACTGATGCGGGTGAGGTAAATTTTCCCTTTTCCTATGCATCTATTAAGTCTTTGTTAGAAGTTCACTGCAAAATAATAGATAAAAAATTATCCATGAAATATCAAGTCATTGACTAAGAGTTGTATGCTTTTTTGGGTTTTAACTCGTTAAAAACGGCTGGATTGGAAAACCTACTATTATTTGTCTTGTTTAGTTGTCCGTAAAAGGAGAATAACAATTTCCATTTTGCCTGTCTAACCTCAAAATTGTTTCTCATCTAATGAAGAGAAGAAATGAATTCAATCTCCAAATTTAATTATAGTTGTTTTGGTCTTTTCTTTTCTTTTAGTGATGGGTGGGCTGGTCTGAATGGATACATTATGCATTCATAAAATCAGTACTCCATCCCCTGATCATTTACCATTTCAAGATTAACAATCTTGAGATGATGTGGTTTCTTTGGCCTCTCCAATATCATTCCCATGATTAATTAATGGCTAGTATTGTTACCACGAGATTGTTTACTGAAGGGCATAGACCGGCGTTAAACAATTATGTTAGCATTTCAACTTTTAAGTAACCGGGTACATATATTTTATGACATTGAAGAAAACAAAAGAGATAAAGTACGTGCTTAGAGAGAGAGAGAGAGAGTGTGTGTTTTCCCTATGTATAAATAACTTGTTCATTTATCCTGGAAGAATGTAATTTATTGCTTGGGATTAAAAATAATTGTTATTTTTTATTCCTTTCTCAATGTTAGAAGCTAGAACTGTTGTTGTTTCATATGGTTGCTAATATCAATCCTTTTGCTAGTACAGGTTTTGTTAGATAGAGTGGAGTGTTTTATTCAATCTGTTTCTGTTCATGAAGATCAAATCTTTCAGAAGAGGACTCGTATACAGCAGGTGAGGTGCATCTTCTGTGCTTTGATAATATCGATTTTACATCACATACATTGCATGTGAATATACACATTTAATTATATTATTTTTAATAAATACATTAATATTATATAATTAATGTAAGTAATCATTAATATATTAATTTCATTAATATTATTAATAAAACAATTATAATTATTTTTTAGTTTAAACATTATATTAATGGTATTTTATTATATTTATTGAAAAGATAAGCAAGTAAAAAGAATCTATTAAAAAATTGAAATCAAATAAATGATTGATGGAATAAGCTGATGACATTTTTTGGAGAAATAATGGAGGTTGAATTTTTATTACTTTAAAATTTATGAAGTATTTTTACTTAATATAATTTAATGAATTTATGTATTTAAACTTTTAATAATTAATAAAATAAGATCTAAAATTTATATGATAAAAATTTAATTGCCATTTCATCAGTTGTTGCTTTTGATAAAAATTAATTGTTATATTATATTAAAATCAGATTATAATATCTATTAAAAATAAAATTATAGATTTTAATTTTTGATACATTACAATACACTGCTATGAGCAAGGTTAGAGAGTTAATAATTATTTAATCAAATTTAAATACTTATCAGCAAAGAAATTATAACCAAGTTAAAATATAAAACTAAATAAAAATATGTGATAAATTAAAGGGTAAACTACTCCGTTAGTCACTCTAAGTATGAGTTGTTTCTATTTTGTTCATTACAATTCTTTTTTGTTAATTTGGTCATCCAAATAGAAATTGATCAAATTGATCACTCCACTATTAAACGGTAATGGAAGACTAATGATGCATTTTCACGTTAGTCACTCTAAAATTAGGGTAAACTACCCTTTGGTCACCCCAAATTTTTTTGTGCAAATGCACCGTTAGTCTACCGTTACCATTTGATAGTGGAGTGATCGATTTGATCAATTTCTTTTTTGGGTGACCAAATTAAGAAAAAAAAATAAAAATTAGTGATCAAAATAGGAACAGCCTCTATTTTGAGTAAGATAAAATCATATTAATAATAAAAATAAAAAGTAATTAAAAATAAATATTAATAATATTACAAAAACATTTTAATGTTATCAATCTTGATCTTCTCTAATTTTATTATCCTCGTCATCATCTTCGACTAGTAGGGATTATTGTTTGTCAACTTATTAATTTTCTAATGCAATTAACTACATTTTGACTTTAAATCTAAGCATGGAAAAGCAAGAGATCTTTGAAAAAAAACAAAGCAAAAAACTATTTTCAACTAAATCTAACAATAAAAAATAATGAAAAAATCAGCTGCAAAAAATCCTGAAAAAATGAAAAGTGCCTGAAAATGCAGATAGGAATTTAAATATATGTTTCAATTTTCTTTCACTTTGGTTCCTCTTTTCTCTATTTTAAGAAAAAGGATTATGAAATTTAGCCACTTTTTTCTTTATATCATTAAGAGTTAATTGGTCTCAAACTTTAAAAAATTCTAATTACACCCCAAGCTGTTGATGTTATATCAATTAAGTAATTTCGTTATTAAAACCGTTAATTTAACCATTAAATGATACGTCAAATCTTACATAGCTAAACTTAAAATGAAAAATTTATAGAAATAGAATGCTGAAAAAAAGAGTAAAACTGAAAAAAAAGGATTGAACGATAGAACTTGTATAAAAGTTACGAAAACCTCGAAACTAAGATTTCTTAAAACATGCATTTTTACAATATTCATTTTATTTAAAATTTTCATTTTAAATTATGTCATATAAGATCTCACTTGTTATTTAACAGTTAAATTAACGATTTTAGTAACAAAAGGACCTAATTGATATAACCTTGATACAATTAGAATGATTTGAAGCTTATGGACTAATTTAGAATGAGGGTCATAGTTTGGAGATGTTTGGTGATATTAACTTTATTATTAAATACAAATAATAAAATAATAAAAATAAAATATTTTTAAGTGATGAAAACAGAACCTATTTAATAATCCTAAAAACATATTTTTCCAGTGATTTTATAAAGGTTACTTGAATGAAAATGCTTTGCTAATGCAGTTATTTATAGTGCTAAATCCTAGTTTATTTTGTATAATTGTAACACTAATTAAGTGATAAAAATTGTAATGAACTGTATACATGATTAGATTACTCTTGTTATTATTATATAATAATTAATAATATACATAATGTCTATGATCATCATGATTAGATTACTTTTGTTATTATCTCGTAATAATTACTAATATATTAATGAATTATTCTTCTAATGTTAATTTCGTAATATAATGAACAATAAAAGATATTTTCGTTAATTTAAAAGTTTCTCCAAACTCGTGCTTTTATATATTATAGATAGATTATTTGCATCCCTTGTCCAGTTGAAAGCCTGATTCTATTAAGTTTGATATATGTATTACTGTGTGACAATGCTATATAATTTCGTGTTCTTTGTAGAGATTAAGCAATAACCCATTTCTCATGAAGCAATATGCTGCAGGTTTTGGATGCTTTTATTAAGTACAATCTTCTTAATCTTGTATTGTTTTTGATGATGTAGCCTTAACTGGAAATAGTTGCTTGCATAAAACGAGGGAGACCGTATGGACCAAATTTTGTATTATCTATTGTTCCTTCCCATCAACTAAAACATGTATATAGAAATGTATTAATGTTTAAACTTGAACGCAACCAACAACAGCAGTATGCCTAGTAGCTAGAAAAAATCATTTATCTAAAGACACTTGCAGAAGTGCAAAGGACATCGCTTAATAGTAAATTTGTGAATGCTGAAGTTCAGTGAATTTGGTTTTTTTATGAAATCTGATGCGAGTCATTTCTTTTTTAATTCTCTTTTAATGCTATTAAATTGCATGTCTGGGTGTGTACAAAATGTTCTGTTATATTTGGGCTTTTGACTTTCTATCTGTATGTGATTGGTGGTTTATCATGCACCTCTTCCTTCAACTTATTTTTTTGATATAAACTTCTATTGGCCCTATATCTTTCTACTTATATGACTGATTTTCAGGCTTATGAGAATAACGAGCGAATGAAGCTTAAAGCAAGAGGAGAGGACTCTGAGGAGGCACGACCACCTGTTGTAGATAAGGTCTCAGTTCGTTCTAAATTATGGACCTGAGTCTAAAATGGCAGGTTCAATACAGACAGAATTGCTTGGATTATAAAATCAAATGAGAAATTAAGTGATTTCTAATGCCATGGTTTGAAATAAAGCTTGAAGTGATTTTGATGTGATACCTATGGTTCTATTGATAAACTTTGAGATCTTTTGGATATAAGTTTCCTCAAGTATTTTTGCTGTGAACATTGAATTTTTTAAAAAAACTTTTTCTGACATCCATTTGATCTGAGAGTTTAACCTGTTCCTACTGTTATAGTCTTATAATCCATAAGCTAGACAAGTGAAGGGGAAAGTTATTGCAAGGAGAGTCTGATGCAAGTCCTATATGTGATCATTGGGCATTTTAGAAAATTGCGCTGATTTTGGTGATGAGCTTTCTGTAGCATAATAATTTTAATTTTTTTCCCAGATTAAATTAGGGGAACCAGGATACAAAGAAAGATATTATGCTGAGAAATTCAGTGTATCAAATCCAGGGGAGATTGAAGAAGTTAGAAGAGATGTTGTAAGTTTAAACATTCTATTATATGATAAGTTTCTTGCAACAATATTATGTTTATATGGTAATGCTATCTCGTAGAAGATATGTAACGATCTCTATTTCTTGCAGGTTTTGAAGTATGTTGAAGGTTTATGTTGGGTATGCCAGTATTACTACCAAGGTGTTTGCTCTTGGCAATGGTTAGTTTGATGTGGACTGGAGCTGAAAATTTTATATTTGCTTTTAACAGCTATTTTTCATTTGATAAACTAAATGTATTGAGATTAAATACCAATCTGAGCATATCTATATGCTTGTGCAAATATTTGTGTCCTATTCCCTCAATGCTTGCCCTTTATATCTTGATTTAAAAATACCTGCTCAGATTGCCATAATATACATGCATTGATTACTAGTTATTATGGGGCTAGTGGAAGAATAGGCTGAGTTATGTACTAAAAAGCAGTTCATGCTGTGTGCTATTGTCTTCTAAACAGTTGAGACTTTCAACTTAGAGGATTTAGGTTCAAACCATGGGGAGGGAGACTTTGTTTATGCTATCTGATACTTCTCGGTAGCTCAAACTTGGCTTCTGAGTATATACATGCATACACATGTCATATCACAATGTGGTTATGACTTGAGATTTTCTTGGTATGACCTACCAAGTAGTTCAATATATGCTAGATGTCTTTATGTTTTCCCCCCTTTAGTTAGTTTAAGGTTTGGTCTTGACTTTTTATTTCAGGTTTTATCCATATCATTATGCTCCATTTGCTTCAGATCTGAAGGATCTAACTGATTTGGAAATAACATTTTTCATGGGAAAGCCATTTAAGCCCTTTGACCAGCTCATGGGAACACTGCCAGCAGCCAGGTGTTTTCTTTTGTTGTTGTTGTTGTGGTGGTGGTGTGTTTGTTTTTTTTTTTAAAATATATATGGTGTGTGTGGGGGAGGGGGGGGATTATGCATTTTTTCCCTAATATATCTTTGTGGTTATAGTTTTTAGTTTCCTATGCTAATAGGATTTATCTCTATTATGTTATAGTTCTAAAGCTTTGCCAGAAGAATACGGGAAACTGATGACGGAACCATCATCACCTATCTATAGTTTCTATCCCTCTGGTAAAAAGTTGTTTTACTCTTGGTGGTATCTTTTTCTTGTGACATTCCTCCCTTTCTCCTAGATTACCCAGATTTCTCTGTGTGACAGATTTTGAGATTGACATGCATGGTAAACGCTTTGCATGGCAGGTATATTATTATACCAAGATACTCTTGTCGATTTGAATGAAGATTATGGGAACTTACCTCTGTTTTTTGGATACAGGGTGTTGTCAAGTTGCCTTTCATCGATGAGTGGAAGTTGCTTTCTGCAACAAGAAAGCTTGAAGCTACTTTAACGGTCTGTATTGTCAGTTCAGGCTAGTGTGCTTAATTTCCGAATGATAATGTTAAATCGCTATTGTTTTAAAATGCTTTTAGTTGGTCCCTTATGCTAACCCTTAATATTTGCAGGCAGAAGAGCAGTTTCGGAACAGTGTGATGCTTGATCTGCTATATGTTCATCCTCTTCATCCTTTGGCTTCACAAGTTCTTTCATATTACTATCAGTTCTCCCCTCACAAAAAAAATTTATGGCCAATTGACACAAATGCTAGGTTTGTTAATCTCACTGTTCTTCACTAATTGAGCATTCACATATCAAGTAACTTGACTGAAATCTGTTAGGTTTACCATCCTCATTCATTATTTGCCTTCACAGTGGTGGAATGAACGGATTTCTTTGGTTATGTGAAAGGAATGGTTGGCAAGTTGTAGTCTCTTCCCCTGTTAAGGAGTTGCCACGCATAGAATCTAACCAAATTTTGTAAGTCTTCCATAGTTCTATTGCCATTTTTGCTTGAGAACCCTATTGATCCTAGTAATTCATTTGATGCATTTTTCCTTTGCAGAAATGTTACATACATGAATCCTTCATATCATAAACACATTCCAGAACTTCCACAGGGTGTTGTAACACCCAAAAAGGTATATAATTTCTGATATATGGGTTGACTTCATTTTATCATGATTAGGGAACTCAAGGATGCACGAGATTCCTCTTATGCTCCATTCGGGAATTTGAATTTGAAAATTTGGATTTCATTTATTATGAAATGGTAAGAATGAAATGCATATATCAAGAACAAATTAGTCAAAAGTTTAAAAACATGGATTTGCCAAATACAAAAGTAGTTTAAAGAATTCTATTTCATTAATAAACAGGCCTCTAGCAAATCAATGGATTTGAGAAATTGTCATGAATTTTACATTTCTAAATAGTTTCTATTCAATTTACACTATTTGAAATCCAAAATCAAATCTCAAAATCCTAGTTCTCAAATGCTACCTTAAATTATTTTTAGTAGTGTTTTCTTTTGTTTTGAGAAACATTATGGAAGTCTTACCGGTTCTATTAACAGAGTTCACATTTTAACACATGTATGTTGCTCTTGCAGATTCTAACTCCTCTAGACATTAAACCTTTTCCTATATTATGGCATGAAGATAATGGTGGGCGGCGTCAGCAAGGCAGAGATCGGTGAGAATGCATTATCGTAAAATTTACCATTAATTCTAGTGTCTTTGCTGTTCCGAATGGTTTCATGATTTATTCAAATCCAAAATTGCAGATGATTATTGAAATGATCATTATTCTATTTGTTTGACAGGTCACGACTACCTGGAGCAATTGTTGGTCCTCAGCTAGGAGAGGCAGCTCATCGTCTTGTCAAGAACACACTTAATATCAAACCAAATGGCTCATCCTCAGGGTTATTTGAACAACCACCGTCTTTTAGTGTCTCAAGCAACTACACAATCATTAAACAAAGGCCTGCTAGACCATCAGGTTTTGAAAGGGGCTTTTTTGATGACCCAAGTCTTTCTTATAGTAGTCGACCACGTGCATCTGGACCGTCAGGTGGAAGGGGATATAGTGATGGCCCTAATTATTATGGTCAATATAATCATCTGCACGGTGTAATGGCTAACCCAAGACATCCGTCATCAAATGGTATGCAAGTTAACAGAAACAACTTCCTGGCACAGGATAGATTGAATCATCAGGAACGTTATCATGATTTGAGAACTGGAATGTCTGCTTTGTCATTTGAGGGAAGTGGCAGAGGTGCAATACACGTAGAGATGTCTTCAAGGATGACAAATCCTGGATACTTGCGAAATTTAGATCACCGGTCTGAGCAGAATACCATCAGTCCTCCCATTCCTACCAAGTGGATCAATATGCCAGAGAACATAAATGCTGGAACTTATAACTAGAAAACGGATCAATACAAGAGGCAGATGAAGAAGGTTGAGCAGATTAAGACTCATGGAGGAGTCCTGTAAACTAGTGATTGCGGTTTAAGATGGAGCTGCCCGTTTTTTGACACAGGCATGTCCTATTGGAAGTCTTGGTAAATTTAAGTTCTTGACTTGGATATTCACAACGTTGCCACTGATCTCTCAGGTTAGGGAACGAACCACTAAAAACTGTTTGAATATTCCAATGTCACACCATCTGTCAATTTCTATATACAAATCTTTGAATGAACGTGCCATGTCAGTTTCATATGCTATGGCTAAAGCTGTAGTGTTGATTTACAAGAAGATTGCGGGGACATTGCAAATTTCAAACGGTCTGAGTAATGACTTTCAAAAAACATAAGCAGAGTCTGTAGTGGATGTATCATGGTCTACCCTTTTAGGTTTCTCGAAACACAGTTTAGTTGTGTTGTTGGGTTTTTATTGGTTCAGGTTGTAGAGATGGATGCCATTTGAAGTGAGAGATGCTTAAGCTATTTCTTTTAAATGTACAAGTTTTATGATGCATTTTAGATTGTTGGCTTAGGTTGATAGTGTTTCTTAATTTACAGGAATCAGCAAAGCTGCCTATTGTGTTTTCAGTGACTCAGCTGAGAAAATAAAGTTGGAATGTTCTTCAATTTTAAGGTTACCAGTTTGCCTGTTGGGAAATAATTCATATGCATGTATGTATCTAATATACAAATAGATGTGCTCCCCCTTTTTTAATAACTATTAGATTTGATTTGATTTGAGAATCTTTTAGTTAACCTCATTTGTAAAGGTGTATAATGTAAGATGTAAATTACATCTTTTACATCTTATGATCGATCTCTATGTTAGGAGTTAGATTGTATTTTTTTTATTAAAAAAATAACAAATTAGCCTTTTATCAATAAGTAAATTGATGTTTTAACTAAAAATTTTATTTATTCTTATCATTAAAAATTGAAATGGTTGATCGAAAAATTAGACTGTTATATATACTCTGTAATGTGTATTTTATGTTGACGTTCATGATTAGTAATAATAGAAACGTATGAAATTTTTATTCATCAGAATGATTGGTTTGTTCTTTAATTTAAATATAGAAATTAATATATTCATTTTTAGGTAGAAAGGGTTAAATGTATTTCGATTCTAGGTGCAAACGTGTTTATGATGTTTTTAACGTCGACAAATTTTGAAAGTACATGCTTTGTATATACACATTGCATTGTATATGTAACTTGGATGTATGGTGATTTAGATTCAGGTGTATCTTATCAAGAACTCTTGATTAATTTAATATAAGAAAATATAATAAGTGTACATATTAATGGTAAAATAATTAATACAGATTAGAAATTTTGTTATAGTGTATGTATGTGAAAACTATAAATTTAGAATATAATATGTTTAAAAATAACATATAATAAATAATAAATTATAAATTTAGAGTATAATGTGTGTTTAAAAATAACATATAATAAATAATAAAACGTATGGTTTAAAATTAATTAATAATAATATATAAAATATGTATAATTTAAAAATTTAAAAATAAATTAATTTGTTTATCATTGTGTTATTAATTTTGAGTCGATATCTAGTTAACTTGTGTTATTAGCTAAGTAAAATATATTATTAATAAAATGTGCATGATGAATTAAATTTTATGAAAATATTAAAAACAATTTTTAGTTGAGTGATAAAATAAGGGTTTTATTAATGCAATTGGTTTGGATTTAAATTATACCATACACATATTTTTATTGGTTTTTTCTTTTAAATAAAAAAAGTAAAGTTCCATTGAATAATATAACTTAACTTGATTATGAAAAGACAAATGAGTAATTTTTTTAACCGAGTTGGAGACTTGGTTGAGAGTAGTATTAACTCAGTTAGAAGTTTAAATAACAAATAAGGATATAGAATTAATGGAAATAGTGAAATGTGCATAATAAAATTAAAATATATAAAAACATAAAATAAAATTATAACTGCGTGGTAAATTAAAGTTTTCTAATGTAATTGGTTTGGATTTAAATCACACCATAAGCATATTTTTATTTATTTTTTAAAATAAGAAATTAAAATATACTTGAATAATATAACTTGATTTAATTATGGAAGTGTATGTTTGTAACTTTTCTAACTGAGTTGGTAATCCGGTTGAGGATGACACCAACTCAGTGAATAGTTTAAATAATAATATAGATGTACAATTAATGGAGACCATAAAATATGCATGACAAAAATTGAAATGTATAAAAATATTAAAATAAAATTTTAGTTGAGTGGTAAACTAAATGTTTTGTTAATGCAATTGGTTTGAGTTTAAATACTACTATATGTATATTTTTTATTGTTTTTTAAAATAAAAGACTAAATTAACCTCGAATAATATAACTTATTTTAATTACAAAATTAATTACAGAAAGGTATTTCTATAATTTTTTAACTGAGTTAGTGATCTAGTTGAGGGTGACAACAACTCAGTAAAATACTTAATAAATATTATAGATATACAATAGATGGACGTAAATACATAATAAAAAAATGTATAAAAGTATTAAAATATAATTTTAGTTGAATGGTAAATTAATGGTTTTGTTAATGCAATTGGTTCGGGTTCTATCCTATCATATGCATATTTTTATTAATTTTTAATAAAAAGATTAAATTACCCTTGAATAATATAATTTATTTTATTAAAGATGAATATTTCCATAATTTTTCTAATTGAATTGGTGACATATTGAAGGTGACACTATTTCAATAAAACACTTAATAAATATTATAGATAAATACACGTTTAGAGATGAAGGTATCATATTCATATTTATTATATTTAATAGTGTTGTATTAGCTTTTACGTAACTCATTCAAAATAGACTTTTTTGCTTTTTTCTTGATAAAAAGAAATTAAAAAGAACATTTTGTTATAAAATAATAATGCAAAGAACACAAGAATAATAGATGAGAATAAAGAGAGATTTCTATTGCATTTATCTTCTTTTTCATCATCATTACAAGTAATATACTCTTATATGTATAGGGAGATTAGACTCCTCATTTTCTAATACATAAATAGAAAAGGGGTTACAAGAAGATGAAAAATGAAGAGTTAAGGATGATAAAAGGTGAAAGGTTGATCATAATGAACATCCACTTTAATAGCATTCATTACACCCCCTTGGATGTTCATTGTATAAATGATGTCTCATTAAAAACCTTATTAGGAAAAACCTTGTGGGACAAAAACCTAGTAAAGAAAAAAAGAGTACATAATCCTTTAATACACAATATGTCACAACCTTAAAAGAAAAATGTAGTGCGAATTTACTCCTCCTAAGTAAGCAGCACTTAAGATCTTTGGAACGATGCGATCCAATGCTGAAAATTAACTTCTCAAATGTAAGGTAAGGAGTGCCCAATTGAATTCTCGATTATTATTTTTGCATTGGATGAGGGGTGTTACAATAGTGCATATTTTGCTACCCTTATTCAAACACCATTTTATAACTCAATATTGAGTCATTCAATATTATTTATCAATAATAAATCATCAACATATACAACAAATTTTGTTGATGTGTAATACTCCAAAAATTAGGGGGTTAGGATTTATAAAATCATTATAAATTGAGCCATAGTATTAGTGGTTAAGAGCTTAGTAAAACCCCTAGAGAACCAAGGTTCAAGCCTCACTCTTTGCATTTTTTCTTTTATTTTTCAACAATTAATGAACAAATTCAAGTTAGTATAAGAAATAAATGTGGTAGAAAATGACTAAGAAATGTGAAATAGCCCAATGGCCAAGCATCACTTCATCTTCCTTAATGTCCCAAGTTTTATTCATACCAATTCCTTTCCTTTTGTTTTAAATTTCGACAGGAGGATTTATTTGCCAAAATAGCCCCTAAAATTTGCATAACTTAGCCTTTTAACTCCTTTCCTAATCATAATAGAATTTTGATTATGTTTTTCAGCTCTATTTAGAATTTATTTTCTCTCTTTTTTAAATACATATTTTTCTTTTGTTTTCCCACTTTTCTTTTTCATAAATCTTCATCTTTTTTTTTGCTGCAAATTTTATATTTGAATCCCGAACCCAAAATCAACCCTGTTCAATCCATTTTTTGTGTCGATTTAGCGAAACACCATCAAATCCATGTCTAAACGAGCCAAGATCGGTAAGCAATCTTGTTTCTAATTCCATAGATCCCTAGGATTCTAGAATAGCACTGTTCTTGACAACCTTTCAAATCGATTTTGAATCTTTTTCGAGTTTTCCTGAAAATCTTGCTAAAACGATAAATCTTAAAGGTAGATAGTAATTCTTGCATTTTTGTTAATCGAAAGACCCGTGTAGGTGACCCGGATTAGATTCGGATGTGAGGATCGTCGTACGAGACCTCAAAAGTCAAGTGTGTGTTATTTTACGAGAAAATCGAGGCAAAATCAAACCCAACCTAGACCACATGGTTTGGACCCTCCCACACGACCAGGCCTGAGCCATCCCATAGGGCCATGTGCTCATGTTTCTTAAATTTACAGTTTTGCCCAGAATTTTATGTTTTGATCAGATTAGTCCCTAATTAGTTCTAGAACCGTTTTTAGTGATTTATTTATCCAATTAAGCCCCTAATAACATGAATAATGCTAGAATACATGACCTAAATGATAGAATTACTAGTTTATTAATATATACCTTGATGAATTGTGAATAAATATGTTGACTGAATCCGTGTTTGTGAATGTTTGTATAACATGCCTTATGATACTGTTATTTCGAATACATGAAAAACATGACTTTTGGCTATTGAGTTGATCTATTATAAGCATATTATTTGCTACTATTTTGAACTGTTATAAGCATATTGATTGCTATCTTATTATTTTGTTAAAAGCATAATTAAATGCTACCGTATTGATCTGTTTGAGCTTGCATATTACATTGCATGGGTGGGACGATATGTACGAAGGAAGTATGAGCAGTTTATCTGCACCGTTGAGTGGTTTATCCACACCGTTTGAGCAACTTTTATCTGCACCGTTTGGGTGGTTTGTCCACACCGCGCTAGCAACTTCAATCTGCGAACATGTTGTGCATCCACAACCAACTGACAGCTTGTCTACAAAAATTGTTTTATCAAAAAACCGATGGTTTATCCACACTTTTTATTACTAGTTGTTTATCCACAATGAGTGGCTCGTCCACAACAATGAGTGGTTTATCCACAACATGGTGTAAAAGGCAGAGGAGTTCTAGGGAACTCCTATTATGGTGTGTAGCGGTGGGGTAAGAACCTTTTCTGATAAATTGAAATTGCATTGCATTTATAAGCATTTCCATTGCTGTAAATATCGAGAGATTATGATAATGAGTGAATTTGTGATATCAAAATTTCGAGTTGATATTCAAATTGTGTTTATCTTTGAACATTGAGATATTATGTTGATAAATTTGATCTAATTTACCAATTTTCTAAATTGTTAATTAATTGTGGTTTATACTTTGAAGTTGATATTTTGTACTCACACTGAGCTTTCATAGCTCATCCCTTATTATTTTCCTTCTTTCCAAATAACCTGCAAAGTTAGGACGCGGACTCGGCATTCAAAGGGCTTGACTCGGAATATTGATTTCTATATAAAAATATTTTAGACTGGTTATTTTATAATTCTAGTTATTTGAAATTGTATTATTATTCTGGCATGGGATTTAGTTTACGATTTTTATTTAGGCGTGCATCACATTTAAATCATTTAGGTTATTAGAATATGAATTTTTATTTAATTATGCATGAAACATAATTTTTAATAAAATTACGTTAATATCACTTTTCCGCTGCTAAATTGTAAATATATTTTGTTAAAAAAGTAGTTCAAATTTTCAACTAAGCTTTTAATAGTAAACACCGTCATAAAGAAGATGTTAAACTTGATCAATTTTCTTTGTAAATCTTGAGTTTTTTTTTGAAAAGTGACTAAACTTCCTTCTAAAACAAACGAATGTTTTTAATTAACTGTTTTTAAAACTCCAATAATTCTGCCAGGCCATTTCGGTGGCTAATGTAATCTCCCAAATTCGGGTCTAACATCTAGACCCGGTTGGGGAGGTTACATGATGCGTATCAATAAAACAATAAAATTCAATTGCATTCTCATGCTTTAGATGTCGCCAACAACTTTATAAAGCATGATGTATTGTATTTTTCACTATTAACAATACAATGAGCGCATTGGGCACATAAAGAAATGGTACTTCGGGATCATCGTTTTATAACATTATTGTTTGACCATTTGTATTCATTTTTAATATCTCCAATCTACATGAAAAATTAGTCTGATTAATTTTGATTATATAAACATTATTAAATATTCAACAACAATCCTTTATAATATCATTGTGTAACAATTTGTCCTTACTGAATATTAGATCTTCACGCCGAGACAAATTTTCATTTTTAGATATACTTTTGTTATAAAGTTTATCTATCGAATAATTATTTCTCTTGGAAATTCTTCAGGAACTCCAATGATATTTGATACATTAACATCAACAATGATGATAATAACCTATATGTATAAACACATTAATTAATAAAAACTCCTGAGCAAAACCATATTCACATTTAATGATTTTCTCATGAAACTCGAGTTTTATGCTTTAGGCATCAATATTATCAAATAATTTATATCAGCTGAATACAAATTTACTAGACGTAAATAAATAACTTAATTTGGTGTTTGCATCCACCACAAATTAATCATTTTTCATAACCAAAACCAAGTGTCTTGTGAACGTTCTTGTTACAAGTCAATTCTATATATCATGACATATTTTTTTTGCTGTTATCCTAACATGTACTCCCCTTGGCTTTACACCTTCTTTATGTTTGGACTTCTTGTGCGAGATACATTTCATAAGTTATAATAGAAGTGTTTATTTATTTCGATGACTCGTTCTCATCTCAATGCTTTCAAGTATATTTTCATTCAAGATCCTCACTTTTCCTTAACATTGAAGTGTTCTACATATATTATTGTTGTCGAAAACAATTTCCTTTTTTCACCTCCATCATATTTAGTTATGACATGAGATATCCCATTATATTCATAATTTCAAGTACTTGAACCTCTTTTGGGATTTTATCAAAAGTTATGCCTTGGGTCTCTTCATGAGTACTCGCCTCCTTTAGCATGTGACCATCTTCATTTCTTTCTCCTTTCTTTCAAGAATTTTTCATTTTATGGAGCATGCCCAAGACTTATTTTTATCACATTGTCCTTTTAGGATATATACTTATTTGGAGCATTTTAGCTGGTATATGTATTAGTTAGTATATGCAATCTCTAAATGTCATGCAATCTCTAAATGTCATCACTAAACATGTCTGGCAAATAATTTTTATCCTTCAAATTTTTTGCACATAATATTAGTAAGGATCACATAACAAAATGATGACATAATTGTTTAACCAATTTGTCTCCTCTTAATGTTGAGAAAATTTGCAACATGATAATATTTTTTTTTCCAAATTATAAATATATCTTCCTTCAACTTTTAACATCTAATGAAAATTCTAAAATTTCTCAACTTCATACTTGATGATCCATCTTAGTGCATTATGGTGGAATATGAAATAGATATTGCACATCTAGATATTCTTAGATGGAATCTATTGGCTTATAAATGAAAGTCAATTCTCACGAGACAAATATTTTTTACATGTTGATTTGATGCAAATAAAATTTCATGCTTATTGTAAAGAAATTCTTATATTAATGGTTAAGCAATTAAATGGAGACATAGTTTTGCTAACCATTAAATATAATAGATATAAGCAATAGACAACTTGATATTATCCCAACTAAAACTACAAAAATCAAGCTTGAGATATAATGTACCAGCGTTGTTAGCACAAATTGCATACTATAGAATTTGTGCACAATCAAGTTATTTTAAGAAATAATATCACAACCTTCGGGTTGCACACATGTGATACATGAGCTCATATATTATTTGGTTATCATCTAAAAATGCAATCGACCTCTAACTTTAGCTGGTATTAGTTCAATATTTTCTCCAAAGAACTAGTATTGATGAAAATTATTAAAATATAACTTCTAATTCTTCAATAAATTCATATAAATTTTCATCAAATTATATTGCATCATCATTCACTCGGGATGATCTAACTGGTCATACCAACACTATGAACTTCTTTTCACTATCTCATATGTCAATCATAAACGTAACACCCTAAACCTGGCCTAGACGTCGAGACCAAGTCTAGAGAGTTACATTGACGATATTAAGAAAACTACAATTATAAATGCAGTCAAAATGAAATCATTCAACATTTTATAACTATCACATCAATCAACTAGCTGTTTAATCTTCCCAAACATCATAGTGTCAGAGAAAGCTGAAATTACTATGAGAAAGTTTAAAGAAAAGATAATCTAATTGACCAAGCTCCCGCAGCGCTGAATCGTTCAAGTCTGGGAACCACCTGAAATTCAATCGATGATGAAGTGAGTTGTGAACCCAGTGCATTAAAGACGTTCATACAATTGAAGCACATATGTCAGATAATTTCTTGAATCCTAAGATTCAGTTAGATAATAAAAGTAATTCCAATTTTAGATTCAGAATAGATCATATATATATGTAGTTATTCCTACCCCTATCCACTACACACCATCTCTGGCTATCCTAACACATCGTTAAGGGCGTTTAATGCCCAACCAACCCTACACACCGTAAAATGTCTGTCAAACACGTTTACAGAGATGTAGACTAGCTGCTAGATTGAAATGCGATGAAGCGCCCGATTCATATATATATACATCGTGGCTTAGCCACTGATTCAAAGCAGATTACTTCTTCCTTCACAATATCCCAACCCATGCAAATGCATATTACAAATATCAACAACAAGTGTTCAGTCATTTCGGTTCATTTCATAAATACATATTACAGATCAGTATAGTTTATAGTTATCACAGTACACATACTTTTATGCAATCCATATATCAGTCTCAAAGCATCAGATAGTCCTCATATAATCAAATTTAGATCATCAATACATTGCAGAGGTCAGTGCTCGTGTCAGACAACACTCACGGCCTCAAAAAATAAGGTTCAGATCTTATCTATATGCCACACGGCCTGACACATACCCATGTCGTCTGCCCGTGTAGTTCTAAATCGTAAACAGTGAGTCACACGGCCTAGACACACGCCTATGTCCTTGCCTGTGTGGCTCACATGGCTTGGGCACACGCCCATGTCATCTGTCCGTGTGATTCTAAATCATAAACAGTGAGTTACACAGCCGAGACACACGCCTATGTCCTTGCCCTTGTGGCTCACACGGCCTGGATACACGCCCATGTCCCTGGCCGTGTGGTCCTAAATCATAAACAGTGAGTTACACGGCCTAGATACACGCCCATGTCATCTGCCCGTGTGAACCCTGCACTAACATGGCCACACACGACCTGGACACACACCCGTGTCCCTTGTTCTTATGGCTCAAATTCGATGAACAGTGAGTTACACGGCTAACCACACGGCCTGGCACATAATACCTATGTCGAAAGTTTCAAAACCAAACCTTCAACGAAACTGATACTTATCGAAAACTCAACAGTGAGCACTAGAATTGGCATGTCACTGTTCACTACTTCCGATACTTCCACCTAATAGGAAAACAAACCATCGTCCATCAAAAACTCTTACAATACACTCAAACACCCAATTCAGAGCAAGTTACGAAGAACAAAGGGGAAAACCGTGAAAACAAACAAATTGACAGTAACTTACTTAATAGCCTTTCGATTGATGCGATTTACAGCGTATAACTTTGACTAGACCGCATTTACTCATGACCACAATTAGAATGAAAAAAAAAAGAATTGAAAAGGAAAAAGAAAATGAACAAGAAAAAGAAAAAGAAAAAGAAAAGAAAGAAACGATAGGAAGGATAGAAAGGAAAGTAAAAAAAAAAAGAAGAAGATGAAAAATTAAAATTCTAATAACTTCCCATCAGATTTCTAACACTTAGCAAAAATGTTCCCTACCGCATACTCCGGGATTCGAACACAAGACCAAACAGAGTACAAATGCTTAACTAGTGAACCTGCGGGCTTATTCTTGACACATGTTTACACTAAATTAACTTAATTATGCAATTCTATGATTGAGGTTGCTTAAAATGGATTAGAAAATTTTTAAGGATTTAACTCTCACTCCTGGTCTCATTCACATAAGCAGAGCACATAACCACAAATGCAAGAACTTAATTACTGTAGAATCTTACAATTAAATTCTCAAAATTTTGGGGCGTTACAACTCTCTCCCCCTAAAGAAATTTTGGCCCCGAAATTTACCTGACTCAAACGGATACGGGTATTGTTGCCGAATCAAATCTTCATGTTACTTAGTGGTTTCCTCAGTGTCGTGATTTCACCACAAAACCTTAACCAGAGGAACAATTTTCTTTCTCAACACCTTAACCTTACGATCAATAATTTGAATAGGTTCCTCCTCAAATGTTAAATCCGGTCGCAACTCAATCTCGTCAATAGGGACAATATGCGACGGATCAGACTGATACCGTCTCAGCATCGAGACATGAAATACAACATGAATCTGCTCTAACTCCGGTAGTAATTCTAGTTGATACGCAACGGGTCTGACACGTTTCAGAATGTGATAAGGTCCAATGAACCTTGGGCTCAACTTGCCCCTACGTCCAAATCAGAGAACCTTTTTCCACGGCGACACTTTCAAAAACACCTGGTCACCTACAGAAAACTCATTGTCCTTTCTCTTTAAATTGGTATAAGATTTCTGTTGATCAGAAGCGGCTTTAAGATGGTCACGATCAATTTGACAATATTCTCAGTTTTAGAAACTAGCTCAGGGCCCAAAACTCGACGTTCACTTAACTCAGTCCAACCTATAGAAGTACGACACCTACGACCATACAAAGCCTCGTAGGGTGCCACTTGAATACAAGACTAGAAGCTGTTATTGTACGCAAACTCAGCCAACGGTAGATAATCTTCCCAACTACCTCAGAAATCTATTACAAACCCCGAAGCATATCCTCTAGAATCTGAATAACTCGCTTAGACTGTCTCTCAGTCTGTGGGTGATACGCAATACTAAAATCAAGTCGGGTGCCTAAGGCCTCATAAAGCTTCTTTCAGAACCGAGATATGAATCGTGGATCTCTATCAGAGATAACTGAGACTAGAATCCGGTGCAGTCTCACAATTTCAACAATATATGGCTTAGCTAACTTCTGCAGTGAATAATTTGTTCTAATAAGAATGAAATGAGCGGATTGGTTAACCGATCAACGATGACCCAAACTGAATCTTTCTTAGTGGGGGTTAAAGGCAACCCACTAATAAAATCCATCGTTACACGCTCCCACTTCCATTAAGGAATCTTAACTGGCTAAAGCAAACCTGAGGGTAACTGATGTTCAACCTTAACCGTTTGGCACGTCAAACAATGAGACACAAAAGCAACCACTTCCCATTTTAGTTCGGGCCACCAATAAAGTTCTTAGAGGTCCCGATACATTTTATTTCCACCAGGATGCATAGCATAATGGCTACTATACGCCTCCCGTAGGATCGATTGTCTCAACTCCTTATCATTAGGCATACAAATCTGACATTTGAAGCACGAAACTTTGTCATTGGCAAAGCTGAAATCTGAAGTTTTGCTCGAATCAATCTGTTGCAGTCGCTGCACCAAAGACTCATCGCTCAATTGTTTAACACGAATCTGTTCAACCCAAGTTGGTTTAACCTGTAATTCAACTAACAGTCCACCATTCTCAACTAAACTCAAACGAGCTAATATCACTATCAGATTAGTCATCGTTCTACGGCTAAGAGCATAGGTTACCACATTAGCCTTACTCGGATGATACTCTATCGTACAGTCATAATCCTTAAGAAATTCAACCTACCTACGCTACCAAAGATTTAATTATTTTTGAGTTAATAGATATTTGAGGCTCTTGAGATCGGTGTAAATGATACATCTCTCACCATAAAAATAGTGCCTCCAGATTTTTAGAGCAAACACGACCGCAGCCAGCTCAAGATCATGAGTAGGGTAGTTACCCTGGTGTGTCTTAAGCTATCGTGACGCGTAAACAACCACTTTACCATCTTGGATCAGAACACATCCTAACCCAACGTGTGACACATTATTGTATACCACAAACTCCCTACCCGATTTTGGTTGAACTAGAACAGGAGCTTGTGTTAGAATGGACTTGAGCTTATCGAAGGTAGACTGCTGTGCCTCAGACCATACAAACAGAGAATTCTTATACAGTAGCTTCGTTAGAGGTGATGCAACCAGAGAGAATCCCTCAACGAACCTTCTGTAGTAACTCGCTAAGCCCAGGAAACTATGAAGCTCAGGTACATTTTTTGATTGCTTCCACTCAACTATAGTTTCTATTTTCTTCAGATCAACTTGGATCCCTTTCACGATTACCACATGACCCAAAAAAGCCACTTCCTGTAACTAAAACTTGCACTTACTGAACTTAACATTCAACTATTTTTCTCAGAGTATCTGGAGTACAATACGTATGTGATTATTATGCTCAATCTTTGTCTTAGAATAAATCAGGATGTCATTGATAAATACTACTACAAATTGGTCCAAATACAGTTGGAGCACCCGGTTCATTAAGTCCATAAACGCCGTCGGAGCATTTGTCAACACAAAAGGCATCACCAGGAACTTGTAGTGTCCATAATGAGTCCTGAAAGTGGTTTTGTACACATTAGTCTCTTTAACCTTAAGCTGATGGTAACTAGAATGCAGATTAATCTTGGAGAAAATAGATTCCCCTCAAAATTGGTCGAACAAGTCGTCAATCCTCAGTAGTGGGTACTTATTCTTGATGTAACAGCTCGGTTTTAGCAAAATCAGAACAGTGGTTTTGGAACCACAAATCCAAAGTCATAAAATTATTTTAATATTATTTTTGGTGTTTACAGTATGTTAATTGATATGTGTGAAAGTTTCGCGTGAAAATTTTATTGTTTGCGTGCTCGATTTGATAAAAGGACTTAATTGCGTAAAATGCAAAAATGACTTGCTATTTGTTAAAGTGCTATATTGCTATGTTCTTTTTAATGTAGAGACCTTAAAATGAAATTAAGCCATTAAATAATAGCATGGAAGGTAATGGACAACCATTATAAAGCTTTTATATTATTTAATTAAGGTTAATAAGTTAATTATGTTAATAAATGATAATATAATAAAATAAAAATTAAAATGGCCATGCATGTTGTTCATCTTTTGACCGAAACTACTAAAGAAAAAGAAATAAAAAGAGCAAGCTAGGGTCGGCCTTGGTTTTCTTTAATTAAGGTATGGATTTTGTTCGATTTTTGATAATTTTTACGTTTTTGAGATCGTTGCTTCGAATACTAGCCAGCCCATACTTGACTTTTTGAATTGGTTGTGGATTTTGTGATTTGCCATTGTTGATATCTTGAGATTTTTGTGGTTTGATGATGAAAAATAAATCTTTGTTGATAGATTATTATGTTTAATTATGTGATTTTTGATAAAAATGTGTATTAAGGATTAAATTTTAAAATTTGTAAATTGAGGGGTCAAAATGTGAAATAAATGAAAGATATGGACTTATATGAATTAATGGAATATTCAGTCAAGCATGTGTGTAACATCCGGGATTTAGGGGCTCTGCATCTATTTTGTTTCTGTGTGTTTGGTATACTTTGTGTGCTGTTTGAGAGTGTTTGGGTCTCTGGGAAGGCCCGGGGTTAAGTCGGAACCTTGGCCAAAATTTTAATTTTGGGCACTTTAGGAGGGGAGCTGACTGGGGCAGGACTTAAGATTCATTGCTTGTGTTTGATGACACAAGAATTAAAGTGGTAAGGTGGCAAAGAGGCGCCACTTAAGAGGCAGGGAAGTAATGCCACAAGGGAGCAGAGAGGGAGCAGGTTCAAGTCGCATAGTGCTCATTTTGGAATTCTTTTTGGCGTCAAGGAGAGCAGAGGTAGAGTTCAGCTAGGATACTTCCAGAGGGGAGAGTTGATTGAGTCAAATAATTCAAATATGTGGCTGAGAGAAGAAAGAGGAGTTTGAATCATTCAAACTTTTTTGAATGAGTGATCAGGAGTGGATTAAGGAGAAAAGTAAGGGATTAGCATGTGGTGAAGGTAGTGGCCAAATTTTGAATGCTTGGGGGGGAGTGTAGGAATCGGTTCTAGCTTGTTTAGGGTGTGCGAATGTCAATTATGGACATAGGCATTTTAGTTCATGAAGTGCATTTTCTTTGGGGTTTGGAGGTGCCGAATTTTTGGAGGTGTCTAGTAGCCAAGTTTGAGAGCTTTTTTCCCTTTCGGCATTTGGTGTTCTTTTCTCTGTCAACTTTTGAATATTTTTTTTGTTTAGCCGAAACTCCTATCATTCTCTCGACTTCTCATTTCTTTCCTCTCATTTGCATTACCTAAAGACGAAACCTGATTCTTCTTTTCTTCTTCTTGATCGAATCCTCTATTTCTCCCATTCATCTCTTTGATTTCATCTTGCTTTAGCCAAATCTCTTAAGCCTCTCTTCTTGTCCTTCATTTGTCGAAACATACCCTCACATTCTCTCAGGTTTTTCCAAAGCCGAAGCATCCTTTGTTCTTATTCTTTCTATATTTCTTCTTGGCCGAATCTTCCTTGAGTGCTCACCTTCATCTTTCATTCTTTTTTTAGAGGATTGCCGTCACTCTGTTCCACAACTTTGTCAATCGGATTCTCTTTGATTGTGGTAGGTATTTCCTTTTCGTTTCAAATCTCTTTTCTCTCCTTTTGGATGCTGAAGGCATTAATCTTGTCTTATGATTCTCGATCGATTGAAGGAGGGGCTTTGTCTTCGCATTCTTTCGGCATCTAATCTGTGATTGAAAGGTGTTAAGGGACATTCAGTTTTAGTCGACTGAGGTATTCAATCGGTGCCTAAATCCAAGTCTTTTAATCTTCGGGATTTGTCGATCTAGGTAAGGGATTAGTACGTTTTAAGCATATATTCTTATTTGGTTCTATTCAATGCTTTAATCCGGTCTATTGACCAAGATCTTTTTCATGGACTCAAATGCTAGCCAAGCAAAGGAAGGGGTTAGACCCGTAGTCCCAGCCCCTAAGTTCAAGAAGCGCACGGTGTCTGCTGTTCGAGATTGGCCACTGGGTTGTGGACCGACTTCAGAGCAAAGTAGTAGGCAGATAGTAGTCATTTCTGCTACCGATAGTGTCAACATAGAGAGTACTATTTTGCGTGTTATCAGGTGTGTAAAACCTCGTACACTTCATTTTAACTATAATATTAATTGTATGAGCTGAAAAGCCGGAAAAAAAGTGTGTAGAGCGATCGTAATACCCTTGTGGGTAAGGCTAGGGATGCCAGGTACGTGACTATATCATTTTCCTTGTGTGTAAGGATGTATGTGGTAATATTTTACTGTGTTGATAGCATGTTGCATTCATTATGACATGTGTGTTAGGCATGGGATATGGATATGATATAAAGGGGAAGTGCCTGATTATTTGGTCACATGGTGATCGGTGGCTAAGCCACGTTATGTTATTTTGGTCACGTAGTGATCGGTGGCTAAGCCATGTTATATTATTTTGGTCACATAGTGATCGGTGGCTAAGCCACGCTATACTATCTTTGGTCACATAGTGATCGGTGGCTAAGCCACGTATGAGGCATGTAGCGGATCGAGGGTTGATTGTAGAAATCCCCACGGTGTGATGGCTGGTACGGGTGGCGTGTAGAGGATGAAACCTAGGTTGGGCTGGGACATATTGCATTCTGTTTTTCTCTATGCCTTCTTGAGTGGGCTAAGGCCCAATATGCAGTTGTGGGCCATGGGCCGTTTATGTGTTGTAAGGGATTTACACACTGATTCTCGGTGACTCACCTTTTGCTTAACCTTTCAGGTAATCAGTAGATCGTGGATGTGGGAGCCGAGGCGGACTCGTGGAGGCCATATAGTCTTTTCTTCTCGTAAATTGAATCTTGCTATATTTTATTTTAATCGGGGATTTCTGTTATGTAATAAGGCCTTTCTAAGTTGATATTTGGTTTTTCTTTCTTATTATTATTAATTATCGTTTATTTAAAATTTGACACTATGAGAACTTAAACACGAAAGTGAAGATGGGGTTTTCAAAATACGAGTAACACAAAACAAATGTTTTCTCTAAACATCACCAAGCATAAAGAATATTCGATTAACACAAATTGAAAATTTCCCAAACTAACAAATCACTGTTTTCAGGACGTCGCTTTAAACGAAAAGTTTCCAACTCTACGGTTTTTCCTAAATTTAAACACACTCGTTTTTACCTCACCCTGTGACATACCAGATCTGGTCATAACGTTTGGGCCAGGTTTGGGGTGTTACAATTTTGGTATTAGAGCCTGGTTACAAAACTCGGGCTGTAAAATCGGTTCAACAGTGTTTTATAAAGTCGATTTAAATGTTACTTAGAGGAAATGTTTCGATTGGGAATATGGCATCTGAGTCTACCGACACCCGATCCACGGAGGTAAGTATTCTAATTGTTGGTGATGTATGTGTGGAATGATTATTTGCTTGAATGAATATGTTTGCTAGCAATAGGAGATCCAAACTTTAGAGACTGAAACCTCTAGGTCGAGTTATAATTTGCGAGAATTACTCTCTAGAGCTACTTCTCATAGGACTGCTTGGTAGTAAACAAGTGAAAGAAATACTAATTCATAAAACTTTTAATCAGATTAAGTCGTACTGGAAGCCATGACTGCTAGGGGACGTGGACGTGCTATGCGCGGCCGTGGTAGAGGCCGAGGTGTTGGGTCTGAACCCACGAAATCAGGACATGGGTCAAGAGATGAGATGCCAATACCGCCAGCTGCGGAAGCATATTTTTAGGATCAAACGGGTGGAGATGATTCAGTGTCTCAGGCAATGTTGCGAGTTTTGGAGAGGGTTGCTGGAGCGAGCACAAGGTCAGGGGCTCAAAAATCTGTGTCTGAACGACTTCGAGCCAATGGAGCAGAAATATTTAGGGGTGTATCTAGTGTAGCTCCGAATGTAGCTGAGTATTGGCTAGAGGCAGTAGAACGCATTATGGATGATCTTGATTTTACGGTGGAAGAGAAGTTGAAAGGGGTTGTGTCTCTTCTGCGGGATGAGGCGTACCAATGGTGGCTGACGGTCAGGGATGGTGCAATGGCTGACCGTATTTCCTGGGATTTCTTCAAATCGGTATTTCAAGGAAAGTATATTGGATCGAGTTATGTGGATGCGCAGCGTAGGGCATTTTTGAATTTGGTTTAGGGAAGTAAATCGGTGGCTGAGTATGAGGCAGAATTCTTACGTCTAAGTCGTTATGCCCGGGGTATTGTTGCTACAGACCATGAGCGTTGTGTTCGATTTGAGGATGGTCTGAGGGATGATTTACGAGTGCTGATAGCTCCACAACGAGAAAGAGAATTTACTGTTTTAGTGGAAAAGGCTAAGATAGCCGAGGAAGTGAAGCGGTCCGAAAGGCAGAATCAGGATAGAGATAGGGGTAGAAATAAAAGGAATTTTGGACCGTCGGGGTCAGTTGGACGTTTCCAAAAAAGACCTAGGTTGGATGGGCCGAGTCGGGTTGTGAGATCTGTTGTTGATAGTCAGCCTCAGAGGTGTGCTCGATGTGGTAAATTTCATTTGGGCGAGTGTTGGACGGGTAGCAGAAGATGTTTTAGGTGTGGGTCACGATCATCGAGTTAGTGATCGCCCACGAGAGCAGGGGCGATGTAGTAGGCCGGTAAGTCAGGGTTATGCTCAACCGGGTAGAGGTGGTCAGCAACCGCAGAGAGGGCGTGGTCCAGCCAGAGGAGGTAATGGTTTCGGTCGGGGCTGTGGAACACCAGGCAGAGGTGTAGGGAGCATTGATGCGAGACAGCCGGGGTTAGTCTATGCAGCTAGACGCCGAGAGAAGGGTGATGCACCAGATGTCATAACCGGTACGTTCTTAATTTTTTGGATTGCCTTTTTCTGCATTGATTGATATTGGGTCGACACATTCCTATGTTGCTAGTGTGGTATCTGGAACTTTAAGCATAGACTCTGAGATTGCTTCTAGAGAGATGACTGTACTTAGCCCTTTAGGACAATCTGTAGTGGTGAACAAACTCTTTAGGGATGTGCCTCTAGAAGTTCAGGGGATGGTTTTCCCGGCTGATCTGATGGAACTGCCGTTCGGGGAGTTCGATTTGATCTTAGGCATGGACTGGTTAGCAAGATATCGTGCAAACTTGGATTGTGCTGCCAGGCGCATGGTGTTAAGGACTCCTGAGGATGACGAAGTTTTAGTGATAGGTGAGAGGAGAGACTACTTGTCCAATGTAGTGTCTGCTCTTAAGGCGGAAAGAATGGTGAGAAAATGGTGCATGGCTTTCTTAACTTTTGTCAGTGCCTTGGATGCAAAGAAAGTGACTGTGGATGGGGTTAAAAAAGTAAAGGAATTTGTGGATGTTTTCCCAGAAGAGCTTCCGGGATTACCTCCAGAACGCGAGGTGGAGTTTGGTATTGAGCTTCTTTCGGGAACGGCGCCTGTGTCAATTGCACCATATAGGATGGCGCCAAAGGAGTTGGTGGAACCAGATTCAGGAACTGCTAGATCGGGGTTTTATCCGACCGAGTGTGTCACCTTGGGGAGCGCCGGTACTATTCGTTAAGAAGAAGGACGGATCAATGCGTATGTGCATTGACTATCGCCAGTTGAACAAGTTGACCATCAAGAATAAGTACCCGCTGCCGAGGATTGATGATTTATTCGATCAACTTAAGGGAGCTTCAGTCTTCTCGAAAATAGATTTGAGGTCAGGATATCATCAGCTTAGAGTTAAGGAGGTGGATATTCATAAGACGGTGTTTCGTACTCGCTATGGCAACTACGAATTTCTGGTGATGCCGTTCGGGTTGACCAATGCACCAGCAGCGTTTATGGACATGATGAACCGATTATTTCAACCATATCTGGACTGGTTTGTTGTGGTATTTATAGACGATATCCTGATTTATTCAAAGTCAGATGAGGAGCATGATTCGCATCTTCGAGTGGTTTTGCGAATCCTGAGGGAGAAACAATTGTACGCCAAATTCAGTAAGTGTGAATTTTGGCTACAGGAAGTTACCTTTTTGGGTCACGTGGTGTCAGCTGAGGGGATTAGGGTCGATCCTCGGAAGATTGAAGCTGTGTTGGATTGGAAGCCACCTAAGTCTGTGGCAGAGATCCGAAGTTTTCTTGGTCTAGCAGGGTATTATAGAAGGTTTGTTGAGGGGTTCTTGTTGATTACGACGCCACTAACCAAGTTGTTGCGGAAAGGGGTTCCGTTTGTCTGGTCTGATAAGCAGCAGGAGAGTTTTGAAAGGCTGAAAATGATTTTGACGTAGGCTCCGGTATTGATACAACCTGAGGCTGGGAAAGAGTTTGTTGTTTATTGCGACACGTCACACACAGGTTTGGGATGTGTGTTGATGCAAGAAAGGAAGGTGGTAGCATATGCGTCTCGGCAGTTAAGACCACATGAGGTGAATTATCCCACACATGATTTGAAATTGGCAGCAGTAGTATTTGCCTTGAAGATCTGGAGACATTATCTGTATGGGGAGAAGTCCGTCATTTATACAGATCACAAGAGCCTAAAATACCTTCTCACCCAGAAGGAGTTGAATTTAAGGCAGAGGAGGTGGATCGAATTGTTAAAGGATTATGATTGCTCGATCGAATACCACCCGGGTAAAGCTAATGTGGTGGCGGATGCTTTAAGTCGTAGGGTGATCTCTGACTTGGGAGCAATGTTTGCTCACCTCAGTTTATCCGAGGATGGAAGTCTAATAGTTGAGCTTCAAGTGAAACCTTCTTGGGTCAGTCAGATTAAAGAGAAGCATGGGGCTGATGAGTTGTTAAAGTCAAAGATGCAGTTAGGAACAGATGGTGAGACAGCGGATTTCAGTATGAATAATGATGGGGTATTATGTTTTCAGGGAAGGACTTGCATGCCAAGGGATCCTGAGTTGAGGCATAAGATTTTGCAGGAAGCGCATATCAGCCCATACGCTATGCATCCTGGAGGAAGTAAGATGTATCAGGATTTGCGAGAACAGTTTTGGTGGCCAGGTCTGAAGCGAGAGGTAACCGAATTTGTGAGTAAGTGCTTGACATGTCAACAGGTGAAAGCAGAACATCAGTTGCCTTCGGGGTTATTGTAGCCGGTAAAGATTCCACAGTGGAAGTGGAAGAGGATCACAATGGACTTTGTTAGTGGGCTACCTCTCACGCCTACTAAGAAGAATTCGGTATGGGTAATTGTTGATCGTTTGACAAAGTCTGCCCATTTCATACCGGTTCGTGTCGACTACTCTCTTTGAAGTTAGCTAAAATATGTATGTAGCAGAGATTGTGAGGTTGCATGGGGTACCAGTGTCAATTATATCAGACAGAGACTCTAGGTTTACGTCAAGGTTCTGGAAGGCGTTGCATCAAGCATTGGGTACAAGGTTAGATTTCAGTACAACGTTCCATCCTCAGTCTGATGGTCAGTCTGAGAGGGTAATTCAGATCTTAGAAGATATGTTGAGAGGCTGCGTCATAGACTTCAGGGGTAGTTGGGAAGAGTTTCTACCGTTGGTGGAATTTGCTTACAACAACAGCTACCAATCTAGTATTCATATGGCGCCCTATGAAGCGTTATACGGGCGGAGGTGTCGTACTCCTACCTGTTGGACAGAATTGGGTGAACGCCAGATTTTGGGTCCAAAATTGGTTGCTGAGATGGAGGAGAAGGTTAAGCTAATTAGGGCTCGATTGAAAGAAGTGTCTGATAGATAGAAGTCTTATGCAGACCTGAAGCGAAAAGAAATAGAGTTTGCAGTGGGTGATCGGGTTTTCTTGAAAGTTTCACCCTGGAAGAAGGTGATGAGGTTTCGACGAAAGGGCAAGCTAAGTCCTAGGTTCATTGGGCCTTATCGAATTTTGAAACGTGTGGGACGGTGGCGTATCAAGCTGGAGTTACCTTGAGTGAAAGCAGATGCATGATGTATTCCACGTTTCAATGCTGAGACGCTACCGTTCGGATCCGTCTCACGTCGTGCCAGTGGAGGATATTGAGGTAAGACCAGACTTGTCCTATGAGGAGGAACCAATTCAGATCTTGGAACGAGATGTCAAGGTGCTAAGAAGAAAAATCGCCCGTTAGTTAAAGTCCTATGGCGAAATCATGGAATGGAAGAGGCGACATGGGAGACAGAGGATACGATGCGTCAACAGTACCCGCATCTCTTTTGACCAGGTAATTTCGAGGCCAAAATTTCTTTAAGGGGGTAGAACTGTAACATCCGGGATTTAGGGGCTCTGCATCTATTTTGTTTCTGTGTGTTTGGTATACTTTGTGTGCTGTTTGAGAGTGTTTGGGGTCTCTGGGAAGGCCCGGAGTTAAGTCGAAACCTTGGCCAAAAATTTAATTTTGGGCACTTTAGGAGGGGAGCTAACTGGGGCAGGACTTAAGGTTCATTGCTTGTGTTTGATGACACAAGAATTAAAGTGGTAAGGTGGCAAAGAGGCGCCACTTAAGAGCGAGGAAATGCGCCACAAGGAGGCGAGAGAGGAGCGAGTTCAAGTCACATGGTGCTCATTTTGGAATTCTTTTTGGCTTCAAGGGGAGCAGAGGTAGAGTTCAGCTAGGATACTTCCAGAGGGGAGAGTTAATTGAGTCAAATAATTCAAATATGTGGCTGAGAGATGAAATAGGAGTTTGAATCATTCGAACTTTTTCGAATGAGTGATCAGGAGTGGATTAAGGAGAAAAGTAAGGGATTAGCATGTGGTGAAGGTAGTGGCCGAATTTTGAATGCTTGGGGGGGAGTGTAGGAATCGGTTCTAGCTTGTTTAGGGTGTGCCGAATGTCAATTATGGACATAGGCATTTTAGTTCACAGAAGTGCATTTTCGGCTGGGGTTTGGAGGTGCCAAATTTTTGGAGGTGTCTAGTAGCCAAGTTTGAGAGCTCTTTTCCCTTTCGGCATTTGGTGTTCTTTTCTCTGTCAACTTTTGAATCTTTTCTTTGTTTAGCCGAAACTCCTATCATTCTCTCGACTTCTCATTTCTTTCCTCTCATTTGCATTACCTAAAGCCGAAACCTGATTATTCTTTTCTTCTTCTTGACTGAATCCTCCATTTCTCCCATTCATCTCTTTGATTTCATCTTGCTTTAGCCAAATCTCTTAAGCCTCTCTTCTTGTCCTTCATTTGTCGAAACATACCCTCACATTCTCTCAGGTTTTTCCAAAGCCGAAGCATCCATTGTTCTTATTCTTTCTATATTTCTTCTTGGTCGAATCTTCCTTGAGTGCTCACCTTCATCTTTCGTTCTTTGTTTAGAGGATTGCCGTCACTCTGTTCCACAACTTTTTCAATCAGATTCTCTTTGATTGTGGTAGGTATTTCCTTTTCGTTTCAAATCTCTTTTCTCTCCTTTTGGATGCCGAAGGCATTAATCTTGTCTTATGATTCTCGACCGATTGAAGGAGGGGCTTTGTCTTCGCATTCTTTCGGCATCTAATCTGTGATTGAAGGGTGTTAAGGGACATTCAGTTTTAGTCGACTGAGGTATTCAATCGGTGCCTAAATCCAAGTCTTTTAATCTTCAGGATTTGTCGATCTAGGTAAGGGATCAGTACGTTTTAAGCATATATTCTTATTTGGTTACATTCAATGCTTTAATCCAGGTCTATTGACCAAGATCTTTTCATGGATCAAAGCGCTAGCCAAGCAAAGGAAGGGGTTGGACCTATAGTCCCAGCCCCTAAGTTCAAGAAGCGCACGGTGTCTGCCGTTTGAGATTGGCCACCGGGTTGTGGACTGGCTTCAGAGAAGAGTAGTAGGCAGATAACAGTCGTTTCTACTACTGATAGTGTCGACGTAGAGAGTACTATTTTGTGTGTTATTAGGTGTGTAAAACCTCGTAAACTTCATTTTAACTGTAATATTAATTGTATGAGCTGAAAAGCCAGAAAAGGCTGTGTAGACAGTCGTAATACCCTTGTGGGTAAGGCTAGGGATGCCAAGTACGTGACTATATCATTTTCCTTGTGTGTAAGGATGTATGTGGTAATATTTTACTGTGTTGTTAGCATGTTGCATTCATTATGACATGTGTGTTAGGCATGGGATATGGATATGATATAAAGGGGAAGTGCCTGATTATTTGGTCACATGGTGATCGGTGGCTAAGCCACGTTATGTTATTTTCGTCACGTAGTGATCGGTGGCTAAGCCACGTTATGTTATTTTGGTCACATAGTGATCGGTGGCTAAGCCACGTATGAGGCGTGTAGCGGATGGAGGGTTGATTGTAGAAATCCCCACGGTGTGATGGCTGGTACGGGTGGCGTGTAGAGGATGGAACCTAGGTTGGGCTAGGACATATTGCATTCTGTTTTTCTGTATGCCATCTTGAGTGGGCTAAGGCCCAATATGTAGTTGTGGGCCATGGGCCGTTTATGTGTTGTAGGGGATTTACACACTGAGTCTCGGTGACTCACATTTTGCTTAACCTTTCAGGTAATCAGTAGATCGTGGATGTGGGAGCCGAGGCAGACTCGTGGAGGCCATATAGTCTTTTCTTCTCGTAAATTGAATCTTGCTATATTTTATTTTAATCGGGGATTTCTGTTATGTAATAAGGCCTTTCTAAGTTGATATTTGGTTTTTCTTTTATTTTATTATTAATTATCGTTTATTTAAAATTTGACACTATGAGAACTTAAACACGAAAGTGAAGATGGGGTTTTCAAAATACGAGTAACACAAAGCAAACGTTTTCTCTAAACATCACCAAGCATAAAGAATATTCGATTAACACAAATTGAAATTTTCCCAAACTAACAAATCACTGTTTTCAGGACGTCGCTTTAAACGAAAAGTTTCCAACTCTACGGTTTTTCCTAAATTCAAACACACTCGTTTTTACCTCACCCTGTGACATACCAGATCTGGTCATAACGTTTGGGCTGGGTTTGGGGTGTTACAATGTGTATAAGGAAATTATGTATATTTTGTGTTTTGTGAAATAAGGACTAAAATGTCAAAGTGTGAAATTATAAGGGCCAAAGTGTAAAAAGGCCTAACTATGTATTTGTGGTTTGAATTGATTAAATGTGTGATTAAATTAGTGAAATTTGTATTAATATAGATATTTAAAGCTAGCTCGAGCTCGGGATCGTCGAGGAACGTCATCACACTATCGATATCTATTTTGGTACCTTAAAAGAAAACTTGTGTTTATGACATATGGCATGTATAGTCTAGCTTGTTATGGTTGGTTTTGAATTGTATATATATAGCTATGCTAAAATGGCTTGATCATGATGCTAGTGTGGTATATATCCGGTCATGGTATAAACTCATTTTGGTAAGTGTGCTTAATGGCAATGTATGCACATATGTTATGCTTAAATGGTTGGCTAATTAGGTACGATTGGTGAAGGCAAATAATGAATATGTTATATGATTGTTTTGGTTGATATGCTTTGTTTGAGGTTCGGTAATGAAAGATCAAAATGTTAGGTTTAATATTTGAGTTGAAAATGTGCCATATTTGTTGTTAAATAATTTGATATATGATAGATAGGTACTTTGGTATGATTTGCTTCGGTAATAGTGTTTAAAATTGGTAATAATCATAATTGTATGTGGTTAAATGTAGATGCTTGTTTATGTGTATTAGATACGCATGCCTATTATGCCGTGTGGATGTTTAAATCTAGACAAACATGCATAACATGTGAATTGGTATAGTCATGACTTAATTAATGGAATAGGTTAATATTAACTCGGTAAATATACATAGAAAAAGGGTGGTTGCATTTAGGGTAAAATGCGTATAATATAAAGACATCAAAGGTATGTACGGCCATATTGTAATGTTGCTAATGTCGCATATCTGATTGGACATTAAGTTGTATACATATTGGTTTGATTGGTTTCATTATGTACATATACAGAAGTTATGAAGTGAAATGTTTGATACTTAGCTAATGAAATTATGTACTGACATATGTTCTGTATATGAAAAGTGAGAATATATGCTTGAATATGATTTAATTATGAAAATTTCATTAATATGATGGATATAGGGAATCGAATATTGAAAGTATTAAATATGTAACATGACTTTGATGTATACAAGTTTGGTTCGAATTTGGTAATTATGGAACATGTTCAATTGAGTTTTGATGTATGTTCGAATTGAATTAGTTGAAATTTTGAAATGTGCTTATTGGTGATGCATGATTAGTAAGGTATGATTGATTTGAATTGTAATTATGATTCATGTATTCGAATTTAAAATAAATGAATTGTGGATATTCAAGTTTGATAATGTTATAAATGTATCGTTATTCTTTGGTGCATGAAAGGTGATAAATGACTGTGCTTAACTGTGTTTTGTACGGTAATGCCTCATAACCCTAATCCAATGACGGATACGGGTTAGGGGTGTTACATTTGGTTGGTATTAGAGCTACGGTTTATTCGATTCTAGGACTAACGTATCGCGTGTGAGTCTAGCTATACATGCCATATTTATATACTGCGATAGTGTGATGATTCCTGACAATTAAAAATGTGTTTTCGTATAGTAAATGGATCCCAATCGAGCTGTAGCTGATGACATAGAGAGTATTGCACCTGCTCTCGCTCAAGGGATAGCGCCGGCTGATTCTAGGGCGATTTCAAGTAGCCACGAGGGAGAGGCTATACAAGCCTTCTTCTAGATGATGAACGAATGGTTCACGCAATATATTCGTACAAATCTGGCTGCTCAACAACCTCCACCCCCGCTTAATCCTCCTCAGACACCCTTGATACCTTAAGTTATTGATCCGATGAGATTAAATAAGCCACCGGTTGATAAAATTAGAAAATACGGGGATGAAGAATTCAGAGCCACTGTTGATGATGATGCTGAACGAGCTGAATTCTGGCTTGATAATACGATCCGGGTGTTCGATGAGCTGTCCTATACCCCTGATGAATGTATTAAATGTGCTGTAACTTTGCTACAAGACACCACATATCATTGATGGAATACACTAGTATCGGTGGTTCCGAAAGAACGAGTTACCTGAGAGTTCTTTCGGACTAAATTTCGGAAGAAATATATTAGTCAAAGATTTATAGATAAAAATGCAAAGAATTCCTCGAGTTAAAATAGGGTCGCATGAAAGTTACAAAATATGAACGGGAATTTGTGAGACTCAGTAGACATGCCCGGGAATGTGTATCAACCGAAGCAATAATGTGTAAAAGATTCGAAGACGGGTTGAATGAAGACATTAAGCTGTTAGTTGGGATTCTTGAAATAAAAGAGTTCGTGGTACTAGTCGAGCGAGCATGCAAAGTTGAAGAGCTCGGGAAAGAGAAAAGAAAGGCTGACTTTGAAGCTAGAGATTCACGAAAAAGATCATCGAGTAAGTCATTTCAGTCGGCATAAAAGAAATTTTGAGATGATTTTGGCCGATCAAAGGATACTGTGGGTTCTTCTAGACGAGATCGAGACAGATCACCTGTGAGTTCGAAAGCCACCTCGATTGCTAGTGTTGGTAATATCTGACCGAACCGACCCGAGTGTAGGCATTATGGTAAATGCCACCCTGGTGATTGTAGATTGAATGATCGAGCTTGTTTTAAATGTGGATCGTTAGATCACTTTATTCGCGAATGCCCTGAGTTGGTTGAGCAAGACATGATGCAGAATACGAGGCCGACTAATACGGCAGCTCGAGGTAGACCACCCAAAAACACGGGTAATGTGAGTGGTAGCCAGAGGGGGACTAAGGACACTGCTGTTAGATCTGAGGCCCGAGCACCTGCCAGAGCTTATGCTATTCGTGCTCGCAAAGAGTCTTCGTCTCCAAATGTTATTACTGGTACTTTCACTCTCTATGATACTAGTGTTGTTGCATTGATTGATCCTGGATCGACTCATTCTTATGAATGTGACACTTTGCCTGTAGAGTCTACTGAGTTTGTGATTAGAGTATCGAACCCCTTAGGCCGGTGTGTTTTGGTTGATAAAGTATGTAAAAATTGTCTGTTGATGATTCGAGATTCATGTTTCCCAGCCGATTTGATGTTGTTGCCATTCGATGAATTTGATATAATTCTGGGTATGGATTGGCTAATGTTGCATGATGCTATTGTGAACTGCAAACGGAAGACTATTGATTTGCGATGCCAGAATATGAGATAATTCGGATTGAGTCTAATGATCTGAATGGTCTACCGGCAGTGATTTCTTCGATGTTAGCTCAGAAATATTTGAAAAAGGGTTGCGAAGCTTACTTTGCCTATGTACTTGATTCTAAAGTGACTGAAAATAATATTGAATCAGTACCAGTTGTATGCGAATATTCGAATGTATTTCCTGAAGAGTTACCGGGTTTGCCCCCGATCCGTGAGGTAGAGTTTGGTATTGAGTTAGTACCGAGGAAAACTTCGATTTCGATAGCGCCATACAGAATGGCACCGACTGAATTAAAAGAATTGAAAGCTCAGTTGCAAGATTTGATACATAGAGGTTTTGCACGACCGAGTTTTTCTCCCTGGGGTGCACCGGTTTTGTTTGTGAAAAAGAAAGAAAGAACTATGAGAATGTGCATCGACTATCGGCAGCTCAATAAAGTGACCATCAAAAATAAATATCCTCTGCCACGAATTGACGATTTTTTAGATCTGTTGAAAGGGGCTACAATGTTTTCAAAGATAGATTTGAGATCGGGTTACTATCAGCTGTGAATTAAAGACTCCGATGTGCCGAAAACTGCTTTTCGAACTAGGTATGGACATTATGAGTTTCTGGTTGCCTTTCAGATTAACGAATGCACCTGCTATTTTTATAGATCTAATGAATCAGATCTTTAGACCGTATTTGGATCAATTTATGGTTGTGTTCATAGATGACATCTTGATTTATTCCTGTAATGAATCCGAGCATGCCGAACACCTGAGAATAGTGTTACAGATTCTGCGTGATAAGCAGGTTTATGCAAAGTTCAGTAAATGTGAGTTATGGTTGTGTGAAGTCAGTTTTTTTGGACATATTGTGTCAGCATCGGGCATTCGAGTGGATCCAAGTAAGATTTCGGCAATAATAGATTGGAAGCCTCCAAGAAATGTATCCGAAGTTTGAAGCTTTTTGGGGCTCGCCAGTTATTACAGACGATTCGTAAAAGGTTTCTCTATGATTGCAACCCTGATGACGAGACTGCTTCAGAAAGATGTTAAGTTCGAGTGGTCAGATAAGTGCCAGCAAAGCTTTGATCAGTTGAAAGCCTTATTGACTGAAGCTCCAGTGTTAGTTCAATCCGAGTCGGGTAAAGAATTCGTAATCTATAGTGATGCATCGTTGAATGGACTGGGATGTGTTTTGATACAAGAAGGCAAAGTCATAGCTTATGCCTCGAGACAATTAAAGCCGCATGAAAAGAATTACCCGACGCACGATTTGGAGTTAGCAGCTATTGTGTTTGCGTTAAAGATTTGGCGCCACTATTTGTTCGGTGAGAAATGTCATGTTTATTCGGACCACAAAAGCTTAAAATATTTGATGATTCAGAAATATCTAAATCTACGACAGCGAATATGGTTAGAATTATTAATAGATTACGCGCTAGTTATTGACTACCATCCAGGGAAGGCCAATGTTGTTGCTGATGCTTTAAGTCAGAAATCTTTGTTTTCTTTACATGCGATGAATACTCAGTTGGCTCTATCTGATGATGACTCGATTGTAGCTGAGTTGAAAGTGAGACCGTTATTTATACAGCAGATTTGCGAAGCTCAGAAAGTTGATAATGAATTGTTAGCAAAACGGGCTCAATGTGATTCGAACCCTGATTCGGAATTTTAGATTGATGCTGATGATTGTTTAAGATTCAGAGGCCAAATATGTGTTCCGAGAAACTCAGAGTTGCTTCAGATGATTTTGAAGGAAGCTCATAATAGTCGATTATCTATACATCCAGGAAGTACGAAAATGTATAACAATCTGAAACAACTTTACTGGTGGCCTGGTATGAAGCGTGATATCTGTCATCAATTCAAAGCTGAGCATCAGGTACCGTCTGGATTACTGCAACCGATTATGATTCCCGAGTGGAAATGGGACAGAATCACGATGGATTTTGTATCGGGATTGCCTTTTTCACCGAGTAAGAAAGATGCGATATGGGTGATTGTTGATAGACTGACTAAATTGGCTCATTTCATTCCAGGACGCACGGATTATTCACTTGATAAGCTTGCTGAGTTGTACATTTCTCAAGTTGTGAAATTGCACGGAGTACCTATTTCTATTGTTTCGGATAGAGATCCGAGGTTCACATCGCGGTTTTGGAAGAAATTGCAAGATGCATTAGGTACGAAGCTACACTTCAGTACTGCTTTTCACCCACAGATGGATGGTCAATTCGAGTGGATTATTTAGATACTCAAGGATATGTTAAGATGTTGCATTCTTGAGTTTGACCGTACGTGAGAACGAAATTTGCCATTGATTGAATTTGCGTATAATAATAGCTTTCAATCGAGTATAAAAATGGCACCTTACGAAGATTTGTACGGCCGCAAATGCCGAACACCTTTGTATTGGACTGAGTTCAGTGAGAATAAGATACATGGGGTCGATTTGATCAAAGAGACTGAACAGAAAGTAAAAGTGACTCGTGAAAGTCTGAAAGCAGCGTCAGATCGTCAGAAATCGTACGCAGACTAGAAACGGAAAGATATTGAGTTTTAGATCGGGGATAAAGTGTTTTTGAAAGTATCTCCGTGGAAGAAAATACTCCGATTCGGTCGTAAAGGCAAATTAAGTCTGAGATTCATTGGGCCGTATGAGATTATTGAGCGTATCGGGCCGATTGCTTACAAATTGTTGTTGCCACCTGAGTTAGAAAAGATTCATAATGTATTTCACGTATCGATGCTTCGACGATACCGATCTGATCACTCGCATGTGATTTCTCCTTTTGAGATTGAAATTAAGCCTGATATGACATACGAAGAAGAACCGATCCGAATTTTAGATCACGAGGTTAAAGAATTGAGAAATAAGAAAATTTCTTTAGTGAAAGTCTTATGGCATCGACACAGGGTTGAAGAAGCTACGTGGGAGCCCGAGGATGCTATGAGAGAAATACCCAAACCTATTCGCCGGTAAGATTTTCGGGGACGAAAATCCCTAAGGGGGTAGAGTTGTAACAGCCCAGTTTTAGCTAAATCAGAACAGTAGTTTCGGAACCACAAATTTGAAGTCGTAAAATTATTTTAATATTATTTTTGGTGTTTACAGTATGTTGATTGATATGTGTGGATGTTTCGTGTGAAAATTTTATTGTTTGCGTGCTCGATTTGATAAAATGACTTAATTGCATAAAATGCAAAAATGACTTACTATTTGTTAAAGTGCTATACTGCTATGTTCTTTTTAATGTGGAGACCTTAAAATGAAATTAGGCCATTAAATAATAGCATGGGCGGTAATGGACAACCATTATAAAGCTTTTATATTATTTCATTAAGGTTAATAATGTAATTAAGTTAATAAATGATAATATAATAAAACAAAAATTAAAATGGCCATGCATGTTGTTCATCTTTTGACCGAAACTACAAAGGAAAAAGAAAGAAAAAGAGCAAGCTAGGTTCAGCCTTGGTTTTCTTTAATTAAGGTATGGATTTTGTTTGGTTTTTGATAATTTTTACGTTTTTGAGATCGTTGCTTCGAATACTAGCTAGCCCATGCTTGAATTTTTGAATTGGTTGTGGATTTTGTGATTTGCCATTGTTGATAGCTTGAGATTTTTGTGGTTTGATGATGAAAAATAAATCTTTGTTGATAGATTATTATGTTTAATTATGTGATGTTTGATAAAAATGTGTATTAAGGATTAAATTTTGAAATTTGTAAATTGAGGGGTCAAAATGTGAAATAAATGAAAGATATGGACTTATATGAATTAATGGAATATTCGTCAAGCATGAGTATAAGGAAATTATGTATATTTTGTGTTTTGTAAAATAAGGATTAAAATGTCAAAGTGTGAAATTATAAGGGCCAAAGTGTAAAAAGGCCTAATTATGTATTTGTGGATTGAATTGATTAAATGTGTGATTAAATTAGTGAAATTTGTATTAATTTAGATCATGAAAAAAGGAATTCGGATTTGGATCATGGGAAATCAAAAGTTATCGAATAGTCGTTCTTGTTCGTTCGTGTCTGTACGAGGTAAGTTCATAAGTAAATAAATGTTGTTAAATTCGAATGTATATGTTTTAAATGTTACCGAATTGGTATGTATATATTTGACATATTGCCGAATTGATATAAGCATGGTATGACTTGTATCGAGCTCGAATTAATTAAATTATGACGTTCGAAAGCCCTGTACGAACCATAGGAATAGTATAGGATACGCATGTTATGACATTAGGATTTTCGATGCGTGATTCGTGTAAGACCATGTCTGGGACATTGGCATTGAAGTGAGAAAACGTGTAAGACCATGTCTGGGACATTGGCATCATATATGATTCGTGTAAGACCCTGTCTGGGACAGTGGCATCGATATGTGATCACATGTAAGACTATATCCGGGATATGGCAATGAACAAGCATATTATGATTTTCGTGTATCCTTAGCAATTCCGAATGGTTCAACGGGCAAAGACATGGCAAGACCGGATGTGAGTTCGATTTAAACGATTTAGGTATGTATTAAGTTTATACGAACTTTGAAAGAAAAGGTAAGTGTTGATAATTAAAGTGATTATCCGAACTTTATGAGAATTGGAATTATATATGTATATGGAATTAATTAGGTTTGGTTGTTTCGAAATGAATTATGAATGTTCTTGTGTTAATTTATTTGCTTATGGCTTACTAAGCTTTCAAAGCTTACTTTGTATATTCTTTCTCTGTTTTATAGATATTTAAAGCTAGCTCGAGCTCGGGATCATCGAGGAACGTCATCACACTATCGATATCTATTTTGGTACCTTGAAAGAAAACTTGTGTTTATGACATATGGCATGTATAGTCTATCTTGTTATGGTGGGTTTTGAATTGTATATATATAGCTATGCGAAAATGGCTTGATCATGATGCTAGTGTGGTATATGGATTCATGGTATAAACTCATTTTGGTAAGTGTGCTTAATGGCAATGTATGCACATATATTATGCTTAAATAGTTGGCTAATTAGGTACGGTTGGTGAAGGCAAATAATGAATATGTTATATGATTGTTTTGGTTGATATGCTTTGTTTGAGGTTCGGTAATGAAAGATCAAAATGTTAGGTTTAATATTTGAGTTGAAAATGTGCCATATTTGTGGTTAAATAATTTGATATATGATAGATAGGTACTTTGGTATGATTTGCTTCGGTAATAGTGTTTAAAATTGGTAATAATCATCATTGTATGTGGTAAAATGTAGATACTTGTTTATGTGTATTATATACGCATGCCTATTATGCCGTGTGGATGTTTAAATCTAGACAAACATGCATAACATGTGAATTGGTATAGTCATGACTTAATTAATGGAATAGGTTAATATTAATTCGGTAAATATACATAGAAAAAGGGCGGTTGCATTTAGGGTAAAATGCGTATAATATAAAGACATCAAAGGTATGTGCGGCCATATTGTAATGTTGCTAATGTCGCATATGTGATTGGACATTAAGTTGTATACATATTGGTTCGATTGGTTTCATTATGTACATATACAGAAGTTATGAAATGAAATGTTTGATACTTAGCTAACGAAATTATGTACTGACATATGTTCTGTATATGAAAAGTGAGGATATATGCTTGAGTATGATTTAATTATGAAAATTTCATTAATATGATGGATATAGGGAATCGAATATTGAAAGTATTAAATATGTAACATGGCTTTGATGTATACAAGTTTGGTTCGAATTTGGTAATTATGGAACATGTTCAATTGAGTTTTGATGTATGTTCGAATTGAATTAGTTGAAATTTTGAAATATGCTTATTTGTGATGCATGATTAGTAAGGTATGATTGATTTGAATTGTAATTATGATTCATGTATTCGAATTTAAAATAAATGAATTGTGGATATTCAAGTTTGATAATGTTATAAATGTATCGTTATTCTTTGGTACATGAAAGGTGATAAATGACTGTGCTGAACTATGTTTTGTACGGTAATGCCTCATAACCCTAATCCAGTGACGGATACGGGTTAGGGGTGTTACATTGATTGTAAACTTGTTCAACTACAGATAATCGATGCACATTCTAATCGATCCATCTTTCTTCTTAACAAATAACACCGGTGCCCCCCACAGAGACACATTCGGTCAGATGAACCCCCAATCAAGAAGTTTTTGAAGCTGCGCTTTTAGCTCGGCTAGTTCCTTTGGTGCCATGCGGTAGGGTGCAATGGACACTAGAGCAGTGCCTGGCAATAGTTTAATACCAAACTCTACCTCTCTATCCAGGGGTACTCCGGGTAATTCCTTGGGAAAGACATCCGAGAATTCTCTCACGGTGTGGATATCTCCTATAGAATGCTTTGCGGGAACAAAATCAGATAAGAAGGAAAGGTATACTTCGCACCCCTTTTGGACAAAGTTGTCAGCCAAAAGAGTGGAGATTACATTGGAGAGGTAATCTGGACGATCACCAACCATAACAACCTCATCATTCTCATCCGTTCTCAAAGTGACTCTCTTAGTTGCGCAGTCTATACTGACCCGGTATTGAATGAGCCAATCCATTCCCAGAATCAAATCAAATCTATCAAAGGGTAACTCTATTAGGTCAGCCAGAAATACAATACCCTGACTCTCTAAGGGTACTCGTCTATGTACTCTATCAACCCGAACTGACTTACCCAAAGGACTAATCACAAAAAACTCCCTAGCAGTATTTTCGGCAGTTATACCCAGATTTGTAGAAACAACACTAGCTATATATGAGTGAGTGGATCCAGTATCAATGAGAGCATAGTATGAAATAGAATGAATAAAGAATGTACCTGTAATGACATCAGCATCATTTCTACCCTCGCAGCATCTCACCGCATAAACCAGTGCTGGCTGTTGAGCCTCAGCCTGACCTGCACCTCTACCCAGTGCTCTCTGTCCTCTCCCCGTACCATGACCCCTCTACCAGTACCATGACCCCTAGGTGGTTGCTGAACCACTCTTGGAGGCTGAACAGAACTCGGAGTTGGAGTCTGTGCTGCAGCTGGCACCTGATCTGGTCGACGAAGATAATCCCTAACTCGATGCTCCATCGACCAACAACAGAGGCACGCTCCTAACTTCCTCCAGCACTCGCCTGGATGACGTTTCCCACAACCACTGCAGAGTTGAATCTCGGGCCTCAAGGGCCTATCAAATTTTGCTTGTTTCTTAGAGCATTGTCCAGAACCAGAGGGACCCGAATCGTTCTTAATCCAACTCTGATCCATCTCCCGATCATACCGTTTGCTCTCATTGCGCTGCACCTCTTTCACAATCTTTGCTTTATCAACTAGAACCGCAAATGTAACACCCCAAACCTGGCCCGGACGTTATGGCCGAATCTGGCGATGTCACATTGAAGTGTTTTTCATAAAACAAGTTGTTATCAAGAAAACCCTCTTTTCTATTAGTCCTCTTTTTATTACCTTTCATTGATTCTAAAATGTGTCGTTCGTATCCAAAACGTGAATCTTTATTGAAAAAAAATTATTTACTTTCAGATTGTTTTTAACCTTCAAAACGTCACTTATCGCGGAAGCTTAAAAAAATAGTTTGCGTATTCATGTGCAATTTGTTAAAAAGGTTTTATTTTTGAAAACTCGATTGTCCCTACTACTAGCAGTTATAAATCAAAACAATAAAAATCCCAAATAGTCCATGAAAATCCAAAGAGGCCATTATTACAGTAAATACGCCAAAATAAAATAAAAATTATAATTAATTACTAAAATAGAATGAAATGAGTCGTGTGGCCACCGTTGAGTCCTCCGCTGCACCGATCCGCCTATATCTGGGGATTACCTGTATAGATAAAATAGATGGTTGAGTTTACGAAAACTCAGTGTGTAATCCCATATAAAACAACCAGACAAAAAGAAATCACAATCTGGGCCTAAGCCCATTTCAGTAATGGTTTCAGTTTCAGTTAGGGCCTTGACCCATTACAATATCAATATCAGTTTGGGCTTTAGCCCATCTCAGTAACATTAATGCTAACAAATATGCAATCAGGAAATCCTACCCAACCAGCCTCTACACTCCATCTCCGTCCAACCCTACACTCCATGTGGTGATATAATCAACCCACCCATCCCTACACTCCAAGTAGTACCGATTCTGACTAAAATGATAGTTTACTGGGTGAGCCGCGATAAGTTAGGCTCGAAGCCTTTCCATACACTTCGATCCATATAAACCCATCCCCATGCAATGCATCATACAATCATGTCATGCGAAATCATGGTATCGTATATGTATTTAGTACAGTTTTAACAACATGCTCAAAATACAGTCGTACATATATATATAAAGTACATGGATATAACAGTCATCCAGTCAATTAGGGATCTAGGTAATCTTACTGACCCTATAGTAGGTCCACAGTCGACTCGGGTGACCCGTGCAACCTTAGTAGTCAAACAGTGAAAATGGGCCCACAAGCCCATGTAATTTGCCCATGTAGGCCTACACACCCGTGTGGCCAACAAAGCCCAAAATAGCCTTAGCCGTGTGGATCACACGGCCTGGCCCAATAATCCGACACGCCCGTGTGGGGCCCACACAGCCCAATTTGACCTGGCCCATGAATCGCACATGGCCTGCCTCGACGCCCGTGTCCGATCACACGGCCTACCACACGGGCGGCCGTACTCCCGTGTGGCGTCAACTTTCATGTTTTTTAGTTTTTCACCGATTTTGATTTCCAGGGTCGTGTTTACACACCTAGTTGTGAAAGATGCGCACACAGTCCTCGATCACTCCAGAACCTATGTTCACCCATAAACACTCGATTAATTGCACATCAATCGAATTTAAAACGAACCCTATTCAATACACTTATCCACTTGATCGACAACCACTTACCTTGTTTGAAAAACCGAATCCCTACGCACTTAATCCGTTGGAAATACATGATCACTAGCTCCTAGGTTATTACCTGTAATCCAGCTGAAACCCCTATTAACAATTATCTACAAGAACGATTTAAGCCAAATCGAATACCAACCTACCGAAAGCGCAAACCCGTAGAATAGAAATGGAACACTAAATCGGCAGAGAGCATAAAGAAAAGAGCCGGCACAGTGAGGGAAGAAAATTGAGAGACAATTGACAAGAAAGGAGGAGGAAACGTTTGCCTTAAGAAGAGACAAAACCAAAAGAGAAAAGAAATCAACAGAAAATCAAATAGCAATAATCGGCACCAAAGAACGAGGAATAGTTGACAGAAGGTTTAAGGAATCAAAAGCCAAAGCCGAAATTAGAAAGAAAGCAAATATGATTCGGCTAGGGGACAAAAGCAAATCCAATAGCAAATTCGGTAGAAAAAGAAGGGTTTGAGGAAGAGAACTGTAGCAAAGTGGAGAGGGAAAAGAAGAAAATTCGGCAGAAGATTCTTGGGAAAGAGAAAAATGAAACCGAGATTGCAAAAAGAAAACAAAATAAGAGGAAGGGAAACCAGCAGAAGTTTCGGCAGAGAACTTTTAGAAACCAAAAAAAAAAAAGAAAATTTCGGTAATGGGGAAACAAAAAATCAGAGGGCAATTGTCAGAAATGAAAGAGTGAGGGGAAACCCAAACTTGTAACCACAGTTTGAATGCTCTCAAACTCCTCACTCCTTAATTTTCACACCATATCCCTTAATCCTCTCCCCAAAATCGTCCACCCCTTCCTCAACCACCTAATTCAAAATCCATTCAAACTCTTCAGTATTTCGGCTAAACTAGAACACCCACACGACACAAGCAGCAAAATGAAACACTCCACTGCGCACATCAAGACTCAAACTCAAGATCACCAGCACTTTGCCACTTCACTTAGCCACCAGACCAGCAGGCCCATTCTGACATATTTTACCAACATTTATTTATAAGCCTACTGATTAGAGATAGGGGTTTATTCATTCAAAAACAAAAATTTGCCCAATCTAAGGCTTGAACTTGGGATCTCCCAAACACTCCAAGAACACATAACCACTAAAGCTGACAAATATTTATGTCACAAACATACGAAAATAAATATCTAGGGAATTTTTGGGGTGTTACAACTCTACCCCCTAAAAGAAAATTTTGGCCTCAAAATTTTACCTGATCAGAACAAATGATGATACTGCTGTTGCATCACATCCTCAGGCTCCCACATGGTTTCCTTAGAGCTATGATTACGCCAAAGAACATTAACCAGTGGGATGGATTTTCTTCTTAGAACCTTTACATCGCGATCCAATATCTGGACTGGCTCCTCCTCAAAAGTCAGATCTGGCCTAACCTCGATCTCCTCAACAGGAATAATATGCGTGGGATCAGAACGGTAGCGTCTCAACATAGAGACATGGAACACGTCGTGAATCTGATCTAACTCTGGAGGTAACTCCAACTGGTAGGCAACCAGTCCAACACGTTTCAGTATGCGATACGACCCAATAAACCTAGGGCTCAACTTGCCCTTACGTCCAAACCTCAGTACCTTCTTCCTTGGTGAGACCTTGAGAAAAACGAAGTCCCCCAAAGAATACTCAATCTCTCGACACTTCAGATCCGCATAGGACTTCTGTCTTTCTGATGCTTCTTTCAGTCGGTCTCGAATCAATCTAACTTTGTCATCGATATCAAAAACTAGTTCAGGGCCCAGATCACGTCGCTCGCCCAACTCAGTTCAACACGAAGGTGTGCGACACCTACGACCATATAGTGCCTCGTAAGGAGCCATCTGAATGCTAGAATGATAAACTTTGTTATAAGCAAATTCTGCTAGTGGAAGGTAATCCTCCCAACTACCTCGGAAGTCAATCACACAAATCCTCAACATGTCCTCCAGTATCTGAATCACCATCTCAGATTGTCCATCTGTTTGAGGATGGAATGCAGTACTGTAGTCCAACCTTGTACCCAAAGCTTCATGTAGCTTTTTCTAGAACCGAGACGTGAAGTGAAGATCCCTATTAGATATTATCGAAATCGGTACCCCATGCAGTCTCACTATCTCAGACACATACAGTTTAGCAAGCTTCTGCAAAGAGTAGTCAGTACGAACCAGTATGAAGTGGGCGGACTTGGTCAATCGATCCACGACGACCCATACAGAATCCTTCTTAGTGGGTGTGAGGGGTAACCCACTAACGAAGTCCATAGTTACACGCTCCCACTTCCAAAACAGAATCTTGACTGGCTTCAAAAATCCCGAAGGTAAATGATGCTCAGCCTTAACCTGCTAGTATGTCAAATACTTGGCCACAAATTCAGTAACCTCTCGTTTAAGACCTGGCCACCAGTATAACTCACGAAAGTCTCGGTACATCTTGTTTCAACCAGGATACATAACATAAGGGCTACTATACGCCTCTCTCAGTATAAACTACCTCAATTTAGTATCTTTCGATACACAGATTCTCCCACGAAACCAGAGTACTCCTTCGCTATTCAATCCAAAATCCACAGTATTCCCACTCTCAATCTGTCGGAAGCGAAGACCCAAAGACTCGTCCTCCAACTATTTACCCTTAATCTGCTCTATCCACATCGGTTTAACTTGAAGTTCGGTTAATAGACTACCATCATCGAATAAACTGAGGCGAGCAAACATTGCCCTCAGATCAGACATAGCCCTACGGGTCAGCGCATCGACCACCACATTGGCCTTACCAGGGTGGTATTCGATAGTACAGCCATAATCCTTAAGCAGATCAATCCATCTACGCTTCCTAAGATTCAGCTCCTTCTGAGTGAAGAGGTATTTGAGGCCCTTGAGATCTGTGTAAATGATACACTTCTCACCATACAGATAATGCCTCCAGATTTTTAGTGCAAATACCATAGCGGCCAACTCCAAGTCATGTGTCGGATAATTCACCTCATGAGTCTTAAGCTGACGAGACGCGTACACTACCACCTTACCCTCTTGCATCAACATACATCCTAAACCGACATGTGATGCATCACTGTAAATAGTAAACTCCTTTCAAGACTCTGGCTGTATTAGAACAGGGGCCTCAGTCAGTACAGTCTTAAGCTTCTCAAAGCTCTCTTGCTGCGAATCAGTCCAGTTAAATGGCACACCCTTACGTAGCAGCTTAGTCAAGGGTGCGGCTGTAACATCCTGAAATTGGGCCTAGTAGAGTTGGGCTTATTGGGCCCGAGCGTAGAAGCATTGTTAGAATTTTTTTTTTGAGAATATGAGAATGGCATAATTACAAGTTGGACTTGTTAGGTAAGTGAATTTGGAAGGTTACAGGAAAAATTTTGATTTTTGGCACTTTAGTGAGGAGAGCTAGTGGAAGCAGGATTTAAGAAAATTAATGTGTAGTATTAAGACCCAAGTTGGCCACATGGTGGAGTGGTGGTGGCGTCAGTATGGTAGTAAGGTGGGATGGGGTTCGAATCCCACAAGAAGCTTTTGGAGCTTTTATTTTGTGCTTGAAGAGGAGAAGAGGTTGAGTTGGAGTAGAACTCTACAAGGGGGATGGGTGACTTGGTTAAATAATTTGAATGGGTGATGGAGATGATGTAGGGGAGCAAAAAAAGGAGTGAATCAAGGGACTGGAGGGTGAGAGGTGGTGGTTGGCTGAATGTGGAGTGTGTGGGGAGGAGAAATTCGGCTAAGGGTTGCTTTTGGCAAGAAAATTTGGCATTTTGGTGGAGGAAGCATAAACCGAAACCTTGGTGTGCCATTGGGGGGAGTTTTTCTTTTATTTTTTGGTGCATTTCAGGTTTTTCCTTCACTTTGTTTTGTGCCGATTTTCTATTCATCCCCTTTCTCCCTCTTTTCTACTTTGTTTTGTGCATCGTTCCTTGCCAGATACCTAAACACCTTCTGGTCGAACCACTCCCTTTCATCTCCTTTTCTCACGCTCTTTTCTTGCATCTTTTTCTTTTGTGTACCACCATAGCCGAAACATTCAACCTCTTTTCTTCTAGCCTTCGATCAACCTTTTCTTTTCTTCTAATCTTGGGAGTCTCATTTTATTTAACCCCATAGCTGAAACTTTTGTTCTTCTTCATTGTGCTTCTACCATTTTCTCTATTAACCGAATTGCCTATTTTCTCTAACTCATTAGGGATTGAGCTTATCTTTTTTCTGATCACTCAACATTCGAGTATCGGTAAGTGATTATATCCTTCTCTTTTTAACTGATCTCTCATCGACTATCTTCTTCTTGTGTAAGGCCGTACCTGAATACTCTGCTCCATCTAAAGTCTCGTTTGTTCTCTTTTTGTGTGGAAGCTGAAGCTTTGAGCAACTGTCATTTTTTGGTGGAACTTTGCTAATCAAGAGTTCTTCATGGAGGCTGGTGGTAACCAATCTAAGGGGGGATCAGGAAAAGAGCCTAATGGAAGTGGATCCGTAGCCCCTACTCCCAAGTTTAAACGGTGTAGGGTGTCAGCGGTTCGAGACTCTCTGCCGGGTTGTGGAAGGGAGTCGACATCTGGTTTTGATAGACAAATCGCGGTTGCTCGCTCTAGTGAGGGTAAGTGTTAGTAAATCGTATAGTTAGGTGTTTGGATTTAAGACTTCCAATTCTTTTGTTAATGGTGTGTTATATTTGGAATAGGTGACGACGATCGTGAGTGTGTAGTTCTCTGCGTGATCAGGTGTGTAATCTCACACCCCTCTGAATGTTTGCGTGAGATGTTTTGTGAAACGACCAAATGCCGAAAAGCCGGAAAACCAGCAACTGTGACCACTCAAACGTACGAGCGCTCGTGGTGGTAAATCGAGATATGAATAAGGGCAGTAATTCGTTGAGAGTGACATGAACACCCTCGCGACATTGAGGCTGTAACGGGCCTAACTGGGCCAAAATGGGCCAAATGGGCCCAACGGGCTATCCGGCCCACTTGGGCAAAACTTTTAGAAAAATTGTCGAATGATAACTCTGAATGCCAAATCTGCTAATCTGAGACCGAAATCGTGCCAAATGGGCCATACGAGTGTGTTGGCCCATTTCCATTTTAGGCCCAATAGTTTCGTAGAGACCCAAAAAGGGTTTCGTGTCGCTCGAGGCGACAGTAGGCCTTCGGAAAGGTCGTTTAATGCTAAATTATTGAAATAACCTTGGTGGGTAGATTACTGAAATACCCTTGGTGGGTAAATTACCGAAATACCCTTGGTGGGTAAATTATCGAATTACCCTGGAGGGTAAATGACTGTTATACCCCTAGTGGTAGTTTAGTGATATGGGTGTGATATTTAAATGATTGATTATATTTGTGACATACTGCATACACGAAATATTTATGTCATGACATCATGCATTGGGTTGGGATTTTTGATCGGAGGAAGTGTATTCTGGTGGCTCTGCCACAATTCCGTATAGTGGCTATGCCACGTTTATTCTGTTAATCTGGTGGCTTCGCCACAAATTGCATGATGAGCGGCTTTAAGCGCCATCGAGGTGTGTAGCGGATGGATGGGTTGATTTAGAAATCCCCACAGGTGTGTTGGGTTGGTACGGGTGGTGTGTAGCGGATGGATTATTAGGTTGGGGCTACATTACATTATTTTGCACTATCATGTCTATAGGGCTTCGGCCCAGTCTGTTTCTGTATAGGCTTCAGCCCAGTTTGTTTCCGTTTGGGCTAAGGCCCAGTTTTTATCCGTATGGGCTCAGGCCTAGTTAATGTCCGATTAGGGGATTACACACTGAGTTCTCGTAACTCACCCCTCTCCTTAATCTTGCAGGTGATCCCCAGCACTGAGGATTTGGAGCCGTGGAGTACTTCGTGGTGGCCATACATCGGAACTGTAATTAAATTTCTGTTTTACTTTAATTTGAGATTTATTTTAATTTGGGTTTAATGTTTTGTAGTAAGGCTTTTGGGATTTTATTTTCCTTTAAACTTTCAGTTCGGTTATTTTAAACTGTTAGACGTTTGAAATACTAAGTTTTTCCAAAATGTTAACGAAGGTTTTCAAAACATCACACTCCCACAACTCACTGAATTTGATTTCTGTTTTAAACAAGTTTTTGGGAGATAATAATAATAAGAATAATAATAGCAATAACTACGTTTTAACAATAAACGCGAAACTGAATTTCACAAATAACAAAGCTTGAAGTTTTCAAAAAGGACACGGAGTTTTGATGAAAGCGCAGTTCTTAAACAACCCTTCTATGTGACATGCCAGATCCGGTCATAACGTCTAGGCCGGGTTTGGGGTGTTACATTTTATGGTATCAGAGCTAGGTTACAAAACTCGGCTGTGGAATGGGTTCTAAAACGTTTTTCAAAAATTGGCTTGAGATATGGTTTAGAAAATATATGTCTTTTTGGAAGTATGGCACCCGAGTCTCCGGCACCAAATCCGTAAGTTTTTCTACCTTATATCTGTTGTTATGTTGAAATGATTGTAGTAAAAAACTACTAGAGTTAGTGATAGTATACTGAGACTGCTAGCTATAAGAGCTAAGACTGTAGAGACTGAGACATTAGGAAATTCGATCTGCGAGGACAACTCTTATATCTGCTTTCCATAAGACATTTGTTAATAAATATTGGAATTATAGACTGATTCATAAAACTTTTAATCAGATCAAATCGATTCAGCAATATGAGTACAAGAGGACGCAGACGAGGTACACGCGACCGTAGTAGAGGCCGAGGTGCTAGGGCTGGATCCTCAGCATCGGGGAATATGTCTGAGAGGGAGGCACCGGCGTCGCCAGTGACTGAGACGGGGTCTCATGACTGAGCCGGAACGGATGTGCTGACTCAGCTAGTTAGGGAGGTATTGAAGGCAGTCAAAGAAATTGGTGAAACACTTCAAGTTGGGTGCATGGACTGTAAGAAGAAAGGAGATTGCGGTTCTCTAGGGTCGCAGTCTCGTTCCGTGAAGCATGTTAAGGCATGTCCAAACTTTCCGGCTTGCGAATACTGCAGAAGGCGTCATCCAGGTGGATGCTGGAGGAGGTCAGGAGCATGCTTGAGATGCGGGTCTAAGGAGCATAGGGCTCGGGATTGTTCCATCACCATTAAGTCAGGTATGTTTTGGTTGGATGTGATGTTTGAATGTAGAAAATTTTATGAATGTGAGGTAAGTACCTGTTTGCTTCTGTGGTTGGATATTTGGTTGGGTGAAGAGATTTCTAGATTAGGTTAGAAGTGTATTAGTGTTATTGGAATCAGAGTGCGCAGCGGAAGCGTGGTAAAGTAGTCTATGTTAAACCACTGTTAAATAGCTGGAAATTTTGAGGACGAAATTTCTTTAAGGGGGTAGATTTGTAACATCCCGAAATTGGGCCTAGTAGAGTTGGGCTTATTGGGCCTGAGCGTAGAAGCATTTTAGAATTTTTTTTTGAAAATATGAGAATGGCATAATTGCAAGTTGGACTTGTTAGGTAAGTGAATTTGGAAGGTTACGGGGCTTCTATGAAGTCCTGGGTTTAAGTTAGGCCATAGGAAAAATTTTGATTTTTGGCACTTTAGTGAGGAGAGCTAGTGGAAGCAAGATTTAAGAAAATTAATGTGTAGTATTAAGACCCAAGTTGGCCACATGGTGGAGTGGTGGTGGTGTCAGTATGGTAGCAAGGTGGGATGGGGTTCGAATCCCACAAGAAGCTTTTGGAGCTTTTCTTTTGTGTTTGAGGAGGAGAAGAGGTGGAGTTGGAGTAGAACTCTGCAGGGGGATGGGTGACTTGGTCAAATAATTTGAATGGGTGATGGAGAGGATGTAGGGGAGCAAAAAGAGGAGTGAATCAAGGGATTGGAGGGTGAGAGGTGGTGGTTGGCTGAATGTGGAGTGTGTAGGGAGGAGAAATTTGGCTAAGGGTTGCTTTTGGCAAGAAAATTCGACATTTTGGTGGAGGGAGCATAAATCGAAACCTTGGTGTGCCATTGGGGGGAGTTTTTCTTTTGTTTTCTGGTGCATTTCGGGTTTTTCCTTCACTTTATTTTGTGTCAAATTTCTATTCATCCCCTTTCTCCCTCTTTTCTGCTTTGTTTTGTGCATCGTTCCTTGCCAGATACCTAAACACCTTCTGGCCGAACCACTCCCTTTCATCTCCTTTTCTCACGCTCTTTTCTTTCATCTTTTTCTTCTGTGTACCACCATAGCCGAAACATTCAACCTCTTTTCTTCTAGCCTTCGATCAACCTTTTCTTTTCTTCTAATCTTGGGAGTCTCATTTTATTTAACCCCATAGCCGAAACTTTTGTTCTTCTTCATTGTGCTTCTACCATTTTCTCCATTAACCGAATTGCCTATTTTCTCCAACTAGAATCAGTTCCCCTCTTTTTCCATTTGTTTTCTTCACTATAACCGATACCTCAATTCCTCTCATTTGTTTCTTCTCGCTTCCCTTTTCAAACGTTTTATTCACTCGTAGTTGCTTAAACAGTGTTGGCCGAATCTCTTCTTCCCATACGATTCATCTCTGATCTAAGGTTAGTATTGCTCTTATGCTAGATTCTTGTTCTTGTTCACTTCTTGTTTCTTTACTAAAAGCCGAAGTTCTCACCCTATTTCTTTTGACTAAGGCCGAATCAAGACATTCGTGTTCCGTTTGGTGAGGGCCAAAACTCATTAGGGATCGAGCTTATCTTTTTTCTGATCACTCAACATTTGAGTATCGGTAAGTGATTATATCCTTCTCTTTTTAATTGATCTCTCATCGAATACATTCTTCTTGTGTAAGGCCGTACCTAAATACTCTGCTCCATCTAAAGTCTCGTTTGTTCTTTTTTTGTGTGGAAGCCGAAACTTTGAGCAACTGTCATTTGTTGGTGGAACTTTGCTAATCAAGAGTTCTTCATGGAGGCTGGTGGTAACCAATCTAAGGGGGGATCAGGAAAAGGGCCTAATGGAAGTGGATCCGTAGCCCCTGCTCCCAAGTTTAAATGGCGTAGGGTGTCAGCGATTTGAGACTTTCCGCCGGGTTGTGGAAGGGAGTCGACATCTGGTTTTGATAGACAAATCGCGGTTGCTCGCTCTAGTGAGGGTAAGTGTTAGTAAATCGTATAGTTAGGTGTTTGGATTTAAGACTTCCAATTCTTTTGTTAATGGTGTGTTATATTTGGAATAGGTAATGACGATCGTGAGTGTGTAGTTCTCTGCGTGATCAGGTGTGTAATCTCACACCCCTCTGAATGTTTGCGTGAGATGTTTTGTGAAATGACCAAATGCCGAAAAGCTGGAAAACCAGCAACTGTGACCACTCGAGCGTGCGAGCGCTCGTGGTGGTAAATCGAGATACGAATAAGGGCAGTAAGTCGTTGAGAGTGACACGAACACCCTCGCGACATTGAGGCTGTAACGGGCCTAACTGGGCCGAAACGAGCCAAATGGGCCCAACGGGCTATCCGACCCACTTGGGCAAAACTGTTAGAAAAAATGTCAAATGATAACTCCGAATGCCAAATCTGCTAATCTGAGACCGAAATCGTGCCAAATGGGCCATACGAGCGTGTTGGCCCGTTTCCATTTTAGGCCCAATAGTTTTGTAGAGACCCAAAAAGGGTTTCGTGTCGCTCGAGGCGACAGTAGGCCTTCGGAAAGGTCGTTTAATGCTAAATTATCGAAATAACCTTGGTGGGTAGATTACTGAAATACCCTTGGTGGGTAAATTACCAAAATACCCTTGGTGGGTAAATTACCGAAATACCCTAGAGGGTAAATGACTGTCATACCCCTAGTGGTAGTTTAGTGATATGGGTGTGATATTTAAATGATTGATTATATTTGTGACATACTGCATACACGAAATATTTATGTCATGACATCATGCATTGGGTTGGGATTTTTGATCGGAGGAAGTGTATTCTGGTGGCTCTGCCACAATTCCGTATAGTGGCTATGCCACGTTTATTCTGTTAATCTGGTGGCTTCGCCACAAATTCTGTGATGAGCAGCTTGACTGCCATCGAGGTGTGTAGCGGATGGACGGGTTGATTTAGAAATCCCCACAGGTGTGTTGGGCTGGCACGGGTGGTGTGTAGCGGATGGATTATTAGGTTGGGGCTACATTACATTATTTTGCACTATCATGTTTATAGGGCTTTGGCCTAGTCTGTTTCTGAATAGGGCTTCAGCCCAGTCTGTTTTTGTATGGGCTTCAGCCCAGTTTGTTTCCATATGGGCTAAGTGTAACACCCCTTACCCGGGTTCTACGTCGAAACCGGGCCTGAGCCGTTACCAAACTCAAACCACTTGATCGCCACTTAGGCTCGTCGTAAGTACTCTCTGAAGTCAACTCAACAACCTCATTCTCGACTTACGAGGCCTCACTCATACACACGAGGGCTCTCGAGACTAAACTGAAACTTTTTCCAATCTTAAAATTTTTTTCCTCTTTTATAAAGGTCTCACACGCCCGTGCAAGATTAGACACGCCCGTGCATAGACACACACGCCCATGTCCCCCAACCGTGCCTAAAACCCCAGCATTCTGCCAATGCCCCACGGCCAAGGCACACGCCCGTGCTTACCACCCGTGGTGCACACTGACTACCTTATCACGGCCTAGAGTCTAGACACACGCCCCTGTGGCTAGCCCGTGGCCAACACTCGTTAATCCCACACGCCTTAGACACACGCCCGTGCAAACTAGTCCGTGGTCTAACTCGATTTAAAATACTAACATGGGGGACGACGACGGCCAAATCACACGCCCTGGCCGACGTGTGTCACACATGGCCTAGACACACGCCCGTGTGTCTATCCACATGACCAAGAACAAAGCTATTTGCTAAGCTCTTCTCACCATTATAGCTTACACAACATGCACGCATACAACACATCCATAATCAACTCAAATTGAAGTGTAATCTCACATAGAAAACAACATCTTTGTTTCATATAATGTAATAGCCAACAACCATGGCATTATACAAAATACACTATCCATCTAAAGGCCAACACATCTTAGCCATTTACAACAAAATTCACTAACTTGTCTAGCCCATATACATGCCATATACAAAACATTAAGTCTAATGTACCAGAGTGTGCTGATAATGTGGGCGATCTTCCAAATGATCCTCGTATCTCGATTCAACACCTTTACTCTATAAGATAAGGGAAGAGAAAGAGAGTAAGCTTTGAGCTTAGTAAGTTTACACATAAATAATTAAGCAATATAGTATAAGCTAAACAACAATCAGCATTATACCAACATAAGTAATTCACAACTATGCTTACTCTTTCTATCCCTTACCACATTTCCAACACATCATGAGTCACATACTCATAACCATCGAAATGCACCCCTGCATTCAATGTCACATTTACACAATATACAACACATCATTATTTCAATAATTCATCCACACAGCCAATTAACTTAATTATACATCCACACAACTATTTTACTCAATAATGCAATATCATGGCTAATCCACACAGTTAACCCACACAGCAAATGTCTCGGTGGTTTCGCACTTAGCACACCACAATCAATTAATAAGGTGGTATCGCACTTAGCCTACCACAAAGGTAATCATAGGGGTTTCTCACTTAGCCCACTAAACGATATACCTCACGATAGCATCGCACATATCCAGCTCATCATCAATATGCATTAGGATGGTATCACACTTAGCCCACCTTCTAGCATTATCACAATACATGCACAAGTCTCTTTACTTAATCATTCTACTTAAACCACATAGGTCCTCAATCATTCCCGATCATACATTCATTCACAATTTCTACTACATTCATCCCACATAGGTTCTCAAACATGCTACACACTAGCCAACATTAACAAATTGTAAGTATGAATGCATTATTTGTGTATAGACTTACCTCGATACTCAAAAGTATAGAAATATGCAATTTAGTCCACCACCTTACTTTTGCCTTGTTACGATCCGGGCTTCGTCTTTCTTGATCTATAATGAATAAATCAGCTTATTCAATACACACATTGACTAAATTGACCCACATTTCATACTTTAGCAAAATTACTATTTTTCCCCTAAACTTTCTCATATTTGCACTTTAGCCCCAAGGCTCGTAAAGTGATTTTTATTCAACTTTCTATCCTTTCATGCTGAGCCGAACCACTTACTCAACTAAAGCATTCATCAATTCTCACTAAATCACATATGTATGACCAAACTAAAGTTTTTCACAAACTAGTCCCTACATGCATTTTCATGGAAAATCACTTTGCAAAAGATGTTTCTACTACATCAAGCTTTCATATTCTTCCATAAAACATAAAAATACATGCATGTCATACATATGTACATTTTTGAACATCCATAATAGCTCACCAAATAGCTAAAAATAGCTTACTCTTGCTACTAGGACTTCAAAAATACGAAGAATATAAAAAACCGGGCTTAGGAGCACTTACTAGCAAGCTTGAAAAATTGAAAGAGCCCTAACAATGGCTATTAGAATTTTCTGACTTGGGGAGGAGATGAGCATGATTTTGTCATCTTTTCTCCTTTTTAATCACTTATTTGATAAATGACTAAAATGCCCTTTTTGATAAACTTTCCAATTTAACTCATCCATGCCCACTTTTGTCCAAAAACTAAAAATTGGGAAAATTGCTCATTAAGGACCTCTAATTAATAATCTAAAGCTATTTCACACATATAGCTTCTAGAAACACATATTTTGTAACTTTTGCAATTTAGTCCTTTTGGACAATTCAACCACAACTTCACAAAATTGCTTCATGAAACTTTCACACTAGCATGCATACAAGGCATAAACCTCAATAACTCATTTATAACCCTCGGATTTGTGGTCTTGCACCACTATTCCGACTAGGCCCTAAACCGGGATTTTATAACTCTCCCCCTTTAGAGATTTTTGCCCCCAAAAATCTTACCAGTAAAGAGGTTTGGATGTTGTTCTCTCATAGCTTCTCCCGTTTCCCACGTAGCCTCTTCCACACCATGTTTCTGCCATAACACTTTCACTAGTGCTATGCTCTTATTTCTCAACTGTTTCACTTCTCGAGCTAAGATCTTAATCGGCTCTTCTTCATAAGACATATCCGGTCTTATCTCAATTTCTGTCGAAGGAATCACATGTGAAGGATCGGAGCGATACCATCGCAACATCGACACATGGAACACATTATGAATCTTTTCCAATTTTTACCAAGCAAAGCGAACCGTACGCGCTACAGCCCAATTCTCGCCTCGTGATCTCATACGCCCTATAAACCTTGGACTCAATTTCCTTTTCGTCCAAATCTCATAATCTTCTTCCACGGGGACACTTTCAAAAACACTTTGTCGCCCACTTCAAACTCAATTTCTTTTCTTTTCAAATCCGCGTAAGACTTCTGTCGGTCCGAAGCAGCTCTCAGACTATTACGGATTACTTTAACCTTCTCTTCGGTTTCTTTCACTAGATCGACCCCATGGATCCACTTCTCACTAAGCTTGGTCCAATACAAAGGAGTCTGACACTTACGACCATACAAAGCCTCATACGGTGCCATCTCAGTATACTGATCGATAATCGTTGTTATAGGCGAATTCGATCAAAGGTAGATATCTCTCCCAACTACCTTTGAATTCTAGCACACAAAGATCGAAGCATATCTTCCGTAACATGAATCACTCTTTCAGATCGACCATCGGTTTGCGGATGGAACGCAATCTTTGAAATTCAATCTCGCACTCCATGGCCTCTTGCAACTTCTTCCAAAATCTCAAGTAAACCTCGGATCTCTATCCGATATAATAGACACAGGTACACCATGCAATCTCACTATCTCTGCCACATACAACTCAGCTAACTTATCCAGGGAATAATCAACACGTACTGGAATAAAGTGAGCCGAATTTCTCAATCTATCCACAACAACCCACACAGCATCTCTCTTTCTCAGAGTCATCAGCAATCCCGTTACAAAATCCATGGTAATTCGATCCCACTTCCATTCGGGTACCATTACTGGCTGAAGCAATCTTGAAGGCACTTGATGCTCAGCTTTCACTTGTTGACAAATTAAACACTTTGTCACATACTCTGAAATATCTCTTTTCATACCAGTCCACTAATACAACTTCCTCAAGTCGTTGTACATTTTCATACTACCCGGATGTACTGACAAACATCCACTGTGGGCCTCATGCAAAACCTTTCGAATCAACTCCTCATCCTTAGGAACACAAATTCTGTCACGATACATCAGACAACCATTCAAATCCACTCGAAAATCAAAATCACTTTCTGATCCGCACTTAGCTATCTTAGCTTGCATCTCACTGTCATTTTTCTGAGCCTTACATATCTGTTGAACAAATAGCGGCTTAGCTCTCAACTCTGCCAAAACAGCACCATCGTCAGACAATGCTAAACTCGTGCTCATAACTCTTAGAGCATACAAGGATTTCCTACTCAGGGCATCCGCAACCACATTCGCTTTTCCTGGGTGGTAGTCAATGACTAACTCATAGTCTTTCAACAACTCAAGCCACCGTCTCTGTCTCAGATTCAGATCCTTCTGATCCATCAAATAATTTAAACTCTTGTGATCCGTAAAGATTTGACACTTCTCACCATACAAGTAATGTCACCAAATCTTTAACGCAAAAATAATAGCAGCAAACTCTAAATCATGAGTCAGATAATTTTTCTCGTGCGGCTTTAGCTGCCTCGAGGCGTAAGCGACTACCTTACCCTCTTGCATCAACATGCAACCGAGACCATTAAACGACGCATCACTGTAAACCACGAACTCTTTTCTCGATTCTGGTTGAACCAAAACCGGCGCCTCAATCAACATTGTTTTCAGTCTCTCGAAGCTCTGTTGACATGTCTCAGTCCATTCAAACTTGACATCTTTATGCAATAGTTTCATTATCGGGGTGGCAATCACAGAGAACTCCTTTACGAAACGTCTGTAATATCCCGCTAATCCCAAGAAACTTCGATTTTCGACACGTTCCTCGCCGGTTTCTAATCCATAACGGTGATATCTTACTCGGTCAACTCGACACCATCACGACACCATGTGTCCTAGGAATCCGACCTCTCTGAGCCAAAACTCACTCTTGCTAAACTTAGCATACAACTGCTTATCTCTCAAAGTTTGCAAGACAATTCTCAAATGCGCTTCATGATCGTTCTCATCTCGAGAATAGATCAATATGTCGTCAATGAAGACAACTACAAACTTGTCCACATACGTCTGAAATCACGGTTCATCAGATCCATAAAAATCGCAGGTGCATTCGTCAAACCAAACGGCATAACCAAAAACTCATAATGGCCATACCTTGTCCGAAATGCAGTTTTCAACACATCTTGCTCTTTCACTTTGAGCTGATAATAACCAGACCTCAAGTCTATCTTGGAGAACACTGTAGCTCCCTTTAGTTGATCAAAGAGATCATCAATCCTTGGTAAAGGATACTTATTCTTCACCGTCACCTTGTTCAGTTGTCTATAGTCTATACACAACCTCATAGACCCATCTTTCTTCTTCACGATTAATACCGGAGCTTCCCACGGCGAGTAGCTCGGTCTTGCAAAACCTTTATCTGTCAACTCTTGCAACTGAACCTTCAGTTCTTTCAACTCTACAGGTGCCATTCTATATGGAGCAATTGAAATGGGTGCCATTCCTAGAACCAACTCAATTCCAAACTCGACCTCTCTCACTGGAGGTAATCCGGGTAACTCTTCCAGAAATACATCTGGATACTCACATACCACTGGCACTGTTCCAAACTCTACTCCAACCTCTCGATATTCAACACAAAAGCAAGATAGGACTCACATTCTTTTCTCAAACATTTCTCAGCCACTAGGGAAGAAATCATCACTGGTAGACTATCCGATCCACCTGATTCAACCCGAACCACATCTCCACTCTCACATTTCAAAATAATAAACTTACTACCACAGTTCACTAAGACATTATGGGTAGTCAACCAATCCATGCCTAGGATTAAATCAAACTCATCAAACGGCAACAACATAAGGTTTGCCGGAAAACAATGATTCTCAATCAATAAAGGACAATTCTTACACACTCTGTCCACTAACACATGCTTCCCTAATGGGTTTGACACCTTAACCACTATATCCGTAGACTCAACGGTCATACTCAAACTAGATGCTAACCTCATGCAAATATAAGAATGAGTAGACCCTGGATCTATTAAAGCAATAATGAAGGTTTCATAGAGAGAAAAAGTACCCGTTATCACATCAGGGGAGGATGCTTCTTCGCGAGCGCGAATAGCATACGTCCTCGCAGGTGCCCGACCCTCTGGTCTCGCAGCAAAATCTCTGGGCGCACCTCTACCACTATTCTCGCCTCTCGGGTTCCTTGGTGGTCTACCCCTCGTAGACACATCACTAGGTCTCAGCTCTTACCTTTCTTCCTTTTCATCCATCTCAGGACAGTTACGGATGAAGTGGTCAGGGGAACCACACTTATAACATTTTCGAATATTTCCCCAACACTCTCCGGTGTGATACCTACCACAACTTGTACACTCTGGTTTACTCTTTGTATTGCCCACACTTTCCATCGAGGGAGCTTGGACTCTCAAACCCGAGTGAGTATTGCCCAAGTCTCGATGCGAATAACCCACTGGTGCTGTCGTCCAAGGATTCACTTCCTTGGATCTTTTCGACTGGGCTTTGTATGACCTGCCTATTGGCCTCTTTCTAGCATCTCGGGCTTCACTCACAGCCCTCCTCTTTTCTGAACTCAGCTCCTTGGCCTTACTTGCCCTCTCAACTAATACCACAAATTCTTTCAACTCCAAAATGCCCACTAGGAGTTTGATGTCCTCATTCAGCCCATCTTCGAACCTCTTACATAAGATGGTCTCAGTTGATACACATTCTTGAGCGTATTTGCTAAGCCTAACAAACTCACACTCATATTCCACAACTGTCATTCTTCCTTGATTCAACTCAAGAAATTCCTTCCTTTTTCGATCAGTAAACCTCTGGCTTATATACTTCTTCTGGAACTCTTCCAGAAAGAAGTCCCACGTCACCCGCTCTCTCGGGACCACTAGCGTCAACATTTTCCACCAATGGTATGCCGAATCTCTCAGCAAGGATACGGCACACTTCAAACTCTCTTCAGGCGTACATGAGAGTTCATCGAACACCCTCATAGAGTTCTCCAACCAGAACTCCGCCCTTTCTGGGTCATCATCTACCTTAGCTCTAAACTCCTCAGCCCCATGTTTCCTAATCTTATCCACCGGGGGTTTCGATATCCTCACTACATCCATACCTTGAGGAGCCACTGGATTTGGCTGAGGTATAGAAGGAGGAGGTGGAGGAGGTTGAGCATTAGGGTTCGCTCAAACATAATTCGAATACCAATTACTAATCATCTGGAGAAAGGCATCTCGTGTCTCTTCCTCTTGACCCCTGACCTCGGGTCCACTTTGAACAGGCACGGTTCCTTGCGTAGGAGCCGGCGCATTAGTAGCTGCTTCATCAGCAGTCGATGGATCGGAATCCATATACTATATAAAATAAGATTTAAAATCATCAGAAACCACCACACTATCATTGTACTCTTATGGCATGTATAGCTAGACTCTTACACCTGCTACAGTAGTCCTAGAACCGACTAAATCATAGCTCTGATACAACTAAATGTAACACCCTTTACCCGGGTTCTACGCCGGAATCGGGCCCGAGGCGTTACCAAACTCAAACCACTTGATCGCCACTTAGGCTCGTCGTAACTACTCTCTGAAGTCAACTCAACAACCTTATTCTCGACTTAGGAGGCCTCACCCATACACACGAGGGCTCTCGAGACTAAACCGGAACTTTTTCCAATCTTAATTTTTTTTTCCTCTTTTATACAGGTCTCACACGCCCGTGCAAGATTAGACACGCCCGTGCATGGACACACACGCCCATGTACCCCAACCGTGCCTAAAACCCCAGCATTCTGCCAATGCCCCACGGCCAAGGCACACGCCCGTGCTTACCACCCGTGGTGCACACTGACTACCTTAACACGGCCTAGAGTCTAGACACACGCCCTTGTGGCTAGCCCGTGGCAACCACTGGTTAATCCCACACGCCCGTGCGGCTAGTCCGCGGTCTAATCTGATTTAAAATACTAACATGCAGGGGACGCATGACCAAAGCACACGCCCGTGGGCTGACCGTGTGTCACACATGTCCTAGACACACGCTTGTGTGTCTATCCACATGACCAAGAACAAAGCTATTTGCTAAGCTCTTCTCACCCTTATAGCTTACACAACATGCACTCATACAACACATCCATAATCAACTCAAATTGAAGTGTAATCTCACATAGAAAACTACATCCTTCTTTCATATAATGTAATAGCCAACAACCATGGCATTATACAAAATACACTATCCATCTAAAGGCCAACACATATTAGCCATTTACAACAAAATTCACTAACTTGTCTAGCCTATATACATGCCATATACAAAACATTAAGTCTAATGTACCAGAGTGTGCTGATAGTGTGGGCGATCTTCCAAATGATCCTCATATCTCGATTCAACACCTTTACTCTATAAGAAAATGGAATAGAAAGAGAGTAAGCTTTGAGCTTAGTAAGTTTACACATAAACAATTAAGCAACATAGTATAAGCTAAACAACAATTAGCATTATACCAACATAAGTAATTCACAACTATGCTTACTCTTTCTATCCCTTACCACATTTCCAACACATCATGAGTCATATACTCATAACCATCAAAATGCACCCTGCATTCAATGTCACATTTACACAATATACAACACATCATTATTTCAATAATTCATCCACACAGCTATTTTACTCAATAATGCAATCACATGGCTAATCCATACAGTTAACCCACACAACAAATGTCTCGGTGGTTTCGCACTTAGCACACCGCAATCGATTAATAAGGTGTTATCGTACTTAGCCTACCACAAAGGTAATCATAGGGGTTTCTCACTTAGCTCACTAAACGATATACCTCACGATAGCATCGCACATAGCCAGCTCATCGTCAATATGCATTAGGATGGTATCGCACTTAGCCCACCATCTAGCATTATCACAACACATGCACAAGTCTCTTTACTTAATCATTCTACTTAAACCACATAGGTCCTCAATCATTCCCGATCATACATTCATTCACAATTTCTACTACATTCATCCCACATAGGTTCTCAAACATGCTACACACTAGCCAGCATTAACAAATTGTAAGTATGAATGCATTATTTGTGCATAGACTTACCTCGATACTCAAAAGTATAGAAATATGCAATTTAGTCCACCACCTTGCTTTTGCCTCGGTTACGATCCGGGCTTCGTCTTTCTTGATCTATAATGAATAAATTAGCTTATTCAATACACATTGACTAAATTGACCCACATTTCATACTTTAGTAAAATTACTATTTTGCCCCTAAACTTTCTCATATTTACACTTTAGCCCCAAGGCTCGTAAAGTGATTTTTATTCAACTTTGTATCCTTTCATGCTTAGCCGAACCACTTACTCAACTAAAGTATTCATCAATTCTCACTAAATCACATATGTATGACCAAACTAAAGTTTTTCACAAACTAGTCCCTACATGCATTTTCATGGAAAATCACTTAGCAAAAGTTGTTTCTACTACATCAAGCTTTCATATTCTTCCATAAAACATAAAAATACATGCATGTCATACATATGTACATTTTTGAACATCCATAATAGCTCACCAAATAGCTAAAAATAGCTTACTCTTGCTACTAGGACTTCAAAAATACGAAGAATATCAAAAATCGGGCTTAGGAGCACTTACTAGCAAGCTTGAAAAATTGAAAGAGCCTTAACAATGGCTATTAGAATTTTTGGCAGCTTGGGGGAGAAGATGAGCATGATTTTGTCATCTTTTCTCATTTTTAATCACTTATTTGATAAATGACTAGAATGCCCTTTTTGATAAACTTTCAAATTTAACTCATCCATGCCCATTTTTGTCCAAAAACTAAAAATTGGGAAAATTGCTCATTAAGGACCTCTAATTAATAATCTAAAGCTATTTCACACATATAGCTTCTAGAAACACACATTTTGGAACTTTTTCAATTTAGTCCTTTTGGACAATTCAACCACAATTTCACAAAATTGCTTCATGAAACTTTCACACTAGCATGCATACAAGGCATAAACCTCAATAACTCATTTATAACCCTCAGATTTGTGGTCTCGCACCACTATTCTGACTAGGCCCTAAACTGGGATGTTACACTAAGGCCCAGTTTGTATCCGTATAGGCTCGGGCCCAGTTAATGTCCGAGTAGGGGATTACACACTGAGTTCTCGTAACTCACCCCTCTGCTTAATCTTGCAGGTGATCCCCAGCACTGAGGATTTAGAGCTGTGGAGTACTTCGTGGTGGCCATACATTGGAACCGTAATTAAATTTCCGTTTTACTTTAATTTGAGATTTATTTTAATTTGGGTTTAATGTTTTGTAGTAAGGCCTTTGGGATTTTATTTTTCTTTTAACTTTCAGTTCGGTTATTTTTAAACTATTAGACGTTTGAAATAATGAGTTTTCCAAAATGTTAACGAACAGTTTTCAAAACATCACACTCCCGCAACTCATTGAATTTGATTTCTGTTTTAAACAAGTTTTTGGGAGATAATAATAATAAGAAAAATAATAGCAGTAACTACGTTTTAACAATAAACGCGAAACTGAATTTCACAAACAACAAAGCTTGAAGTTTTCAAAAAGGACACGGAGTTTTGACAAAAGCGCAGTTTTTAAACAACCCTTCTATGTGACATGCCAGATCTGGTCATAACGTCTAGGCCGGGTTTGGGGTGTTACAGAGGCGATCAGTGAAAACCCCTTTACACAACGTCGATAATATCCTGCCAGTCCCAGAAAACTACGGATTTCTGATACAGTCTTAGGCTGCTTCAAATCCTGAACAGTCTCAATCTTTCGAGGATAAACTCTAATCCCCTCAACAGAAACCACATGTCCCAGAAACGTTACTTCACATAACCAGAACTCACACTTACTGAACTTGGCGTACAGTTGATTCTCTCGCAGAATCTGTAGAACCACTCTGAGATGTTCATCGTGCTCATCCTCAGTCTTCGAATACACCAGTATGTCGTCAATAAATACCACTACGAACCGATCCAGATAAGGTTGGAACACTCGGTTCATCAGATCCATAAAAGCTGTTGGTGCGTTAGTAAGTCCAAATGGCATCACTAGAAACTCGTAATGACCGTATCGAGTCCTAAATGCTGTCTTGTGCACATCAGTCTCCTTAACCCTCAACTGATGATATCCTAATTGTAGATCAATCTTGGAGAAAATCGAAGCCCCTCGGAATTGGTCAAAAAGATCATCTGTCCTCGGTAGGGGGTACTTATTCTTTATAGTCAGCTTATTCAGTTGAGGGTAGTCAATACACATACGCATGGATCCATCCTTCTTTTTCACGAATAGAACTGGTGCTCCCCATGGAGACACACTAGGGCGGATGAACCCACGATCCAGTAGCTCTTGAATCTGGGCCTTAAGCTCCACAAGCTCCTTCGGTGCCATTCTATAAGGGGCGATGGACACTGGGGCTGTACCAGGAAGGAGCTCAATCCCAAACTCTACTTCACGATCCAGAGGTAACCCAGGTAGCTCTTCAGAAAAAAATCTGGAAAGTCCTTAACCTTCCTGATATCTTTAACCGAAGAATCCCTAGAATCTGAAACACTGATGTAGGCTAGATAAGCCTCACATCCTTTACGGACCAACTTCTCGGCCCTCAATGCAGAAATTACATTCGATAAATAGTTTCGACGCTCCCCAATTACAACTACCTCACTGTCCTCCTCAGTTCTCAGTACAACCCTCTTTGTGGCGCAATCTAAGCTCACTCGGTGTTTGACTAACCAGTCCATTCCCAGTATTAGATCAATTCTCCAAAAGACAGTTCCATCAGATTAGCAAAAAAGATAGCTCCTTGAACCTTTAGAGGAACGTCTCTAAATAGTTTGTTAACCCTTATTGACTGCCCCAACGGACTCAGTACAGTGACCTCACTCGTAGTGCTCTCAACCAGTATACCCAAGTTTTCAGATACGGTACAAGCTATATAGGAGTGAGTGGATTCTATATCTACCAGTGCTGTATAAGGTACATTATAAATAAAGAACGTACCCGTAATGACGTCCGGAGCGTCTCCATCCTCTCAGTGATGAGCAGCATAAACTAGAGCTAGCTGCCTCGCCTCAGTGTAACCAGCACCTCTGCCCGGTGCTCTTTGACCATGGCCCAGACCATTCCAACCTCTGGCCTGACCACGGCCTCTCAGTGGCTACTGAACTACCCTCGGTGGTGGTGCAGTACCCATGCCAGAAGCTTGCATTTGATCGGACCTCTGCAGACACTCTCTAATACGGTGCTCTAATGAACCGCACCTCAAACAAGCCCCAGTTCTTTTCCAGCACTTGCCCTGATGGCGTCTACCACAATCAGTACATGAATGCTGTCCAGTAGTACCAATAGGAGCCCCAACTCTGGTTGGCCCATCAACTCTGGCCTTTTTCTTAGGCCTCTGAATAGAACTCGAGGGCTCCAAATCCCTTTTATTCCTACCTCTCTCTCGATTTTGGCACTCAGCACGCTTCACTTCCTCGACGATCTTCACCTTATCAACCAGTAGAGCAAAGTCTCGCTCCCTCTGTGGAGCTATCAGTACCCTCAGATTATCCTTGAGGTTATCCTCAAAGCGAACACATCGCTCGTACTTAGTCGCCACCATACTTCGCGTATAGCGGCTCAATCTCAGAAATTCAGCCTCATACTCGGCCACTGATCTATCACCCTTGGTCAAATTTAGGAACTCTCTCTTACGTGCATCCACGTAACTGGCACCCACATGCTTTCCCTAGAAGGCGGTTTTGAAGAACTCCAACGTCAATCGATTGGGCTGAGTGCCCTCCTTAACAGTGAGCCACCACTGATATGCCTCATCTCGTAGCAACAATACAACACCCTTTAATTTTTGCTCGGGGGTGCAGTCCAAGTCGTCCATAATTCTCTCTGTGGCCTCTATCCAGTACTCAGCCACATTAGGGGCAACTCTAGTAAAACCCCTAAAAATCTCGGCTCCATTGGACCAGATTCGTTTCGTAACCGACCCTCGGCCTCTAGTTCCACTATTGGCCCCAGCGACCCTCTCAAGAATCCTTAACATGGCTTGGGACAGTGGTCGTTCCCAGCCGCTCAATCATGAGACCCAGTCTCAGCCACAGGTGAAGCCAGCGTCTCACTAGTTTTCAAATTAGGTATGTGGCCAGATGATAAGGACCTAGCTCGAGCACCTCTACGGCCCCTACCATAGCCTCTTGTACCCCGTCCATGAGTACCTCTTGTGCTCATTGTCTAATTGCAGTTTATCTGTATTTACAGTTTTATGCATCAGTTTACAATTCCAGTTGTCTATTAACAGATATTTTATGAAATCAGTATAAAAAAGTATAAGTTTTGTTTTCGTACGACGTAGTGTCTATCAGTGTCTATCGGTTTTACCACAGTATCCGTATACACTATCCTGAGTGTCTTCAATACAGTTTATCTATAGTAGTCGTAGTATATACTATCTATAGCAGTTTCAGTTTAGAACAGATAATAGTTTCAGTGAACTTACGAGATCGGCACCGGAGACTCGGTGTACCACATATTCAGTAAAAGCATTTCAAATCATTAGAAAATATTTCTTAGAAAGCCAAATCTTAAAACCTAAATCCACAGCCAAGTTTTGTAACCTGGCTCTGATACCGCTAAATGTAACACCCCAAACCCGGCCTGGACGTTATGGCCGAATATGGTGATGTCACATTGAAGTGTTTTTCATAAAATAAGTTGTTATCAAGAAAAACCCTCTTTTCTATTAGTCCTCTTTTTATTACCTTTCATTGATTCTAAGATGTGTCGTTCGTTTCCAAAACATGAATCCTTATTTAAAAAAATATTATTTACTTTCAGAATGTTATTAACCTTCAAAACGTCACTTATCGCAGAAGCTTAAAAAAATAGTTTGCGTATTCCTGTGCAATTTGTTAAAAAGGTTTGATTTTTGAAAACTCGATTGTCCCTACTACTAGCAGTTATAAATCAAAACAATAAAAATCTCAAATAGTCCATGAAAATCCAAAGAGGCCATTATTACAGTAAATACCCCAAAATAAAATCAAAATTATAATTAATTACCAAAATAGAATGAAATGAGTTGTGTGGCCACCGTTGAGTCCTCCGCTGCATCGATTTGCCTATGTCTGGGGATTACCTGTACAGATAAAGCAGATGGGTGAGTTTACGAAAACTCAGTGTGTAATCCCATATAAAACAACCGGACAGAAAGCAATCACAATCTGGGCCTAAGCCCATTTCGAAGAATTTCGATTTGATTAGGGCCTTGACCCATTACAATATCAATATCAGTTCGGGCTTTAGCTCATCTCAGTAACAGTAATGCTAACCAATATGCAATCAGGAAATCCTACCCAACTAGCCTCTACACTCCATCTCCGTCCAACCCTACACTCCATGTGGGGATATAATCAACCCATCCATCTCTACACTCCAAGTAGTACCGGTTGTGGCACTAAAACAGTAGTTTACAGCTGAGCTACCAGTAAGTTAGGCTCGAAGCCTTTCCATACACTTCGATCCATATAAACCCATCCCCATGCAATGCATCATACAATCATGTCATGCCAAATCATGGTATCATATATGTATTCAGTACCGTTTTAACAGCATGCTCGAAATACAGTCGTGCATATATATACAATATACATGGATATAACAGTCATTCAGTCAATTAGGGATCTAGGTAATCTTATCGACCCTACAGTAGGTCCACAGTCGACTCGGGCGACCCGTGCAACCTTAGCAGTCAAACAGTGAAAATGGGCCTACAAGCCCATGCAATTTGCCCATGTGGGCCCAGACGCCCGTGTGGCCCACTAGGCCCAAAATTGCTTTAGCCGTGTGGATCACACGGCCTGGCCCAATAATCCGACATGCCCGTGTGGTTCACCCGTGTGGGGCTCACACGGCCCAATTTCGCCCGGCCCATGAATCGTACATGGCTTACCTCGTCAATGACACGCCCGTGTCCGATCACACGGCCTACTACACGAGCGGCCGTACTCCCGTGTGGCGTCGACTTTCATGTTTTTTGATTTTTCACCATTTCCAGGGTCGTGTTTACACACCTAATTACGAAAGATGCGCACACAGTCCTCGATCACTCCAGAACCTATGTTCACCCATAAACACTCGATTAATTGCACATCAATCGAATTTAAAACAAACCCTATTCAATACACTTATCCACTTGATCGACAACCACTTACCTTGTTTGAACAACCGAATCCCTATGCATTTAAGCCGTTGGAAAAACATGATCACTAGCTCCTGGGTTATTACCTGCAATCCAGCCGAAACCCCTATTAAAAATTATTTACAAGAATAGTTTAAGGCAAATCGAATACCAACCTACCAAAAGCGCAAACCTGTAGAATAGAAATGGAACACTAAATTGGCAGAGAGCATAAAGAAAAGAGTCGGCACAGTGAGGGAAGAAAAAGGAGAGACAATCAACAAGAAAGGAGGAGGAAATGTTTGCCTTAAGAAGAGACAAACTCGAAAGAGAAAAGAAATCAACAGAAAATCGAATAGCAATAATCGGCACCAAAGAACGAGGAGTAGTCGACAGAAGGTTGATGGAATTAAAAGCCAAAGCCGAAATTGGGAAGAAAGCAAATATGATTTGGCTAGGGGACAAAAGAAAATCCAATCGCAAATTCGGCAGCAAAAGAAGGGTTTGAGGAAGAGAACTGCAGCAAACTGGAGAGGGAAAAGAAGAAAATTCGGCAGAGGATTCTTGGGAAAGAGAAAAATGAAACTGAAATTGCAAAAAAACAAAATAAGAGGAAGGGAAACCAACAGAAGTTTCGGCAGAGAACTTTTAGAAACCAAAAAAAAAGAAAATTTTGGTAATGGGGAAACAAAACATCAAAGGGAAATTGTCAGAAATGAAAGAACGAGGGGAAAGCCGAACTTGCAACCACAGCTTGAATGCTCTCAAACTCCTCACTCCTTAATTTTCTCACCATATCCTTTAATCCTGTCCCCAAAACCGTCCACCCCTCCCTCGATCACCTAATTCAAAATCCATTCAAACTTTTCAGTATTTTGGCTAAACTAGAACACCCACACAGTACAAGCAGGAAAATGAAACACTCCCCTGCGCACACCAGGACTTGAACTCCAGACCACCAGCACCTTGCCACTTCACTTAGCCACCAGACCAACAGGCCCATTCTGACATATTTTACCAACATTTATTTATAAGCCTACAGATTAGAGATAGGGGTTTATTCATTCAAAAAAAAAAAAATTTGCCCAAGCTAAGGCTTGAACTTAGGACCTCCCAAACACTCCCAGAGCACATAACCACTAAAGCTGACAGATATTTGTGTCACAAACATACGAAAATAAATATCTATGGAATTTTTTGGGCATTACAACAAAAACCCTCTCCCTTTGAGGAGCTATAAAAACTTTCAGATCATATCGTAACCCTTCCTCAAATTTCATGTACTTATCATAATCAGATGCTACTAGAGCCTGTGCATACCTACTCAGTCGCAAAAACTCGGCTTCATATTCAGCCATAGATTGACCGCCCAGAACTAGACTCATAAACTCGCATCGGCGAGCCTCCACATAACTCACCCCCACATACTTGCTCTGGAAGGTGTTCTTGAAATAATCCCAGTTAACTTGCTCGGGCTGAGCACCTTGCCCAACTATCAGCCACCACTTATAAGCCCCATCCTGAAGTAGGGACACAGCACCCCTCAATTTCTGAGTGGGAGTGCAATCAAGATCGGTCATGATACGCTTGGTAGCCTCAAGCCAATACTCAGCAACAGTAGGGGCGACTCCTATGACACCCTTGAACAATTCAACCTTATTTCACCGGAGTCGTTCAGTAACCGACCCTCAGCCTCCCGATCCAGAATGGGTACCTGTGACCCTCTCTAATGCTAAAATCATGGCCAGGGACAATGCGTCGTCCCTAGTTGTCGGAGTCCGAGACTCCGTATCAATAGTAGGAGTACCAACTGCCTCGCTGGTCTCCATATTGGGCATACTACCCATAGAGGATGACTCCGCTGAACTCCTCCTCGGTGACATCGACGCCCATGAGTTCCAAGTCCAAAACTACCGCGCGAACTCATAATGGCAATCTATCTACAATGTCAGACTGTACAGATTAGTTCAAACTTCCAACAAAATATTTTAACTAGTTTATATCAAAGCGTTTAACTAAATATCATTTTATGTAGTACAGTGCTTTAGTTAACCTTTATAAAAAAACATAAATGCTTACAGGTTCAGCATCGAAGGCTTGGTCATTTATTAATTTTTTAGTTTTTAGATTAACCCAGATATCATATTTTTATTTAACTACTCTTTATCACACATTATGAGCCCAAACACAGTCCGAATGTTGACAAACTTGGTGATAAACCGTAAAAGTAACATATTTTAAGCCCACATTTAGTATGCTTTTGGATGATTTATCCCTTATTTTATGTAATCTGGTGCTCTTAATCTTTTGTTTTCATGTTTTATACTCAGGGAAGCACCGAAGGATGAAAAGAACGGAAAACGGGCTTAAAACGGGCCAAATGGGCCAGATCACAAAATCAGCACAGCCTGGGCCCAAGACCACATGGCCGTGCCTCATCAACGGACTCCACACGGCCTGGCCACAATTTACACGGGCGTGTGCCATGGCCGTGTCCCTGCCGTGACAAAGAGAAATTTCACTCGGATTAGGATACTTAGAGGCGAAGTAACACATTCCGAAGCCTATATAAACACCCTAAGTATGACCTAAAAAGGGGAGCCCAAGGCTTTTGTCAAGGGGCGCCTTGGTAAGCCAAAGAAGGTAGATTTATGGGGATTCACTCGAAGATAGCCAGTTGATTCATCTCAAGAAGCCAGAATTATACTCTAGATGGAGGATCTCCTCTTCAATTCCTTCAGAGGGTTTTAGGGACTACTTATGTTTTGTTTTATCTTTTCTTCTGAGATGTTTTCTTTTATCGTTATGAACTAAACCCTCAGATACCTGAGGGAGATGAAACTTAGATGAATCTTGTTATCGTTTGCTGAACTATATGATAAATATTTGACTTGTTCTTAATTTTGTGTTCTTAATTCTTGTGTTGATATTTCGCGGATATTAATTCAAGTTTGATGTGCTTAGGTGGAGGAGTAAAAGTCCCTGCCTAAGAGTAGATCTAGCATAGTTAAGCAGAGTTGATCGCACGCCTAGAGATAGGGTGACGAGATTTTGCCAGATTAGGGTGAAACCTAATATGGGATTCCATAGATTGAGTTAATGCAATTCTAGGGGTTTTAATTAGAAAGAGATTTCAATTAATCAACCTAGGGTTAGACGTTATTCGCTTCGAGAGAGGGTTTAATATACATTAGGGAATAATACGGATCAAGTCAAATGAATAAATCGTCTGGTTTAGAGTTAGATAACAAGTGAAGTCTAGGTGGATTCTTCCTCGGGTATTGTCCTTATCAACTGGTTTTTCCCAAAAGTATTTCCCCAAAGTTATTCTTCTTTGTCTTAGAGTCTTTAGTTTAGTAATTAGTTAATTTAGATTTAAACAACAAATTCCCTTTATTTTAGGCTAGATGATAAAAAGAAAGTTAGTATTAGTACTTTTAGTTCCTTTGGGTTCGACATTCCGGTCTTGCCTTAACTATACTACTGTTCGATAGGTACGCTTGCCTCAAATCGTCGTCATAGTTAGTTTCCAGGTTCGATCATTCTCATTTATAAATTTTAAGACTTTGACATCGCATAAAACAACGATCAAGTTTTTGGCGCCGTTGCCGGGGAACTAAAATATTAAGAAAGCTCAATTTTTATTACTTTAGCCATTTTTATTTTCTGCAATTTACTTTTATTTCTTAGTCTGTTTTTAATTTTTCGTTCTTTCATTCCTTTCAGGTACGTCTATTTTATGACTAGAAGGAACCCGACAGGACCCCTACTTTACGACAGTGAAATTGAAAGCACAGTTCGCAGAAATCTTAGAGAGATAAGGCGAAGCTTAAACTACATAGAAAAAGAGCGAGAAGACGAAGTTGCTACCACTGAAGAGATGGCTGAAAACCATCCGCCACCTCAAGAGATGTGTAACACCCCTTACCCGGGTTCTACGTCGAAACGGGGCCTGAGGCATTACCGAACTCAAACCACGTGATCGCCACTTAGGCTCATCGTAACTACTATCTGAAGTCATCTCAACAACCTCATTTTCGACTTACGAGGCCTCACTCATACACACGAGGGCTCTCGAGACTAAACCAGAACTTTTTCCAATCTTAAAATTTTTCTCTTTTATACAGGTCTCACACACCCGTGCAAGATTAGACACGCCCATGCATGGACACACACGCCCATGTCCCCAAACCGTGCCTAAAACCCCAGCATTCTGCCAATGCCCCACGACCAAGGCACACGCCCGTGCTTCCCAACCGTGGTGAATCCTGACTTCACACACACGGCCTCAAAGCCTAGTCACACGCCCGTGTGACTAGCCCGTGGTCTATCCTGACTTAAAATGTTAACATGCAGGGGATGCACGGCCAAGTTACACACTCGTGGATTGACCGTGTGTCATGTGTCTATCTACATGGACAAGAACAAAGCTACTTGCTAAGCTCTTCTCACCCTTATAGCATACACAACATGCACTCATACAACACATCCATAATCAACTCAAATCGAATTGCAAACTCACATAGACAACTATAACTTTTCATATAATAAGGTAGCCAACAACTATGGCATTATACAAAATGATCTATCTATCTAAAGGGCAACACATCTTAGCCATTTACAACAAAATTCACTAACTTGTCTAGCCCCTATACATGCCATATACAAAACATTAAGTCTTATGTACCAAAATGTGTTGATAGTGTGGGCGATCTTTCAATTGATCCTCATATCTCGGTTCAACACTTTCACTCTATAAGACAAGGGAAAAGAAAAGGAGTAAGCTTTGAGCTTAGTAAGTTTACACATAAACAATTAAGCATCATAGTATAAGCTAAACAGCAATTAGCATTATACTACCAAAAGTAATGAACAACTATGCTTACTCTTTCTAACCCTTACCACATTTCCAACACATCAAGAGTCACATACTCATAACCATCGAAATGCACCCCTGCATTCAATGTCACATTTACACAATATACAACCCATCATTACTTCTCAATAATTCATCCACACAGCTAATTAACTTAATAATACATCCACACAGCTATTTTACTCAATAATGCAATCACATGGCTAATCCACACGCTTAACCCCACAGCAAGAAATGTCGGTGGTTTCGTGCACTTAGCACACCACAATCGATTAATAAGGTGGTATCGCACTTAGCCTACCACAAAGGTAATCATAGGGGTTTCTCACTTAGCCCACTAAACGATATACCTCACGATAGCATTGCATATAGCCAGCTCATCGTCAATATGCATTAGGATGGTATCGCACTTAGCCTACCATCTAGCATTATCACTACACATTCACATGTCTACTTACTCAATTAAACATCCATTCACAATTCTACTACATTCATTCTACTTGGACCACATAGGTTCTCAATCAATCTCGAACAAGCTACACACTAGCTATCATCAACAAATTGTAAGTATGAATGCATTGTTTATGCATAGACTTACCTCGGTACTCAAAAGTATTGAGACTTGCAATTCAGTCCACCACCTTGCTTTTGCCTCGGTTTCGATCCGGGCTTTGTCTTTCTTGATCTATAATGAATAAATCAGCTTATTCAACACATACATTAACTAAATTGACCCACATCTCATACTTTAGCAAAATTACTATTTTGCCTCTAAACTTTCTCATATTTATACTTTAGCCCCAAAGGCTCGTAAAGTGATTTTTATTCAACTTTCTAGTCTTTCATGCTTAGCCAAACCACTTATTCAACTAAAGATATCATCAATTCTTACAAAAACACACATGTATGACCAAACTTAAGATTTTCACAATCAAGTCCCTACATGCATTTTCATGGAAAATCACTTAACAAAAGATATTTCTACTACATCAAGCTTTCATAATCTTCCATAAAACAACAAAATACATGCATGTCATACATGACCACATTTTTGAACATCCTTTATAGCTCATCAAATAGCTAAAAATAGCTTACTCATGCTACCGGGACTTCAAAAATACAATGAATATTAAAAACGAGGCTAGATGCACTTACTAGCAAGCTTGAAAATTTGAAGAACCCTAGCTATGGCTTCCTTCAAATTTTCAGCAATGAGGGGAAGAAGATGAGCATGATTTTGTCATATTTTCTCATTTTTAATCACTTATTTGTTAAATGACCAAAATGCCCTTTTTGATAAACTTTCTATTTTAACTCATCCATGCCCATTTTTGTCTAAAAATTAGAATTTGGATAAATTGCTATTTAAGGACCTCTAATTAATAATCTAAAGCTATTTCACACATATAGCTTCTAGAAACACACATTTTGCAACTTAGTCCTTTTGGACAATTCAACCACAATTTCACAAAATTACTTCATGAAACTTTCACACCAGCATGCATACAAGGCATAAACCTTAAAAACTCATTTATAACCCTCAGATTTGTGGTCTCGCACCACTATTCCGACTAGGCCCTAAACCGGGATGTTACAAGATGGCCGAAAATCATGCTCCTCGAACTATGTATGATTATGCTAAACCTAGTTTAACAGGAACTGAATCTAGTATTGTTAGACCTACTATTGCTGCAAATAATTTCGAATTGAAACCTAACACTATATAGATGATACAACAGTTTGTTCAGTTTGATGGTTTGCAGGATGAGGATCCTAACACACATTTAGCAAATTTTCTAGAATTTTGCTATACTTTCAAAATAAATGGCGTTATTGACGATGCCATCCATCTTCGGTTATTTCCCTTATCTTTGAGGAATAAAGCCAAACAGTGGTTGCATTCTCTTCCACGAGGGTCAATCACTACATGGGATGAAATGACCAAAAAATTTTTATTAAAATATTTTTCGTCGGCCAAAACGGCCAAGTTAAGGAATGATATCTCTTCTTTTGTGCAGAGAGATTTAGAAACACTTTACGACGCATGGGAGAGATACAAAGATTTGCTGAGAAGATGTCCACACCATGGTTTACCCTTGTGGCTACAGGTCCAAACTTTTTACAATGGTGTTAACCCTTCAACAAGGCAATTAATCGATTCAGCCGCTGGCGGAACTCTGAATAACAAAACTCTTGAAGCAGCTTACGAGTTTATAGAAGAGATGTCACTGAATAACTATCAGTGGCAAGTCACAAGGACAAGGCCAACAAAAGCAGCCAGAGTTTATAACCTTGATGCAGTAACCATGCTATCAAATCAGGTAGAGATGTTACATAAAAAATTTGATGGTGTATATGGTTCCTCGCAGGTACAACCAGTTATGCAGTGCGACACAAGTGCAGGCGTGGCGAATCCTAAGTACCCACCCTACGGATAGGGCATGGAGAGCCAACAAATGAACTATATGGGTAACGATTTTCTGATATAATAATAACCCTTATAGTAATACTTATAATCCAGGTTGGAAGAACCACCCCAATTTCTCATGGGGTGGTCAAGGAAACCAAAGGCAACAACCACCTCAAAACTTCCAACAACAACCCTATCCACAGGAAAAGAAGCAGAACCTTGAGGAGATGCTGACAGAATTCATAGCAGTCACAGAAACAAAATTTGAAAAACAGGAAGCATCAATACAGGAGCTCAAGGATCAAATCGGGCAACTTGCTAAGCAGATCTCTGAGAGACCACAGGGAACACTACCGAGAAACACCGAGACTAACCTAAAGGAGCAAATCCAAGCCATAACAGCTCAAGAAAGTGAAGGGTTAGTCGAGTCCAATTCAAGGCAAGAGAATGTGGTCGAAGAAGGTAAGGTTGAGGTAAGTAATAATAAGCCAAAACCGGTAATTAAAGAGTACCAACCTCGCATACCATATCCCAAAGCAATGAATAGAGACGACATAGAGGAACAGCTCGGTAAGTTTCTTAAACTTTTAAAGAAATTACATATAAACTTACCGTTACTTGAAGCTCTTTCGCAGATGCCAGATTCTAGAATATTTTTAAAAGATCTATTGACGAAAAAATGAAGGATAGACAAGGCATCACATGTGGAACTAAACGCAATGTGCTCGGAAGTATTGCAAAATAGACTACCACGGAAGTTAAAAGATCTAGGGAGTTTTACAATTCCATGCTTAATTGGTAGTTTATCTATTGATAATGCGTTAGTTGATTTAGGGGCAAGCATAAATGTCATGCCTTATAAAATGTTTAAATAACTAGGTCTAGGGAAACCCAAACAAACTAGGATGAGCATTCAATTAGCTGATAAAACTATTCGAATTCCTAGGGGTATAATCGAAGATGTGTTAGTAAAGATTGATAAATTTGTAGTCCCAGTAGACTTTGTAGTTTTAGACATGGATGAGGACAATAGTATCCCCTTAATCTTAGAAAGACCCTTTTTAGCAACTGGCAGAACTAAAATTGATGTGGGTACAGGTGAAGTAATACTCCGTGTAGGTGACGAATCAATCAGTCTTCAGGCTTTCGATGCAGCTAGGACATCGAGCAACCAAGGTGAGAAAATAAATTCTATTAATGACCATTCGGTTAAACCTTCTTTCCAGGAAGCACCACAAAACTACACACCCGAGCCAGATCCTACATCTCATAACAATAAGGAAATAACTCATGAGGACCGAAGGCTTCAAGTTGATGACCTAGACGATTAGAAGACGCATTTCAAGGAAAAACTAGGGATACACAAAGCAGAACCAAAGCCACTCTACGAGACAGACAAGTTCAAAATTGGAGATCAGGTATTGATAGATAAAGCAGATCCTCGAATATCTCCTCCTAACCCTGATACAAACAAAGAAATCCCTTTAAGGGAAATCAAAATTTTCCCATACAGAACAGTCGAGGTAAGTAATCCTATTTTTGGCACTTTTAAAGTAAATACTACTCGACTCAAACTTTATCATAGAACTGATAGCATGAGAGAGGATGTTCAACTCTTCAAACCACCTTGATTATGCGAATGAGAGGTAAGTCTAGCTTAAGACTTTAAACGAGCGCTTCTCAGGAGGCAACCCGAGTACTAACTCCATTAATTCTTACATTTTTACTTTTATTTTTCCTTTTCAGCAATTAATTTTAAACTAACCAAAGTGCAGATTTCCAGACCACACGGCCTTACACACGGCCGTGGCCGTGGATGTGTGGATGCACTGAATCTTCGTACTGACATGGCAGAGATGGTACGAGTCAGGTCGGATCATATCTTCGAGTCATGGACCCAACTACCCCGCCACGGCCGTGCGATGCAGCCGTGGCCAACACTGATAGATTATACACGGGCGTGGCGACCTAAACATGGACGTGGGAGAAATGAACGAAGCACAACACGGCCATACGAGGCAGCCGTGTGATTCAACACGCCCATGGTACACGGGCGTGGGGTCGTGCCAAGACTAAAAATCTATTTAAACCCCCTCCTTTTTTTCTTCTCCCCTATTCACTTTCAACCCCCACCCCTTTCATTTTTCCCATTCTTCTTCTAACAAAGCCCCTGATCTACCACATTTATGTCGAAGAGGCGGAAGGATCCAAGCACAGCCTCCCTGTGGGAGACCGATCTACATAAGTTCATGCCGGCCGATTCATTTACTCGACAAGCCAGGGGTCTTTGAGACCAATTAATTCTTCTTCTTCTTTACTCTTCTCCTTTATTTTCCTTATCTTTACTTCTCTTCTGCTTAATTTAGTTTATTTTATTGTATTTTCTTGGTTTTAGGTTCTACAGGCTGCTAGGGAATCACACCTCGAGCACAACCACCACTTCACTGCAGCCTTAGAAATCACGCCCACCTCGCGAACCATCCAACAATAAGGACTCTATGGTCCATTAATCTTTTCTTTTAATTTTATTTCACTTTTTATTTTCTGTCACTTTAGCTTGCTTTTCTTTAATTATTTAATTAGTATAGTTTAATTATTCTTATTATATCCTGGCTAATTCTCCATGAGTTACCCAATTTCTTCATCTAGTGCATCAATAGTGGGAAACCACCACACCATGACCACTGCCAACTCCAGCTCGGGCTGAAATTCCAACGTATTTTCCACATCCTCCAAGGATTTCATCCATAATTCAGGAAGTTTCACTTCTCCCCATATCTTATGATTTTATTATTATTGTGTTATTATCTATCTTTGTACATTGAGGGCAATGTACATCTTAAGTGTGGGGGGGTTAACTATAGTATTATTTGAAAATCCCCGAATTATGCCTTGTCCTAAAGTAAGTTTCTCATATTATAATTAGAATGAAATTCCTTTGATTTATGATTTTTGTTGACGTGTCTTGGATTAAGTCATTGATAATTGTGCATTGATAATAAAATTATAAGATACTAGAGAGTCAAGCATGATAAGTCTATTTTTCAGAATTAAAAATTTTTCTAGGTTGTCTACCTGAATTTAAATATTACTTTGAAGTTTGAAATTTACGAGGCCAACATCAAAAACCCATAATTTTTGTGAGACTTTGACCCTTACAGAGCATATATTCTTTTTCTTGCTCACTTTATTGATTATGAGTGTGTCAACATTGATTTGTTATTCTAGAACTTGCATCGATTATACTTGTCGAGACCACACTTTTGATTTGATATACAGAGATGATGAAGGCACCTAGGATTTAACCCACTTACTCCACTAAAAGCCTACCTTCACAATTAACCCCTAGCGAACCCCGTTTAATCCTAACAAACCTTTTTATCAACTCAACCACTAATATTAACCCAAAACCCTTCATTTTTGTTATCACCATTCCTTTTAACTACCCTTATATCGAGATTTGATTTGATCAATTGCCTATTTATTTTGATAGTAAATACATCATTTATTATGTATTTGTGAATTGTTCTTAAAAAAAAACAATCAAAGTATATTCATTGTTAGTTTTGTAATTAAAGGAGCTTATACGTCTAAATTCCAAATATTGAAGAAGAAGCTCGTATTATTAGTATTATTAGTTTTCAATTGATGTAATTACTTATATTCAGTTTGTTGTTTCTGGTTAGGTAATTTGTCAGGTCAATCTCGATTCTAACCCTCTAATTCGGCCTTTATCCACACCTTAACCCAAGCCCCGTTACAACCCTGTAAAGACCTTTTGATTTGTGCATCATTTTATATTATAGTGGTGGAGCTTTGATTTTCATGCAAGCCTATGGGATTAACTTTTCAGGTTTGACGTTTGAGTGCTTAATTTTGAACCTTAAACAGTTTGAGTGATTTGAGTGAATCTTTAGTGAGGATGTCAATTCTTGTAGGTTTTGGATCAGAGGTAATTATTTAGATGAGGGGAAACACCTATGTTTTGTGCTACAAATGTATGACTTAGATTGTTTGAATCTTTATAACTCTTTGAGTTGAATTATCCATGTATAAATTATCTTTGAATTATGATGAAACACTATCAATGACAATTATGAATTGAAGGAAGTTTGTTTTAATTATGAGTCTAGAATTTTGCTTGAGGACAAGCAAAAGCTTAAGTGTGGGGTATTTGATAAACCGTAAAAGTAACATATTTTAAGCCCACATTTAGCATGCTTTTGGATGATTTATCCCTTATTTTATGTAATCTGGTGCTCTTAATCCTTTGTTTTCATGTTTTATATTCAGAGAATCACCGGAGGATGAAAAGAACGGAAAATAGGCTTAAAAAGGGCCAAATGGGCCAGATCACAAAATCAGCACGGCCTGGGCCCAAGACCACACGGCCGTGCCTCATCAACGGACTCCACACGGCCTGGCCACGATTTACACGGGCGTGTACCATGGCCATGTCCCTGCCGTGACAAAGAGAAATTTCACTCGGATTAGGATACTTAGAGGCGAAGTAACACATTCCGAAGCCTATATAAGCACCCTAAGTATGACCTAAAAAGGGAAGCCCAAGGCTTTTGTCAAGGGGCGTCTTGCTAAGCCAGAGAAGGCATATTTGTGGGGATTCACTCGAAGATAGCCAGTTGCTTCATCTCAAGAAGCCAGAATTATACTCAAGACGGAGAATCTCCTCTTCAATTCCTTCAGGGGGTTTTAGGGATTTCTTATGTTTTGTTTTATCTTTTCTTCTGAGATGTTTTCTTTTATCGTTATGAACTAAACCCTCGGATACGAGGGGATGAAACTTAGATGAATCTTGTTATCGTTTGCTGAACTATATGATAAATATTTGACTTGTTCTTAATTATGTGTTCTTAATTCTTGTGTTGATATTTCGAGGATATTAATTCAAGTTTGATGTGCTTAGGTGGAGGAGCAAAAGTCTCTGCCTAAGAGTAGATCTAGCATAGTTAAACGGAGTTGATCGCACGCCTAGAGATAGGGTGACGAGATTTTGCCAGATTAGGGTGAAACCTAATATGGGATTCCATAGATCGAGTTAATGCAATTCTAGGGGTTTTAATTAGAAAGATATTTCAATTAATCAACCTAGGGTTAGACGTTATTCGCTTCGAGAGAGGGTTTAATATACATTAGGGAATCTTACGGATCAAGTCAAATGAATAAATCTTCTGGTTCAGAGTTAGATAACAAGTGAAGTCTAGGTGGATTCTTCCTCGGGTATTGTCCTTATCAACTGGTTTTTCCCAAAAGTATTTCCCCAAAGTTATTCTTCTTTGTCTTAGAGTCTTTAGTTTAGTAATTAGTTAATTTAGATTTAAACAACAAATTCCCTTTATTTTAGGCTAGATAATAAAAAGAAAGTTAGTATTAGTAATTTTAGTTCCTTTGGGTTTGACATTCCGGTCTTGCCTTAACTATACTACTGTTCGATAGGTGCGCTTGCCTCAAACCATTGTCATAGTTAGTTTCCAGGTTCGATCATTCTCATTTATAAATTTTAAGACTCTGACATCGCATAAAACAACGATCACCTGGCTCTGATATCACTGAATGTAACACCCTAAACCCAGCCTAGATGTCCAAACCAAGTCCAGAGGGTTACATTGACGGTATTAATAAAACTACATTTATAAACGCAGTCAAAATGAAATCATTCAACATTTTATAACTATCACAGTAATCAACTAACTGTTTAATCTTCCCAAACATCATAGTGTCAGAGAAAGCTAAAATTACTATTAGAAAGTTTAAAGAAAAGATAATCTGATTGACCGAGCTCCCGTAGAGCGAACCGGTTCAAGTTTGGAAACCACCTGAAATCCAATCAACGACGAAGTGAGTTGTGAACCTAGTGCATTAAAGAAGTTCATACAATTGAAGCACATATGTCAGATAATTTCTCGAATCCCAAGATTCAATTAGATAACAAAAGTAATTCCAATTTCAAATTCATAATAGATCAGATATATATATATGTAGTTATTCCTACCCCCATCCACTACACACCATCTTCGGCCATCCCAACACACTGTTAAGGGCATTTAATGCCCAACCAACCCTACACACCACAAAGTGTCTGTCAGACACGTTTATAGAGATGCAGACTAGCTGCTAGATGGAAATGCGACGAAGCGCCAGATTCATATATATACATCGTGGCTTAGCCACTAATTCAGAGAAGATTACTTCTTCCTTCACTAATCGGCTGTTAACATCACAACAATAATGTGCAAGCGTACACTATCGATGCAAGTATAGTAGACAGATATGATTTTGTCAGATATCGATCCCATAAGGATGGTTGTCTTTTGTCTATCAATGTCAGTGCAATAAATAGTTGGGAATGAGATAAATTGTGAGTGTAGTTGTCGATGCAATAACTTAAAAACAATAAGATAAAATATAATATTGATAAACTGGGATCCCCAACGTGAATATTCAATAGAATGCTAAGTGCTTACAAGGTATAAAAGGATAGGTGATTGTCGATGCATTAAATTGCAATGAATATCTTACCAAGCTTAACTTCTATATTTAATCAAAGACTTAAACATGCACATTAGCCACACCTTTCGATGATGGCAATGGAACACTATTAAGAACAAGTGGATTAAATTTCTCTAATCCTCAAGCAACTTCTGTTGTCATGCTTGTTAGCTTGAACTATCACTGCACCTTCTAGTGTTAGCGACCGCAATAACACTTTCGTGCTAAAAAAAATTTCAAACCAAAGGATTACACAATAGAAGCAAGAATGAATAAAATAACATTTAACCTAGAAATCATGTATACTTTCGTACAGACATGAAATAGAAAGTAATCACCATCATTTAGAAAAGAAAAATAAAAGAAACAAGTGGAGAATACTATTCCTAGACAACTCGACTTGATTCTCTCTATTCCCTCTTGTGTCGCACTTAGGGCTCCTCGTTAAGAGCTAGTCTGTATCCCTTCCATGCCGATTCACCTGTAGAAGACTTAAGCTGCCATAGCTGACAGCTTCAAAGGATAGGTTGAAGAAGATGATAATCCAAAAAACCTTCCTCATTTTTTCTTTTTTTACGTGAATGTTTATCTTCTTCCAAATAGTACAAGTGTCCTTTCATCAAAATTCTGCTGCCTCTGTACATACAAGTTGTTTATACCAGACTGGAAAACTCATCCATTTTTGTTCTCACCTGGACAACTGTCAGGTGCGACGACAATTCTGGAGGCAATTTGAAAATACTCATGCAGCGGCATCAGTACCAAAACATGATAAATTAAGGATAAATAGGCTAAGATCCACTGAGTTATAAAATGCATTTTACTGAACTCAAAATACTAAAATATATGCTAAAGATAACTAAATAGGTACAAATTAACCAATAAGTAGGGAGAAAGCATATTTTCTTTCTAGTACTATCATTCACAATATCCAAACCCATGCAAATGCAGATTACAAATATCAACAACAGATGTTCAGTCATTTTGATTCATTTCATAAATATATATTACAGATCAGTATCATTAATAGTTATCACAGTACACATACTTTTATACAATCCATATCTCAGTCTCAGAGCATCAGATAGTCCTTATATAATAAAATTCAGATCATCAATACATTGCGGAGGTTAGTGCTCGTGTTAGACAACACTCACGGCCTCAAAAAATAAGGTTTGAATCTTATCTATATGCCACAAGGCCTGGCACACGCCCGTGTGCTTGCCTTGTGGCTCCTACGGCTTGACACACACTCGTGCGGTTCTAAATCGTAAACAGTGAGTCACACAACCTGGACACACGCCCATGTCCTTGGTCATGTGGCTCACATGGCCTAGGCACACACCCATGTCATCTGCCCGTGTGATTCTAAATCATAAACAATGAGTTACATGGCCAGAACACACGCCTATATCCTTGCCCGTGTGGATCACACGACCTTGGCACATGCCCATGTCCCTGGCCGTATGGTCCTAAATCATAAACAGTGAGTTAAACAGCCTGGACACAAGCCCATGTCATCTGCCTGTGTGAACCCTGCACTAACATGGCCATACACGGCCTGGACACATGTAACAGTCTGGTTTAGACCCTAGTCAGAATAGTGGTTTTGGGACAACAAATTCGAGGTCAGAATAATATTTTAATATTATTTTCTATGTTTACAGTATGTGATTTAGTCTGTGTGAAAATTTTATCGATTGTGTGTTTAATTTGCGAAAAGGACTTAATTATATAAGGTATAAAAGCTGTGTGCTGATTTTTAAGTGCCAAATTGTGGATGGCTTTTTAAGGTCGAGGCCTTATGAGGTAATTAGCCCATTATTAAGTAAGTGGGGTGGTTGATGGATAATTATGTCCTTAGTTTAAATGATTTTATAAATATTTCATTAAGGGCAAATTTGTAAACATGAAATAAGTTAACATTAAAATAAAACAAAAGCTAAGAAGTGTTCATATTTGTTTCTATCAACCGAAAATAAGAGAAGAAAATAAGGGTTTGAAGCTTCTTCAATTTTGGCAAGCTTGGGCTCAAATTGGTATGTGTTTTCAATTCAGTTTTTGATAATTTCTACGTTTTTGTAATCGTTGCTTTGTGCTCTACAAAACCCATGCTTAAATTTTGTGAATTGATGATTTTTATAAAATGTGCCATTGATGAAATGGTAAGCTTTGTGATGAGTGTTGGTGTTAAATGAAAGATATGTGTTTATTGAACATGTTTTATTCTTGAACTTTTGATGAATTTAGCTAATTAGGGCTAAATTGAGAAAATAGCATTTTGAAAAAATTAAAATGTGAAATAAATGAAATGTGTGGGCTTGTATGAATATAGTGAGAATTCGGCTAGGCATGGGTGCAAGCTAATTATGCGAATTTGATGATTTTATGAATTAAGGACTAGAGTGTTGAAATGTGAAAATGTGAGGGCTATTTTATAAAATGCCCTAAATATGTGTGTTTGGACTAAAATGAATGATTTGGTGATTGAATGGATTGAATTTGAATGTGTATAGACCAAGAAAGGAGAGGTTCGGATGAGATTGAGGCAAAGATAAAGTGCTCGATTGACCGATCGTTTCGATAGTTCAACGTCCGAGGTAAATTCGGACATAATACGAACATTTAGTTTTGTTAAATGTTATGAAATAAATGTTATAATGATATTGAAATGTGGATGCTATGTGAGAGTTGAGTTTGAGTTATGTGGCACTAAGTGTGCGTATTCAAAAACGTGATCGAGATGATCAGTACTGTGTGTGCGAAATAAAATAAGCTTCGACTTAGTGGTTGGCATTGTGTGTGTGATACCGATTGAAGAGCAGTTTGATATAAATGCACTATGTGTGCGATGATAATTAAGCTTCGGCTAAATATCGGGGCACTAAGTGTGCGATTGAATCAAAGAAGAGACGGAAGTTGATCGAAAGGGAAAAGTGAGTATTGAGTAGCAAATGTAATTGACTACTAGGTGTTGACTAAGGTACGCTCGGAACCTATGTTGTTGATGAATCTATGAATGAGATTATGAAATGTTAAATGAGCATTTTAGTTTTGGATGGCATGATATATATATATATGTGAAATAATCTATGTGATGATTTGTTTTATTATAATGTATCATGTTACAAACTTACTAAGCTTTGAAAGCTTACTGTGTGATTTGTTTCTTTGCTTTGCAGTGTCAGTAAAGCTTGCTCAGATCCGGGAGTCGTCAGCATCTCAATCACACTATCGGCATTCTATTTTGGTACTTTTGGAAAGATGTACATAGTTGAAATATGGCATGTATAGGCTAGTTATTTTGAATCATATTTGAGATGTGTAAATAGCCATGTGAAGTGGCTAGCTAAGTGTTGGTAATGTGCATGAGTGAATATGGTATTTGGTGCATATTTTGATATGGCATGATGGTAATGAATTATCATATGAATGGTGAGTTCAATGATGAATTAATGCCTTAGTGATTTAGTGAGGTTATGGATGATTTATACCTAGATTTACATGTAATTTTGTTGTATAAAATGGCATGCTTAGAAATGAGATTCTATGTGATGATATGATGATTATTGGACAAGAAATTGGTTGCCAAATTGTGTGTATAAAGATGCTCAAAAGTGCTTGTAGGATTGACCCATGTGGGTGGCATTTTGGCCTTGCAAATAGTCTATTTGAGCCACACGGTTGTGGCACACGGGCGTGCCTAGTGACCGTGGGGCAAAGTCAGTAGCTAGCATAAGAGTACACGGCCTCGGCACATGGACGTGCCTAGTAGTCGGGTGGGTTTCAACAGGATAGACCACGGCCAAAGTACACGGGCGTGCTTGGTGGCCGTGGAGCATAAGTCAGATTCGACCACGGCCAAGGCACACGGGTGTGCGTGGTGGCCGTGGATGTGAGGTCAGATTCGACCACGGGAAGGACACATGGGGGTGTCCAGCAACCGTGGGAAGCACATGGTTTGCCCACGCGGGCGTTTATCCCCTGAAACCTAGAAAAGTTTTAAATTTCAAGAAGTTTCTGTATGTGTTTCGGTTTAGTCCCAAGCCCTTCCTAGCATGTGTTTAAGGTCTTATACGCCTTAGAAAGGGACTAATTGTTTATGTTTGACGTATTATGATGATGATTGACTTTGTGTTGTAAATGGGTTGTGAGATGATTCTATTATCCGGTAATGCCTCTTAACCCTATTCCGGCGACAGTTTTGGGTTAGGGGTGTTACATTTTATTGGTATCAGAGCTACGATTTAGTCGATTCTCAGACTAACGTAGCGTGTGTGAGTCTAGCTATACATGCCATATATAAAATTGCGATAGTGTGATGAATACTGACAGTTGAAAATGTGTTTTATTATAGTAATAGATCCCGATCGAGCAGTTGCTAATGATGTAGAAAGCAATGCACCTGCTCCCGCTCAAGGGACAGCCCCGGCAACATCTAGGCCAAATGATAGTAGTGAAGGAGGAGAGGCTAAGTAGGCCTTCTTTCGAATGATGAACGAGTGGTTTACGGAGTTCGTTCGAACGAATTCGGCTGCTCCACAACCTCCACCCCCACAAGTACCTGTTGTGCCTCAAGTTATAGATCTGACCAAATTGAATAAACCACCTGTAGACAAGATTCAGAAATATGGGGCCGAGGAGTTTAGGGCCACATCGGATGATGATGCTGAGCGAGCCGAGTTTTGGCTTGAGAATACAATCAGAGTATTCGACGAGATGTCATTGAACCCTGATGAGTGTATTAAGTTTGCAGTTTCCTTGTTGAGAGACACGGCTTATAACTGGTGGAAAACATTGATATCTGTGGTTCCGAGAGAGAGAGAATCACCTGGGACTTCTTTCAAGTTGAGTTCAGAAAGAAGTATATCAGTCAACGCTTCATTGCTAAAAACGTAAAGAGTTTCTAGAATTTAAACAGGGCCATTTGTCTGTTACTGAGTACGAACGGGAATTCGTAAGACTGAGTCAATACGCGAGGGAATGTGTTTCGACTGAAGCTACTATGTGCAAACATTTCATAGAGGGATTGAATGAAGACATTAAATTGTTGGTTGGGATACTTGATATAAATGAATTTGTTGTGTTAGTCGAAAGAGCATGCAAAGCTGAGGAGCTCAGTAAAGATAAGAAGAAAGCCAATTCTGAGGCTCGTGATGAAAGGAAGAGATCGATGAATAAGTTCTCTCAACCTTCGATGAAGAGATTCAGAGATGCAAGCAACCGATCAAATGCTTCGTTTGGGCATCCGAATAGAGATCGAGCAAGACTAAGTGTTGGTCCGAGAATTCAAGCTCCAATGGAATCAAGTGTCGATAGTGCCAAAAGAAATAAACTTGAGTGTAGACAGTGTGGAAGGCGACATGTGGGAGAATGCTGGGGCAAGTACAACAATAGAGTTTGTTATAAATATGGATTCAGAGATCATTTTATTTGAGATTGCCCAAAGATGGTCGAAGAGGAAAATGTTCAGAATGAAAGATCGAGTAATGTGACGGCTAGAGGTAGACCACCCAGAAACACTAGAAATGTGAGTGGAAGCCAAAGGGGGACTACTGACATAGCTGTGAGGTCAGAAGCGAGAGCACCTGCCCGAGCCTATGCTATACGTGCGCGAGAGGAAGCATCATCTCCAGACGTCATCACCGGTACTTTCACTTTATTTGATAGTGATGTCATTACATTGATAGATCAAGGATCAACTCATTCCTATGTGTGTATGAACTTAGTATTGAATAAGAATCTACCTGTTGAGTCTACTGAATTTGTGGTTAGAGTGTCGAACCCCTTAGACAAGTGTGTTTTGGTGGATAAGGTGTGCAAGAATTGTCCATTGATGTTTCGGGATGTTTGTTTTTCGGTTAATTTGATGTTACTACCAATCGATGAGTTTGACATAATTCTGGGTATGGATTGGCTTACTCTGCATAATGCCATTGTGAATTGTAAAAGAAAGAGTATTGAGTTGAAAAGTCAGAATGGTGAGCTAGTTCAAATAGAATCCAATGATATGAAAGAATTACCAGCTGTTGTATCTGCAATGAAAGCTATGAACTATGTGAAAAAGGGTTGTGAAGCTTATTTGGCGTACGTGATTGATACAAAGCTGTCGGAGAAGAAAGTGGAATCTATGCCTGTGGTAGGTGACTTTCCAGATGTGTTTCCTGAAGAGTTACCGGGATTACCTCCAATTCGGGAAGTCGAATTTGGTATTGAATTAGTGCTGGGGACCACTCCCATTTCTATAGCTCCGTATAGAATGGCACCAACAGAATTGAAAGAGTTAAAGTTGCAGTTGCAAGAATTAATTGATAGAGGATTTGCACGACCGAGTTTCTCACCTTGGGGAGCTCCTGTGTTATTTGTGAAAAAGAAAGATGGAACTACGAGAATGTGTATTGATTATCGACAATTGAATAAAGTGACGATAAAGAACAAATATCCGTTGCCCCGTATTAATTATTTGTTTGATCAGCTGAAGGGAGCTAAAATGTTTTCAAAGATAGACTTGAGATCTGGTTACTATCAGTTAAGAGTTAAAGAATCTGATGTGCCAAAGACCGCTTTCAGAACGAGGTATGGACATTATGAATTCTTAGTGATGCCTTTCGGACTAACAAATGCACCTGCAGTGTTTATGGATCTGATGAATCAGATATTCAAATCGTATTTGGATCGCTTTGTAGTGGTGTTCATTGATGATATTTTGATCTATTTGTGTGATGAGACGCAGCATGCCGAGCATTTGAGAACTGTGCTACAAACTCTGCTTGAGAAACAGTTGTATGCTAAGTTTAGTAAATGTAAATTTTGGTTGCGTGAAGTTGGTTTTCTGGGGCATATTGTGTCAGCTGCCGGGATACGAGTTGATCCTAGTAAAATCTCTGCTATTTTGGAGTGGAAGCCTCCGAGAAATGTGTCTGAAGTCTATAGTTTTCTAGGACTAGCGGGATATTATAGATGATTTGTGAAAGGCTTCTCGATGATTGCGACCCCATTGACAAAATTGTTACAGAAGGGTGTTAGATTCGAGTGGTCAGAAAAGTGCCAACAAAGTTTTGAACATTTGAAAATGTTGTTAACGGAAGCACCAGTGTTGATCCAGCCCGAATCAGGCAAAGAGTTCATAGTTTACAGTGATGCATCATTGAATGGTTTGGGATGTGTGCTGATGCAAGAAGGGAAAGTTATTGCTTACGCTTCGAGACAGTTAAAACCGCATGAAAAGAACTACCCAACGCATGACCTTGAATTGGCTGCAATCGTATTCGCATTGAAGATTTGGCGTCACTATCTGCTTGGGGAAAAATGTCACATCTATACTGATCATAAGAGCTTAAAGTATTTGATGACTCAAAAAGATATGAATTTGCGACAGAGAAGATGGTTAGAATTGTTGAATGACTATGAACTTGTGATAGATTATCACTCGGGTAAAGGTAATGTTGTAGCTGATGCTTTGAGTCAGAAATCATCATATGCTTTGCGAGCTATGAGTACTCAAATAGATCTGTGTGATGATAGTGCAGTTATAGCTGAGTTGAAAGTTAAGCCGATGTTCGTACAGCAGATTTGTGATACCCATAAAAGGGATGTTGAAATGATGGCTAAACAAATTCTGTGTGAATCAAATGCTGAATCAGAATTTCGAGTTGGTAGTGATGATTGTTTGAGATTTAAAGAGTGGATTTGTGTTCCGAGAAATTCAAAGTTGATTTCGATGATTTTGAATGAAGCTCACAATAGTTATTTAACTGTGAATCCGGGGAGTACAAAGATGTATAATGATTTGAAACAGTTCTATTGGTGGCATGGCATGAAAAGAGACATCTCTGACTTTGTGTCAAAATGTTTAATTTGTCAGCAAGTCAAAGCTGAACATCAAGTTTCGTCTGGTTTGTTACAACCGATTATGATTCCTGAGTGGAAATAAGAGAGAATTACGATGGACTTCGTGTCGGGTTTGCCCTTATCTCCTAGTAAGAAGGAAGCAATCTGGGTGATAGTGGACAGATTGACGAAATCAGCTCATTTCATTCCGGTGAGAACTGATTATTCTTTAGATAAGTTAGCTGAATTGTATATCGATGAGATTGTGAGATTGCATGGAGTACCATTATCTATAGTGTCTGACAGAGATCCGAGATTTACCTCACGATTTTGGAAGAAATTGCAAGATGCTTTGGGCATTAAATTGCATTTTAGTACTGCTTTTCATCCGCAAACAGATGGTCAATTTGAACGAATCATTCAGATTCTTGAAGACATGTTGAGATGTTGCATACTTGAATTTGAAAGTACGTGGGAAAAGCATTTATCATTGATTGAGTTTCCGTATAACAACAGTTTTCAATCTAGCATTAAAATGGCACCATATGAGGCTCTTTATGGTCGAAAGTGTAGAACTCCATTGTATTGGACTGAGTTGAGTGAGAATAAGATTCACGGGGTTGATCTGATAAAAGAGTCTAAATAGAAAGTGAAAGTAATTCGTGACAATTTGAAAGCAGCCTCAGATCGTCAGAAATCTTATGCAGATTTGAAACGAAAAGATATTGAATTTGAAATTGGTGATAAAGTGTTTCTGAAAGTTTCTCCGTGGAAGAAAATACTTCGATTTGGCCGAAAGGGCAAGTTGAGTCCGAGGTTCATCGGACCATATGAGATTATTGAACGAGTTGGGCCGGTTGCTTATAGATTGAGATTTCCATCTGAGTTAGAAAAGATTCATAACGTGTTTCATGTATCAATGCTTCGATGGTATAGATCAGACCCGTCTCATGTGATTACTCCTACTGAAATTGAGATTCAGTCAGACTTGTCGTATAGTGAGGAACCGATCCGAATTTTGGCATGTAACAGCCCGATTTAGGGGCTAGTCGGAACAGTGATCTCAGAATCACTAACTCAGGGGTAGATAAAATTATTTTTATGTTATGATATGTGTTATAACATGTTTATAAGGATGCATGAAAATTTTGGTGCCTTAATTTTAGCGAATTCTAGCTAAATTGTGAAAAAGGACTAAACCGCATAAAGCGCGAAAGTTCTATTTTATTTGCTAGAGGTGCCAAATAGCTATGGATTATTAATTGGAGGTCCCAATTGTGCAATTTGGCCTTATTTAAGTGAGTTGGCCGGCCATACTAATACATAGGGGACAAGAGCATTTATTATGATAGAAAATTGGTGATATTAGTTGGAAAAAGAAATAAAATAAGATGAAATAAGCAAAAAGCTATCATCTTTTTATTTCTTCTCTTCTCCAACCGAAAATATCAGCCATGGGAGGGGTTTGAAAGCTTAAAATTTTAGCAAGCTTTACTCCATTCAAGTAAGTTAATGTGGTGTTTATTTTTGATGATTTTTGTATATTTGGAGTCCTCAAAGCTTAAGCTAGCTATTGAGAGGACTAGTTTGCAATATGGTTGAAAGTCTAGGGACTTACCATGATAGAGTTTATGTTGTTTGATGAGTTTTCATGGAAGAAAATGAATGATAGGATGATGAGAAACAACTTTTGTGAAAGGTGTTGTCATGAAAACACCTAATTGGGACTAAAATGCAAAAGTTGTAATTTGTTCATTAAGGCATGAAATAGTTGGAATTGTGGATAGTTGTAAGAGTATTAAATGTTCAGCTACGCTTGTTTAACAAGAAAATGTGATGAAAATTCATTTACGAGCCTAGGGGAAAAATCATAATTTTGCCAAAGTGTACGGGCAAAATAGTTATTTTTTCCTAAAGTGTAGGTTATGGTGTATTATGATTTATAAGTGATTAAATCAATAAATTGCATTGTTCTAGATCAAAGAAAATGAGTTTCGGACTTAGAACGGATGAAAAGAGAAATGTGGGCAAAAAGTCCCTCTCGACCCTTTCGACATCGAGGTAAGTTCATGTGCGAATGTGCAATTACGTATGAGTTAATTTAATGTTCCAATGTTGTATGGAATGTATATTTACTCTATGAATGTATGAAATATCTTTGATAAGAGGTCAAAAGAATTGAATCTAAGAGTAATGGGAAATGTATGTAGAATGATATGATGATAGTTAAGGCCTCGTGTAAGACCATATTGGAATATGGCATCGATGTAAGAATTCGTATAAGACCATGTCAGGGACATGACATCGATGTGTTAATGCAAGTAAGACCCTATTGGGGTATAAATTCTAGGTGACATTATGAGTATGAGGCTCAAGAGAGTTAGTTAATAACTTGAGTGATTCAACGTATATGTTGAAAGAAAGAAAGTATGTGGTTGTACCACGAAAAGCACAAGTGTGTTTTAGAATTGAATTGATATGGATTCAGTATATGATGAACCCTTAGTGGGTTATGTGTATTTAATACACCTTAGTTGCATGAGATAGATTTATTAATGTATTGTGTGAATGCAAACGAGTATCATAGAAAGTTAAGTAAGAATAGAAGCGTGTGAGAATGTTCTCGGATGAATATTTGAAATAGAGATATACATGTAGATTACTGTACATGAATGTAAAATGAAAGGTGGGCTAACTGCGAAACCACCATAAGTATTAATGATTGGTGGACTATGTGCGATACCACTCTATTAGAGATTCAATGGTAGGCGAAGTGCGAAACCACCGAGATATTAGTAGCATGAGCGGCTTATTAAAAATGCTCGATGTGTTACTATATATGATCATGTGGTGATCAGTGCAGGAATGTATGCTAATTGAACGAGCAATTGGCTTGTGACATGGTAAGAATGTGGTAAGAGATTGAATGAGTAAGCTTCAAGAATAGCTGAGTAAGTAACCATGAGTTTATGAGAGACACTCTTCATGATACTTTGTAATTATGTATATTCAATGAATATCAATATTTGACATATTATGCAGATGAGCTTACTAAGCATTATTGCTTACTCCTTTACTTTTCTCATCCCTTATAGGTTATTTTAACTAGCTCGGGTTGGAGACTGCCGTAGATGTTTTCACACTATCGAGCAGACACTTGGCATGAGGTATCAAGTCCTTATGAGTCATGGCATGTATAGGGATTCTTTTGAAGTTGATTAAGTTCAAATGGTTGTAGCCAAATTGTATTGGCCTAAGAGAATCTAGAGTTGGTTGTGTATGACCATAGATGATGGCTTAAGTTTGTCGTAATTGTATTGGGAGTAGTTCTCCCTGGTGTATGGGATAAAGACTTTATCTTTTTAATGATTAAATGTGTTAATTCATGTGTTTTAATTGATGATTTGAGAATGTTTTGAAGTAGTATATGAATGTATGCAAACGGGAGTGGTAAAAGGCTTGGTAAGATAGCCTCTAAGTGCCCACACGGATAGACACACGGGCATGTGTCTAGGCCGTGTGTCTCCTGCACCTTAGTATCTTAAGTCGATTAGACCACGGGCTGGTCACACGGCCGCTTGTTTAGGCCGGTGTGATACACGGTTGGCACATAGGCGTGTGCAAGGCCGTGTGAAGTCCGCACTTGACACTTAGAAATTTAATTGTCACACGGCCGATGTACACGCAGCGTGTGCATAGACCGTGTGAATAAGTCGAATGCCAGGTTCGGAAGACACGCCGGGCCACGCGCGCGTGTCCAGCCGTGTGTAATTTGCCAAGATCCTCCACGGGTGAAAGACACGGGCATGTTTTAGGGGTGCACGGCGTGTCCCAAGTCACACTGCACGTGTGACCTCGCTTCGAGAGGAAGTTTCCATTGAGTTCGAAAGTTTTGAACGTAAGTCCGAAGCCTCGTAGGCCCATGAAATGTCTGATTTGACTAAGAAAGAGAAGTTTTTAATTCAGAATGAAATTTTATAGCCTGTAAGTACACGTTTAAGAAAGTTCAAGTATAGTAATGTCTCGTATCCAGTCTTAGCCTCGGACTCGGGTATGGGGTGTTACATTTAGTGGTATCAGAGCTATGGTTTAGTTGATTCTAGGACTAACCTAGCGTGAGTAAGAGTCTAGCTATACATGCCGTATGTGGACCGTGATAGTGTGATGTCTCTCGGCTCTAACGAAATTGTTTTGTTAAGACGGTGATGATTCCCAACCGAGCTAATTTCAGTAAGTTTGTATGATTTCTAAGCTCTATGATATCTATTATTGAATTTCTTAGTATAATGTATATTATTTTGACGGAATGCTTAATGCTATGTTAAACAAAGAAATCAATGAGATTAAGTATGATTAAGTCCCGATTGAAGATGAATTTCCCAGGATACTCGATCCACCACATGAGATAAGAAAGTCCGTATAAGACCAAGCCAAGGCATGGCATCGGCAATCAAGCAGAGTTATCATTTAAGTCCAAGGCAAGCTTAGCATTGAGCATAGTTATCATGTAAGTCCAAGGCAAGCTTGGCATTGAACAGAGTTATCATGTAAGCCCAAGGCAAGCTTGGCATTGAACAGAGTTATCATGTAAGTCCAAGGCAAGCTTGGCATTGAACAGAGTTATCATGTAAGTCCAAGGCAAGCTTGGCATTGAACAGTTGTCATGTAAGTCCAAGACAAGTCTTGGCATTGAAAAGCTATCAAGAGAAAGAAATTTCATGTAAGTCCCAGCCAAGGCTCGGCATTGACCAGTTCACGAGTAAAGACTTCGTATAAGTCCATGTCAAGACATGGCCTCAAAATCGAGATGAGAAATTCCATATAAGACCGTATCTAGGATATGGCTTTGGCATCAAGTTAAGAGGGATGAGATTTAATATCCTCGGTTATTTGCATAAATTCATCGGGCAAAAGAGTAAAGCTTAAATGAGATAGCAAGAAAGTTAGTAGTAAAGTTGATATTATGTCATGCTAGTGAAGGCTGACTAACAAGTATAATTCATGTTATGAATGATGATGTTGAGATTATGCCTGTTATAGTAAAGTATACTGATCTATGTGATCAAGTGTTACAGGTACCTTGTTTACCTTACAAACATGAGACTAGTAAGTACCATGATTTATGTGAGAAGCAGTAAGAGTAAGTAAGCATTTGAGATTTGTGATGCCATTGTTTATGATAAATATGTCCACATGGTTAAATCCCATGTGTGACTGTTAAAGTAGAGAAGGTATAATGTTTCGTCTTATGACCCTGTTACAAAGTCACACATATTATAGTGTGGGAGTTAAAACTGAAAAGTTTGACTAAGTGGGATGCAGGAGATGAGTACGGTCGTTCAATGATAAAATGATGAATAAGACCATGGTTGGACCATGGCAGTATATGTGATCCCGTGTAAGACCATATCAGGGATATGGCTTCGGTATTGAATAAGATAATCGAATAAGACCATATCTGGGATATGGCATCGGCATCAAATAGTAATCCCGTGTGAGACCACGTCTGGGACCTGGCTTCGGTATGAGGTCGTGTAAGAACATATCTGGGATATGGCATCGACATCGATATAAGATTTCGTGTAAGAACATATCTGGGATATGGCATCGGCATCGATATGAGTTTCCATGTAAGACCGTATCTGGGATATGGCATTGGTGTTGATATGAGATTTCGTGTAAGACCATAGCGAGGCTATGGCGTCGTGACGACATGTAAAGCAATAGCTGGGCTATGATGTTATGATACGAGTAAGACCATAGTTGGACTATGGAAATGTAACACCCTGGTTTAGGGGCTGTGCATATTGGGTATAAATCAAGTGTTAGTAGGTTTTTGGGAGTGCTTGGATGAGTTTTAGAGGTTCTAAGAATGCTTGGATGAAAGGGGTAGACTTTGGAAAATTTTGGATTTTTAGTGTAAAGAAGGGAATCGGGCTAAGGGAGGCCTTAAGTATATTTTTCGGTAATTTTGGCACAAGGAATAGCTTGGCGAAGTGGCTCTCATGCCCCACTTAGGCGTGAAGGGGAGAAAGGGCGCTGGTTCGAGTGGGGGCAGCAGCAGTTTTGGCGTTTTATATTTTGCTTGTGATGGGCTGACGCAGGAAGGAGTTAAAAATAAAAGTTGGGGCTTCTTGTCATGAAAGGCAGGTGGGCGGAGTGGCTGAGGCGCTGCTTGAAAAGGAGCTTGGTGCAGGTCGTGGGTTCAAGGCGCAAGGGAGGCAGAATTTTGTTGTTATTTTGCAAGCTGGCGTTAATCATCGGGAAGGCTTAAAAGAAAATGTTGCGCGCTTCTGTCACAAAACAACGCCTAGGCCGAATGGCCTGGGGCGCTACTTGGTCGCTGGTTTCCCCCAGGTCCGGTGTTCGAGCCTTGGAGGCTGTTGGGGGGGTTTTTCCTTCTTTTTGCTGCTGAAAGGCGTGAAAGTGGGTGGCACATTGAAGCTTTATTTTTGTTCTTTTGGCAAAGAGAGTTGGTAAGGTGTGGACGGCACATGGAGTCCTAGGTAGGTGAGGATAAGATTTTATTTTATTTAGTATTTGTTTTTTTTAGTGTAGGATAATCTTTTTTTAAAATAGATGGGATAAATGTTGAACCAGTCAAACTATTTTTGAATGGATGGAGATGAGTAAGTTAAGTGGGGTTTTACTTAATTCAAATTAATTTGAATTAAGTGGCAGAGCTCTTGAAAGGTGGCAATGAATGTTATAAATAGGGGAGGTGCTCACCTTTTGGTTCCTTTCACCATTTGCTCTCTTTGCCGAATTGCTAGTATTTTGCTCTCAACCATTTTGGGTAGCCGAAACCTTTTTCTTCCAAAACATTTCTTTTTCATCTCAAGTTTGCTAGGTGGCCGAACCTCCTATTCTTCCTTCTCCTATTCTTTTAACCTTCGTTTTAACCGAAACCACCTCCAAAACTTGCCATTACCGAATACCCCAACACTATTTAAAGAGCCTTGCCGAACCTTTTAGTTTTTCCTGTTTAGTAAGAAAGGATCTATTGTTTGCCGGTGTGAGGGAGCACTTAGGGGCTGGTTGAATTCGACTACTCATCAAGGTAAGAAGTGGTAGGTGTTCGGCCAAAGGCCACTTCTTGATGTTTATTGGTTTAGAAGCCGAATCTAATATGGTATTATAATGGGTTGTTTAAGGTGGTGTTTCGACAGAGAGTTAGTCAAGCAGCATTTCGAGATTGGATCGTTTGTGCTATTAAGGTGCGTAACCATCGCACTATTTCTCGGTTTGCTTGCTAGCTATTAAACATATGTGTTATGCGTGGAAGCCGATTATAATGGCTTGAGTGATGTGAACCGATGATGGTAAGATTGGTTGTGATATTTGTATATTTTATATATATTTGATGTGGTATTGATAAATAATAAATACTCACTCTATATGATATTCTTGCATGATTTATTGACACATGGGCATGGGATTGGATTGAAGAAGGAGGAAGTGTACACAAGTTGTATGCGTGGTCTAATGATAGCTCCGGCTACATTAGCGCTTGAGGGTTAGCCGTGTGTGCTACCTCAAGGGAGGTGTGGCTCGGTGCCCATCTCGGCGGTTGATGGCTATGTGCGTCATCGAGAGACGATTATTGATGCCGAGATCATTTTGGTTGATCGGTGGCTTAGCCACGGCCTTGTGCAATAATTGCCAAGGTAAGGGTATGGATCACGATGTGATCGGTGGTGGTTTATCCACGCCTTAGGCGCGGAGTCCGCTAAGGTTGGCGACACAGTTGGATTGTGGGTTGGGCTGAGATGCATATTTGCATGACTTGCTATGAGAAAAGTATGGTTATGGGCCAAGCCCATACGTGTGGGAAATATGTGTTATGGTTATGCATCGAGTCCGTGACTCACCCAATTATTTTCCAAACATTTCGTGTGATTCATGAGATGGACCGGGATCGGAGAGGACACATGGTGGCCCATGCCAAGGCGTTGTTTTTAGTTTTATTAAATATTAAGTATTTCTTTTAAATAATGGTTGTAATAAGGATTTATTTTATTATTTTTGGTATTATTTTATTATCAACTCTATGATGGTTTGTTCAAATTGAAACACTATGTGACGATGGATATATTTTTATAACTTACTTATTCAATTATGGAATTATTAAACATGTGGCTATAATTTCAAAAGAACATGGTTTCCAAGAGCAAATAAATTTTTACTATTTTATTCTAAGTCTAAAATATTTTCACTAACATAACCAGATTCGGTCGTAGTGAATAGGCCGGGTTTGGGGATGTTACAGTTTGGTATCAGAGCCCGGTTCAAAACTCGACTTTGAGGGTTTTGGGCCCGAAACAATTTTTAAAATGGGTTTTTGAAATGTGGGCTTTTATAAAAGGTTTTCGTGTTATTCGCATGGCACTGTACTCCTCGGCCGAGTCCACGGTAAGTACTTCGGACTTGTGAAGTAATTTGTTATATGAACTGTTATGGGCTTTGTTGGGCTCGTAGATTAGTGAATTAGGATCAGTTGAACCCTAAGGCTAGTCTACTCAAACATGTGCATAAGACTTAAGGACCATTAAACAAACCCGTGATTAAGTCGCCGAGTTAAGGTGTGGCAACCATTGTGCGCATGTTCAGGAGTGGATCAGGAAGAGCTCGGTACTTAAGCAGTCCTCGTGACTCACCTCCTCTTCGCTGGAATCCTACAGTGCGTAGCTACGGTTCACCTTAACCAAGAGGACTTGTTCATAGGCTAAACCGATTATTAAAACCCGAAAGGGATTTGGCCCGATTGTTTTAAAATCCTGTTTTAAAATTATCAATTTTACCCTTTTGGTCTATAAACCCTAAATCTAATTTTGAAGGACGTTTTTTTTGATTGATAAAATTACCAAAATGCCCATGATTTCCAAAATTACAAAAATAACCCTAATTTTCAAATTTGTGCGATACTCTGGTTTGAAAAACAAAATTTTCAAGATGACCCTCTGTGATTTTGTAAATTTTGAAATATCTTTAAGTTGGAAAACTATTTTTCAAAATTGACCCCGAGTTATTACCGATATACCTCTTATAGGAAAATGACGAAATTACCCTCGGGTAGGGAAGGAAACTTGATTGCTCGAAAGAACTACTCGGAAACTTCATTGCATAAAATTCTCGTGGATAAAACAGTGAAACAAGAATTTCTAATGCATAAAACTTTTTAAACAGAGACTAAATCGAGGCGCTAGATATGAGTTCTAGGGGCGTGGTCGCAATACTCGTGGACGTGGTAGAGGCAGGATGTCAGTGTCTGAACTGGTTGGGTCTCGCCATGGGTCAGAGAGCGATGTGCCGCCACCAGCTGTTGAGGTGGAACAGCAGAGATCGGATCGGAGGAGACGATGCGTGATCGCAGCTGCGCCGCGGGTGCTTGAGCGAGTGGCGTGGAGCCAATGGGGCGGTGGGACTCGGAAGTCGATGACCGAAAGGCTTAGGCGAATGGAGCCGAGGTCTTCAGAGGAGTGTCTCGGGTAGCTCCGAACGTGGCGGAGTACTGGCTTGAGGCAGTGGAAAGGATTATGGACGACTTAGACTTAACTGCTGAGGAGAAGCTTAAGGGTGTTGTTTCGTTGCTGCGAGATGAGGCCTACCAGTGGTGGCTCACGGTTAAGGAAAGTACCCCGGTAGATCGAGTGGACTGGGGTTATTTTAAGATCAAGTTCGAGGGGAAGTATGTCGGAGCGAGCTATGTGGATGCTCAGAGGAAGGCGTTCCTCAACTGGTGCAAGGTAGCAAATCGATAGCAGATGGAGTACGAAGCCGAAGCTCGCGTTTGAGCCAGTATGCTCTGGGGAATCGTGGCAACCGACATGAGAGATGCGCCGATTTGAAGATGGGCTACGGGATGAGTCGCGGTTTTGATTGCGCGCGCAACGAAAGAGACTTCGCCGTATTAGTGGAGAAAGCTCGGATAGCCGAGGAGGTCAAAAAGGCCGAGAGGCGTAAGCAGAAAGGAACCGTGATAAGAGAAGTGTTGGACCGTCAGAAGTGGTTGAGAGGGTTCAGAAAAGACCGAGGGTTGAGACTCCTATTCATATTGCTAAGCTAGCCGCCGGAAATCCAGATCGTCCGTGTGCTCAATGTGGAAGGTACCATGTTGGCGAGTGCTGGAATCGTGTTCGAGAATGTTTTAGATGCAAGTCCAAGACTCATCTGATTAAGGATTGTCCCCAGAACCCGAATAGGACTCAGACAGAAGGTCAAGGTTATGTGCAGCCAGGCAGAGGTGGTCAACAAGCGACGAGAGGTCGTGGTCCGAACCATAGAGGGAATGGTTTCGGCCGAGGTCGTGGAGCAGTAGACCGCGGTAATGGTGGCACCGAGGCAAGACAGCCGGGTCTGGTTTATGCAGTCCGTCGGAGGGAGGTTAATGATGTGCCGGATGTGTCAGCGGGTAAGTCCCTTATGTCTGGAATAGTCTCTGTTGTTTTGTTCATTTTGGTGACTGTTTGTTGTGTTGCTCGTAAAGTAGTTGGAACCTTGAGTGTGATAGAAATTGTGCCTAGAAGTATGATAGCTCTTTAAGATCGGAGTGCGCAGCCATAGCGTAGTGGGAGGAATGGAGCTGTTAGTTTAGGCAAGTAATTTCGAGGACGAAATTATTTTAAGGAGGGTAGAATTGTAACACCCTGGTTTAGGGGCTGTGCATATTGGGTATAAATCAAGTGTTAGTAGGTTTTTGGGAGTGCTTGGATGAGTTTTAGAGGTTCTAAGAATGCTTGGATGAAAGGGTAGACTTTGGAAAATTTTGGATTTTTAGTGTAAAGAAGGAATCGGGCTAAGGGAGGCCTTAAGTATATTTTTCGGTAATTTTGGCACAAGGAATAGCTTGGCGAAGTGGCTCTGGCGCGCCACTTAGGCGCTCGAAGGGGAGAAAGGGCGCTGGTTCGAGTGGGGCAAGCAGCAGCTTTGGCGTTTTATATTTTGCTTGTGATGGGTGACGCAGAAGGAGTTAAAAATAAAAGTTGGGGCTTCTTGTCATGAAAGGCGGTGGGCGGAGTGGTCGAGGCGCCGCTTGAAAAGGAGCTTGGTGCAGTCGTGGGTTCAAGGCGCAAGGGAGGCGTAATTTTGTTGTTATTTTGCAAGTCGGGCGTTAAGTAATCGGGAAGGCTTAAAAGAAAATGTTGCGCGTCTGTCACAAAATAACGCCTAGGCCGAATGGCCCGGGGCGCTACTTGGTCATTGGTTTCCCCTCGTGTCCGGTGTTCGAGCCTTGGAGGTCTGTTGGGGGGTTTCTTCTTTGCTTCTTGAAAGGCGTGAAAGTGGGTGGCACATTGAAGCTTTATTTTTGTTCTTTTTGGCAAAGGTTGGTAAGGTGTGGACGGCACATGGAGTCCTAGGTAGGTGAGGATAAGATTTTATTTTATTTAGTATTTGTTTTTTTTTAGTGTAGGATAATCTTTTTTAAAATAGATGGGATAATGTTGAACCATTCAAACTATTTTTGAATGGATGGAGATGAGTAAGTTATGGGGGTTTTACTTAATTCAAATTAATTTGAATTAAGTGGCTGTGAGCTCTTGAAAGGTGGCAAATTTAATGTTATAAATAGGGGAGGTGCTCACCTTTTGGTTCCTTTCACCATTTCCTCTCTTTGCCGAATTGCTAGTATTTTGCTCTCAACCATTTTGGGTAGTCAAACCTTTTTCTTCCAAAACATTTCTTTTTCATCTCAAGTTTGCTAGGTGGCCGAACCTCCTATTCTTCCTTCTCCTATTCTTTTAACCTTCGCTTTAACCGAAACCACCTCTAAAACTTGCCATTGCCGAATACCCCAACACTATTTAAAGAGCCTTGCCGAACCTTTTAGTTTTTCCCTGTTTTAAATGAAGGATCTATTGTTAAGCCGGTGTGAGGGAGCACTTAGGGGCTGGTTGAATTCGACTACTCATCAAGGTAAGAAGTGGTAGGTGTTCGCCAAAGGCCACTTCTTGATGTTTATTGGTTTAGAAGCCGAATCTAATATGGTATTATTATGGGTTGTTTAAGGTGGTGTTTCGACAGAGAGTTAGTCAAGCAAAGATTTCGGCATTGGATCGTTTGTGCTATTAAGGTGCGTAACCATCGCGACTATTTCTCGGTTTGCTTGCTAGCTATTAAACATATGTGTTATGCGTGGAAGCCGATTATAATGGCTTGAGTGATGTGAACCGATGATGGTAAGATTGGTTGTGATATTTGTATATTTTATATATGTTTGATGTGGTATTGATAAATAATAAATACTCACTCTATATGATATTCTTGCATGATTTATTGACACATGGGCATGGGATTGGATTGAAGAAGGAGGAAGTGTACACAAGTTGTACGTGGTCTAATGATAGCTCCGGCTACATTAGCGCTTGAGGGTTAGTTGTGTGCTACCTCAAGGGAGGTGTGGCTCGGTGCCCATCTCGGCGGTTGATGTCTATGTGCGTCACCGTAGACAGTTATTGATGCTGAGCTCATTTTGGTTGATCGGTGGCTCAGCCACGGCCTTGTGCAGCGAATTGCCAAGGTAAGGGTATGGATCACGATGTGATCAGTGGTGGTTTATCCACGGCCTTAGGCAGGGAGTCTGCTAAGGTTGGCGTACGGTTGGATTGTGGGTTGGGCTGAGATGCATATTTGCATGACTTGCTATGAGAAAAGTATGGTTATGGGCCAAGCCCATACGTGTGGGAAATATGTGTTATGGTTATGCACTGAGTCTGTGACTCACCCAATTATTTTCCAAACATTTCAGGTGATTCATGAGATGGACCGGGATCGGAGAGGACACATGGTGGCCCATGCCGAAGGCGTTGTTTTTAGTTTTATTAAATATTAAGTATTTCTTTTAAATAATGGTTGTAATAAGGATTTATTTTATTATTTTTGGTATTATTTTATTATCAACTCTATGATGGTTTGTTCAAATTGAAACACTATGTGACGATGGATATATTTTTATAACTTACTTATTCAATTATGGAATTATTAAACATGTGGCTATAATTTCAAAAGAACATGGTTTCCAAGAGCAAATAAATTTTTACTATTTTATTCTAAGTCTAAAATATTTTCACTAACATAACCAGATTCTGGTTAGTAGTGAATAGGCCGGGTTTGGGGATGTTATTAACTTAGTAAAATACTGAAAAACTGCGATAGTGTGAGTAGTCTTGTTGACGATCCCCCTGACTCTAGAAATATATATCCAACTCTATGAATGTAAATAAACAAGAATACACATGACAGTAAGCTATTTAAGCTTAGTAAGTCGTGAAGCAATTATAATAAAACATTTGAACATTCAAACATTTTATAGCAATCAATTTATGGCAATCGAATATAAATAATTTAACTCATAAATTCATCATAGCTTTAATGTCATTATCTCCCTTAACATAACAATTATTATTTTCTTACCATAAGTATACAATTTTACCGAATTCGCATAACGCTCAATATATAATACCTCTCTTTTACAATCCATTCATAAACATATACATATAACTCGATAAGTTCACATAAAAATTCGAACAAGTAAAATGCCTTGTACATAATTAATTTCACTCTAAATAATTGCACATACACATGTCTATTCGACATCTCACATATCCAAGCATCTAGTGTCAATATAGCAACCAAATATTTTCATAACCAAAAAGGGGCTCTAATACACATGAGCATTAGTCCCATTCTTATCGTATTAAAATTCACATATATGTCTTACCTATTTAATCGAGCATGAAAACACAATTAAATAACTCATGTACATACCCGTAGTCAATATAAACAACTCGTAGATGATCACTAGTTTGATTAAATAACATATAACTTGGTAAGCTCATAAACCATATTTTTGCTTTTACATCACTCCTAAAGATATATCCTCGCTAGGCATAAGCCCTAACTTCACACCCCAAGACTAAGCCTCCTAGACCCAAGGTCTCGAATTAAATCACTCGACATATAGCTCGCTAGGCAATAAGCCCGATATAGTTCACTCGGCACAAGGCTCCGCTAGGCCATAAGCCCTAATATTCATATTACTGAGCCAACTCATTCACATTATACATTAGCAATATCACTTATATCACACATATAATTCACATCACATTCACATAGTGAACTCAATTATTTCAACTACATTTCATTGCTAAATTACTTTAACACATCTTCTGCTTTATTATAATTCAATCCACAAATTCATAAATTCAGCATGTATACTAGGTTATAATCGATACTTACAAGATTAACTTGCTTAAAGACTTACACTCGACTATCGATTTTGACGCACTAAGATCTGCTATTCGTTAACTTTCGCTTTTTCCCCAATCCAAGTCCGCTTTTTGTTCTTGATCTAACATGATCAAATTAAGCTCATTCAAGCACATTTCATTTCAATTTAATCCAAAACACCTAAATGAGCAAATTACCATTTTACCCCTAATGTTTCACATTTTACAATTTAGTCCTATTTGCACAAAACACAATATATGCAAAATTTCTCATTACCCATGCTTGGCAATAATATTACCTATGTTCATACAAGTCCATAACTTCATTTATTTCACATTTTAGTCCTTCAAAATTTATTTTTGCAATTTTGTCCAAATTATTCAAATTCATCAAAATTCAAAGACAAAACATATTAATCTAATACATATATTTCATAATTCATCAACTATCATCATAAAACTCATAAACTCATCAATGGCATATTTCAAAATCTTTATTAAAATCTAAAATTCAAGCATGGGTCTTGAAGTATTCAAGCAACGATTACAAAAATGTAAAATTATCAAAAACTGAACTCAATTGCATACCTGAATCAAGCATGCAAGGGACCGAAATGTTGAGAGCTTAGTTTCTTTCTTCCTTCCATGGTTTCGGTCAAAAGTAAGAAAATAAAATGAACATGCAACTTTTCTTTCTTTTATGTTTCATTATAATAAGATTATAATATAATACATTTATTAATAAAAGCTTAAATTATAAAACAAATATAAAAATGCATTGTAAAAGCTTGTGCCGTCCACTAGCATGTAATTTGGTCAATTTGCCACCCAAATCCTCATATAAAAGAAGAAAAATCAATTTAGCTACTCAATTTAATAAATGGCTATTTTTACCACTTACTCAATTTAGTCCTTTTCTTTAAATTAAACGCACAAACAATCAAATTTTCATTCTAAACTTTCACACATAATAATTCATATATAATAAACATAGAAAATAATATTTAAAGATTTTTGAACTCTGATTCGTGGTCCCAAACCACTATTCCGATTAGGGTCAATTTGGATCAAGTTAACACACCTAGTTCTCGTGAATCTCACCCTTTCTCTTTAACTGCAAGGTAATCCCCCAAAGCTAGAGGATTTGGAGTCGCGAGGACTCCTGAGGTGGTCACACGCTCGTATGTTTTTGGGGTTAATTTAGCTACTTTATTTTAGTTTACTTTACTTAAATTTTTAAGTTAATAATTTTGTAATAAGGCCATTGGAATTGTTTTAACTTTTATTTGGTATTTCTACAAACCGTTAAGTTATTAAACACGGTTTTAAAACAATAACTATTGTTTTTAAAATATCATGTTTCTCAATAGTTTAAACCAAACTTCCGTGAATGCATAAGGTTTCAAAAGCAAATTAATAGATGCAAAATAATATTTCAAAAGAAATGATTTCAACTAAAACTGCTTTGTTAATAATCAACTAAAATCGAGATTTTTAATCTGGGTAGAGAGTTTTGACTCAGAGATACATTTTTCGGCCGAACACAAAGTTTTCAAACAACACCGATGTGATACGCCAGATCCTGGCCATAACGCTTTAGGCCGCGTGGGGTGTTACAGAGGGTCTAAGCTCAAATCATAACAAAGGCGCATACAATGATGCAACCCAACCTACCTCACCAACACACCACCCGCACTCAACCAAAACACCATGTGGGGACCATGTCGACTCCACCCACCCAAAGACACCAATAACGCAGATAGCCGCATTAATAACGCAATGAGGCCGCTTAATAACACAGAAATGTGGCTGCCACTAAAAATCGTACACGTGGGCGGCTTCACTAGATCGATAAAATATGGCGCACTCCACTAGTACAAGATTTCCTCCATTACAAATCCCAACCCCAATGCAATGTCGTGTCATAACTAATTCATGCTTATGCAAGAAGTCACAATCATAATCACTCATGTAAATATCATACACACATTACTTAACCCGCCACTAGTATAATGGTCATTTTGGGGTTAGGGTAAAACGGTAATTTCACCCCTCGTGGGTATTTCTAATTTTACCCATCGAGGGTATTTCGTAATTTTACCCATCGTGGTATTTTCGCACTTTACCCATCGGGGGTATTTCGTAATTTTAGTCCTATAACGCTTTTCAAGGCCTACAAATGCTTGAGCAACACGATACCCTTTTGGTCTAAACGGCAATTAGTGCCCAAAGTTTACAATTTCGCCCAAATGGACCCACACGCCGTGTGGCCCATTCAGCCTCAATTTCACCCTCGGCCGCTATGCGAACCCCAGAACCCAATCCATTATCCGACACTATCGCGTGAATTTTACCCACGTGGGCCCATCTCGACCCAACGAGGCCTATTATGACCTAAGCCCACGAGAATGTTCGTGGGCACTCGGGGCCGTCTATCGCCAACGATGGTGGTTTCTGCTGATCTCACGAGCGCCAGACGCCTGGAGCCCTCGATGCCGGAAGTTTCAAATATCGATTTTTCAGCGCCTTTAGCCGATTCACAATTAACTGGTGTGAATACACACTTTCATTCATCATATTGATAGAACCAAAATCGTGTACGCCATTACACACACCGTTATGGGTTGTAGTTTGACGCGCTTCCAAGACACCTATGATAACAAACCGCCCCTTGATTAGTCACAACACTTGTTAATCCAAAATATTGAAACGCTTAATCAAACTAACTTCACTTACCACTAAACGTTAAATCTCTTGCAGCGGAAGAGTATCTCGCCTACCCTTGGCTAATGAAAATGAGTCCCTAGCAACATTCGACGAGAAGAGAGTGTTAACAAAAATTGAATAATGAGAAAAAGCCAACCTACTTTTTTGGCTATATAGACAACTTACCAACCAATCAAGAGGTTCTAAACGGTTAGAAACGTAAGAGAAGAGACCCTAATAGATTCTATGACTCAAGGAAGAAAGAAAGAAAGAAAGAAGGTGCACTATTATCTTGCAAAGAAAAGAAAAGAGTTACGCAGAGGTAAAACCAGAGTCAGTTCGGCCAAAGAGGAAACCGAAAAGAAGAAAGAATAATTCTACTGGTAAGATAGGCAAAGAATAGAGAAATATTAGATGAAAAGAGGAAAGAACGATAAACCCAATGGTAAAAGGTTGCACGAGATGCCAAAAAAAGAATGAAACCCAAATGCAACAAAGGAAACTCAAAATGCCAAAGAGAAATTTGGCTTCTTCACCCACTCTAATTGCCGAATTTGCACCACCAAGACTCCCACCCAAAAATCCCCTACTCAACCTTCCCACATTCGCCAACACTCCCACTCACATCCACTTCCTTGATTCTCTCTACTAATCCTCCTTGAATTACTCCCACTCTCCCATTCAAAATTGTTGACCAATTTTTCAACCTCCTTTGCGTAGTTTGATCCAAACTCTACCTCTTCCACCCCAAGAAATAAAAATAAAAGCCCCAATTTGCTATTCATGGGATTCAACCCCACTCCCTTGCCACCAAGGACACCACTCACCACCAAGCCATGTGCCTCTTTGTGTCATAGAACACACACAACTATATATAAGTCCCATCGTTAATCGCAGCACCCACTTATGAGCAAAATTAAAATTTTTCCAAGGTTCGGACTCAACCTCACAAAAGCTTAATAAAACCCCCAAACACACTCAAATAACTACCCGCCAAGCACATCATGGAATTTAAGCAAATTCAAAGAAAATTTTAAACCCCACATTTTTGGGAGTTACATATTTAAAGTACTAATTAGTTCTATTTGTGCTTAGGTTAGATTAATTTAGTGATCGCTTCCCTTGGGTACGATCCTCTGAGTACGCATCCTACTTCTTCTGTAACTATATTGCAACCCAACATGTATACTTCATGGATCTATTTAACAAATTTTGTACAGGTGATTTCTACTCTATACATGGGTACGTCCAAGGCACACACAACCAAGAGAATCTTTTGTTATTACACTATTGTCCTCTTATGGCCAATCCTCATTACATGGATTTATCCCATCAAGTTGAACTTCACGAGGGTATTAAATTTCACATCATCCCAAACCATTAGGACTTTTTCTCCATTAAATAGAATCCAAAAATTTCTCAAGCTTTGATTTGCTCATACCTAATCTAAGTGGACTTGTTTGTAGTCTTTTCAATTGACCTCTTCTATGACATTTATTGAACGAGGGCTCCAAGTGCTTCTTTTTTTAGTGGAAGGCTTAACCTCAAAGCCAAAGGAAAATGGAATTTCCCATAAGTTCACCAATTTTAATATATTTATCCTTTACTAAACGCATGTTGATGTTGGTGTTATCTACAACAACTTTCCTCCCTTTCAAGTGGTGAACATTACAAACCCCTTTGATTACTTTCACTAGTAAGGTTAAAATGTATATTATTCTAAATACATTTACGTGCTTTTTTCTCCATGTAATGATAATTTAAGAAATAAACTATTAAAGTCCACCACTAAGAATCCATTAATTGCTCAAGAACCACCACATATGAATTTAACAATTCTATGAAAAAAGGATGCAGTGGTAGATGAAACCTGCTTAAAAACATATGAGGGCAAAAACCAAAGATTTTCTCTTACGATTGTTCATATCACTCAATCGATGCTTCCTCTTCAAAACATTTGTATTTGAAATTATTAAAACACATAATTCCTTTACATTCTAATAATTTCCACGTCTCTTCTATACACATTGAACACTCAAATCCTCACATTCAATAGGAACACTAAGCAACTGGGAGCCATGTTTTGCTAACACAAGAAAAGGAAAATCAAATAACAATATAAGGAAATTAAAGTAATTGAAACATACCAAACTAGACTACACCAAGAACACAAACAAACATGCATATAAAAATTATTTCTCTCGCCATAAATTTAACTGCTTAAAAGTTTCAATTAATCAAAATTAAATTACAAACTTCATATATATATATATATATATTCAGCTTAAAACGAGAACACCTAAACAATGTATAACACACAATCATAAACTTTAAAACACTTCCATCACAAACACCAATGCTATGAATTTTCACTAGGCTCACAAGGTCATTTTATAACCTTCACTACTTAGGGGCAATTGTTATACCCTATGTAGAGAACCTCATAGAGCACCCATAAAGAGCTTGGCATGTGTATCCTAATGGAACCAATGATACCACAACCCACGCCTAGTACGCGAACCACACCGGCAAACTTCGTAACTATGCACCTCCGCTTAAGGTTATATAAGGACCACAGGAGGCCCAGAGTAATTGATTGCAAGTTTTCTTAACATGTTTCATCCTAGGATGTCACATCGCCACACGCTAAGGGTTTCAAATCGACTTCCACATCAACAATCTTAGGACATGTAGCAAAGTTTGTTCCCAATATAAAAGGGGCCATGCAAATAGCTCATAGACACTACATGTTGATCCCTTCTTCTCTAACCATTCTACTCTTTCTCCAAAGAGATCTCTAACCAAACCTAAAGATCCTCTCTTTCCTCATTCAACCATCAACTTCTTTCTCTTGTTTACCTCATTGGTAAATAGTAGCCTTGATAAATATCAAGGTCGCGTAGACTTTTTACTTAAGTTAGGTGATGGCTATCACCTATGTAACGATATGTTTTAAATATAACTCATCTTTTACTCAACTTTAATTATTTTGTTCCAATTTTATCCACATTCAACAACAAAATATTTTAAGTGGTTGATTCTTGTCTTATTGCTTTATCTGATTATTTTTTTCATATTGTTGATTTTAAAATATCTACTAATGTTGTGATCGCTTTCAATAGATTGAAGCACCTTTATTTCGTGTTGCTTGGACTTAACAATTTATTCGGAATAAAATATATATTTTTTAGAAAAAAAATAAAAATTGTTGAAATTCTATTGAATTTTTTAAATTTTTTTTTATATGAAATAGGATTCTTTTTCTCAATTTATATAAAATTTTGGTGACAAGCTATATCAAAAATTAATTTGATGAAATCTTATAAATTATATAATTTGAGTCAAATTATTTAAAATTTTATGAAATCGATATATTATTTTAAAATTTTTAATCAAATCCAAGAAAATAAAATGAAATATATGCTAAAAGTAGGAAAAAACATAAAAAAATAAAATAAAGATGTTAAATGTAAGATGCAACAAACAATACTAATTTTTTAACTAAAACAAGCGAAAGTGGTAAGAAGAATAATATATATTACAATTTTCAACAATCAAATATTTTGATGTACACGACTATTATTTAACACAACACTCCTCTTTTCCATCAAATGTACTAAATATGGTTAAAAGCTTAAATCTATTTAAATCTACAACCTTTTAAAAAGGTTTTAACTCAGATTTTTGTAGTTTAATTTTTTTTTAATAACATCAATACCAAAATACTAGGGCAAATATCTCAATAATACCAAAAAATAAAAATTACCTGATAGTACAGGTTCAGGAAAATTGACCTGAAGTGTATTTTTCTCAGGGCGACGCAGTTCACGCCAATGCTGCTGGGAAAGGCCTAAAGCGCCCCTGGACGACTTTAGGTTTTTCAAAAACGCTACGACGTGGACGCGCTTTTGGGGATTCTTTCCGGAAAATTGAAATAAGTTTTTTGGCCAAGAGTCTCCTAAGAAAATAATTTTGAGGAGACGCTTCATCAAACCGCGGGTACAAAACGCCTCCATGCGGACGCGGACGCTTATTGCTACAAAGGGTCTCCCAAGAAAATTATTTTGAGGAGACGCTGCAGTAACAAACCGCGGACCTAAAAACGCCCCACGCGTGGACTCTCTTCTCGCTATAGTGGTCTAGGACAAAATTATTTTGAGGAGACGCTTCAACAAACAAGGGCATAAAAACGCCCCACGCGGACGCACTTTTGCTACAAAGTGGTTCAGACAAAATTATTTTGAGGAGACGCTTCGAACAAACAAGGGCGTAAAAACGCCCCACGTGGACGCACTTTGCTATAGTGGTCTAGACAAAATTATTTTAAGGAGACGCTTTCAACAAACAAAGTGGCAAAAATGCTCCCACGTGACGCACTTTTGCTACAAGGTTATCCGCAAAATTAGGCTATAAATCACCAAATTTCATTCTCGCTAAGCGTAAAACCAAATTCAAGCAAAAGGAAGAAAAAATTGAAAATGAGGAACGATAACGTCGTTATTTACTACGATGGTGAAGTGCGTAGACAATCGAAATGGTGTTGTTTTCTTCATCTGAGAACACAGCCACGATTGAGTTTTAATCGTAACGCCGACGGCGTAACTTCGCAAAAGAATTAGGCGAAAATATCTCTGAACAACGCCAATGAAAGTTCAGTTATTAAGTATAGATTTTGCGCGCTCGATTGATCCTGAGATATGACTTATTCGACATCAAAGGTCCCTGAGCTCTTGAGGCAATGGTGGAGACTCATCTTGCCGCTGGTTCACCCTATATCGAGGTATATGTAGAATTTTCATCTCCAAGTGATCCGGCCGCGACCTCAACATCTAGTATCGCTCGACGGAATACACGACTCCCAAGTCGACACTCGTAAGTGGGAGGCAAACACGTATGCGCCCAAAGCGATCGTAGTATGGAAAACATAACCCCCGCACGACACTCGGCTGGTGGATGGGACATGCATATCCGCTACCGACGTCCGATTATAGAAATACGTGATTGGGGGACGCCGTCAACTTCTAGTGGTTGGCAATCCACATACAATTGGAATCAGACGTAAAGATGTTTAAGGAGGATGATGTACTCCCGACGACATCCACCGGCGAGGGGCCTCGCTTGTTGCAGGTGTTATGGAGGGTCGGACGATGAACTGGCGTGGATCCACCTCGAGTCGTGGCCCGACGGCGCGTGGTTGATTATTTTTTCAACCGAGCCCGCTCCAATTGTACCAAGACGCTTGAGGGCGGTTCGCATTTAAGAAGAAGAAGATCCGCTATTCAGTGGCATACTCACCTCCAAACAAGCACATGCATAATGTCGATCTATCTCAAGATGATGCATTGAGTTTCTCGAACTACCACACCGAGGCGTGGACTGCATAAATTCTTCGCTGATTCTCGACTAATTAGAAGTTGGTAACCAGCTTTTCCAACAAGAATACTTTTCTTGGTGCATTGAAACAAGATAAAGATCGTGAACGGGTTAACTACACTATGGTTAGATCAAACTCGATAGGTACGCAGGCAAAGTGTGCAGCGGCAAGACTCGCACATGTTCATGGGAAAATCATGGCGCCGCTGGAGGAAAAGGACAGGTTGTGGAGGTGAAAAAGTACAAAGGTCCGCATACATGTCTGCCGGTGACAAGACCACCACGTGTTCAATGATTTCAACAACACTAATATTATGTAATGTTGTATTATTTAACGTGATTTCGCTGATGTGTGTAACACAAGATCATCCGAGGATGGATTCGCATATGTTGGTCGATTTAATAATCCCGACGGTGAAGGCCGATCCCAAAACTATGCGTCGCTTTAATTGGCAATATTCGTAGCCAAATGGGGTACACGCCTCTACAGTAAAGGCTTGATAGCTGCTGTAGCGCTGGAAAAGTTGCACTGGCCGATGGGACGCCTATATAATAAAGTGTGGCAGTTGGTGTCGTGTTGAGACGATGTCCCTGTGCAAAGACAACGGACCTTGAAACGGAACCGACGCATTACAACGATCGCTCGCCCGTGGATGCACAAGTGTTCAAGCGCTTTGTTCTCGACATTTAAGCAATGCCGAGATGCTTTACATACCGCAAGCCATTGGTACAAATTGACGGGCATCTTCATGTATGGTAGAGATATACGACGGCTATTGCTAGTCAGGGCACAAGACGGCTGTGGAGAATCCTTCCGATTGCGTCGCAATAACACCGTGGAGTCACCGATGATCGACTTCTTCCTATCTAGGTTAAGGAGGCATGTCCGCTTCTCAACCCGACATATGCGCTTGTATCGGATCGGGCCCCGGAATACGGCTATGCAATAGAACGACAGTGGAAGCATGTGGCATCGCACACACCATCGATATTGCTCGAGGCATGTTTCATCCAACTACTATGGGCAACACCGATCTAAAAGACGTAAACTGCAAGTGACCGATATGGGTATGAAATATCTATTAATATAATTTCTTTTGAAATTTTCAATTTATTCGCAATTGAATAGTGGTATGTAATATTCGCTATCAACGTATATTAAGGTGGTACGAGATCAATAAAGACCGCTTTGTGGATATGTTGGCCAGTTTATGCAGCAGATAACGCCAAGGCGCAGAGTACTGCGGCAATATTCCTTTTGAACAAAGTGGACACAAGATATGACGGCGCCACGATATGGTCATATGACCACAAACCCGCCGAATGCATAAATTCTGCGGTTAAAAGGAACCCGCTATCCGGCCGACACAATGGTTTACGGAGACATATTTTCGCTTAAGCGCACTATTTCCAAGAGAGAAAGCCGAAAGTTATCGAGGGCGATGCAAGGAGGCTATGTATGGAGCCCAAGGTCTTGCAAGAAATTAACCGTGGAAGGCACGGGCGAACACCATGCACACGCAGGTGTCACGACATCGCGACAAACTTATGGTTTCGTGGTCACGAGTTTGACAGATCGAACCAAGGTATTGTTGGCGGGCATTATCGCGGTACACTTGACAACAGGACATGCGATCGTGGATATTTGATGCACTTCGCTACCCATGTGCTCATGTACTTGCGCTTGTCATAATCTTCGCTCTGACCCCACGAGCTATGTCGATTTAAGTCTACAAATTAGAAAACATGTACAACGTGGTGGAGACACGTATTCCCACCAGTCCCGCATGAACGTAAGTGGCCACCCCAGACGCTTGCACCATATAAGTTGTTGCTTGACAGAGAATTGAGGCTAAGAAACCAAAAGGTCGACCTTCCGACTAGAATACGCAACAATATGGATATCCGAGAACCCACCAACCAAAGTAGGCGGTGCGGGTGGTGTAGGAACCCGCCATACATCTCGCCAGTGTCCAATCTGGACTAGTTGACCGTGTTCTTAGCTTGTTTGTCTCTTTGTGCTATGTAATTTCGCTTTTTTTTGGAGGAAAACGGTGAACTTTTTGTACAATAACTCAAATTTATTAAATATAAGATAATTCAATTGCAAAAATGAAAATTAAACCATTTCTATTTTATCAAAGATATTAAAACTATAGTAAAAAAATTAAATTACAAAAGAAAGAACATTAAACTCAATTTTATTAAATATAAAAAAATTTATATTGCAAAAACTAAATTATCAATGAAAACTTCTTATTTATTAAATATACTACAACTAAATTAGAAACAAATAAAAATAAAGAAAACTTCTTATTTATTAAATATATTAAAACTAAATTACAATAAAATAAAAATAAAAACAATTTCTTATTCTATTACATATATTAAAATTAAATTACAATAAAAACTTAAACAATTTCGATTTTATTAAAGATATTAAAATTAAATTACAATAAAAAATTTGACTGGGCATAAAGCGCTCCCTGGGAGCGCTTTGGCCACGCCAAATAAAAACGCCCCCTCTCCCCTGGGACGCGCTTTTTAGGCCGCTTCCCCAAAAACGTTTCGACGTGGACGTTTTTTTGGGGAAAATTGCACTTTCCGGTCAATTTTCCAAAACCCTGTACTATCTGGTAATTTTTTATTTTTTTAAGTATTATTGAGATATTTGCCCAAAATACTATCACTAAAGCTATATTTTTCTCTAAAGGTTAAATGAAAATGAAATGCATGGGATGACGAACAGCCAATCACGTGAAACTGAGGATAGGGTTATTCAATGATCTGTATCTACCCTTCAACTTCTTTTTCTACTTTTTAGTTCACTTCGCTATATAACGAACCCAATGCACACATTAGCATATTGAACCTCCAATTGATTTTTACCTGTCTCACTAAATTCGGTTTAAATTTTATTTTTTAATGGTATTCAAAAAATTTCATTAATTTAAAAATAAAATAGTTTTTTTTTTCGTTTTATGGTCTATGATTGAAATTCTTGGTTGTCTCTAATAATTTGAATTAAAATTGAATAATAAAATTTATTTATTTAAATTTAATTGTAAAATATATAAATATTAATATATAATTTTATTTTATTTTTAAACATTAAAATTATTTAAATTTGATTTGGATTTAGGCATGAAAATTTTATACAGATCGCCATCATATTTTCTTCGATTGTAGGCCCGTTGGAGTTGATTTTTTACTGTAGCTAGAAGACTCAAGATCTTTAATGTGTATGGTTTGATTTTCGCTTGGGGTACTGTAGCTTCAGTGCTTTTAGCTTTCAAAGCTAGCCCATTTTTTGGTGATATTCTCAACTTTTCTCTTAAAGTTTGCTTGAGATTATTAGTTGATAGCCTTGTTTGAGTTGTATACTCTTTGTTGTGGCTTTGTTGTGATCTTGTAGCAAGACTTTGATTATAATGGAATTTTTTGTGACTTTTAAGGTCCGTGGATTTTACCATTTGTTTTAAAGGGGTTTTCCACATAAAAATTGTCTTAATTTATTATTTTTGCTTGTGATAATGTGGTTTTTTGCATCGATTTTTATATATATTGTATTATTGAGTTTGTCGTGAATTACTGTGATTGATTTTTCAAGAGTGAAAGAATACCGATTGTGTTTTCGTATTTCTTCGAGATCGGGTCATTCCAAATAAAATGGTATCAAGAGCTTAATTCTTGTGTTCTAGAATTGTGGAAATTAGCACTATTAAGATGATTATTTTGAATGACATTGTTATGTCACACCCCAAATCGCGATCCAAGATTCAAAGTAGTAGTGAAATAATATGTTTGGCTAATGTAATCCGCCCAATTGTTTCTTTGATTTAATATGTGTGGCCAGATAGTTACCAATATGTAAGTAAGTGAAGATTTCCATTTCAGATTATTCTACTATTAAAAGATAAAGATTTTTCTAAGAGAAATGGTATTTATGGTGTGAATTATAGCCAAATGCATAGTATGCCCTATTTGTCTTAGTATTGTGATGGTTGGATTATAAAGTGACCTGGTTAGGAGCCAACTAGATTGACTGGTCTAATATCTATTATGCATGATTTTCATTTATGTTTCTCTCAGAATCTGTAGGCCATTAAGAAGACAAATTTTGAATTAAGTGACACTTGTTGAGTTCTGCTAGGCGGGGCTAGGTTATATATATATGAGTGAGAAGGGTTCTGAAAAAAGGTTCTCCTTTTTCTCCAAAATGTTACTCTCTGATTCTTTTTCTTAAATTAAATTGTATCTCTTCCTCATTGTCGGAAGTAAAGGTTCTTGGTTTAATCTGGTCATTCCATCTCTCTGCAAGTATTATAGCTCAGATGCTAAATTTCAAAGAGTAAGTCCAGTAAGAGGTATATGAACAAAGAAGTTTTGCATGTGGGTTGTCGCTGATTGGGATGATAGTAATTTGTAAGTGAATGCTTTTAATGGTGATCCTACATTCTTAAAGCAATTGTTGTTGTTGGTTCAATAAGGATGTTTGAGTCCTGGAGCTTTGATTTATAGTGTGGTGAGTATCAAGTGAGTCTCCATCTTGACTCTTGCATGAAAACTATTCAAGTAAAAGTAAATATAGATAAATGATAATGGCATCTCCGATAATTGATAAGTATAGGAAGAATAGTAAATATGATATGTGTGCTATGATGCTTTGTTAAAGTTCTCATGAAAAGAATGTTGATTGAAAGTATGCAGTAAAGTTCGACATAAGGAAAATTATGAATCAAATCTGTGTGTGAACAACTGCAAGTGAATTCCGAGTAATGTTCCTTTGTGAAGCCTCCGTAGGAAAGTTATAATGCTAATCGACCGCCGATCACGATACTAAAATAAGTGTAAGACCATGTGGATTAGACCCATGGCAATATATGACATGAAAACACTCATGGTGTAGCCTCTAGTAAAATGACAACTAGGCTAGAAGATCACGATACATGAAAGTGTGAAATTCCATGTTGCTGAGACTTATGGCAAGATATGACTGTATGAATGTTCATGGTGTAGCCTTCGATAATGTGTAGATCAAACTGACTGATCACGATACATAAAATTTTTGTATAAGTCCATAAGGGAGACAACCATGGCACCTTCGTGAAAGTCCATCTGATAGTAAACATGTGATTCTATATGTTTCCCTTGTATGCACTATACTAAGTTTGTATGGTAGAATTTGGATTATCCACCCTTGTAGTAAGTTCGATAAATTTTGAGTGATCTCAGAAATTATGTTGTTATGATTCGCCTAAAGTTGATTTGGTTGAATTAGATATGTGATGTAAACCGAATAAGCTTTTAAGGAATTTCTAAAAGCAATGTGTATTTGTATGTTAAAAAAAAAAAGGCATCCGTCATGGTAACTGATAGTTTTGAATATGGGTGTATTCATAGTTATGAAAGACATAAGAAATTGCCAATTTGAGATCGATCATCAAGTATATAGTGTTAAAATCTAAGTATTTGATATCCTTCATATCCAATAGTAATATGTTTTACTCAAATCCTATGGAATCGAAAGTTATTTGTCACCTGGGTAGATTTCTATTTTGTAACAAAGATATGGGTAATTATTCAACGATTTGGATAATTCATTATCGTGATAGGCATGTATTGAGTTTGAATTAGAAAATGATTTAATTTGGTAAACAAATGGTATCCAAATTTATTGTGGGAATCCGCCAAGGTGTAAGAATCCGCCAAGAAATGTAATCTATGAAATGAGAGTTTTGGAATAAGTGTATGTGTGAAGTGAGGGTCCATATGAAGTGGTTCTCAAGGTATATTCTTTTGAAAATTACTTTTTGTGGTCTTAAGAGAAATAAGAGATTAATGAAATGTCCGAAGGATCTTAAGTCATTCTGTAGTTAAAAGAGAACTGCACGCTAAGAGTATGATAGTTAGTGTGTAAATCAGAAGTCAGAATTGTGAAAGCATTCACAAACAAGTATAAGATGTTGAGAATGGTAGTTGGCGCATTGTGTATTCATTAGATACTATAAAAATATCCGCCAAGTTATTTTTTATTAACTCACTAAATTCTATTGAACTAACAAATGTTATGTTTATGTTTCGTAGTACAAAGAAGATAATGCACTGTGAGGGATGACACTGTGATTACGCCAAGGACGGGACGAACCGGTTATTATGCATATAATGGGAAGTGGTATATTGTAGGATTTCATCCTAAGAGTATGTCTTTAATAACCTTTGTGTTGTAAATGAGTTGTATCAAGTCCGATGTAATATTTTTATTTTTAAATACTTTTTTTGTTTCTCTAAAATTGTGTCTTTAATTAAATAATAAGAAAAATGTTTTAAGTAAGGAGGATTTGCCAATTGTTTCAAAATTTTGTTATGTATCGTGGGTAGTAACACCCGAGATCCGCACTCTAATAATTTGAGTCAAGTTGAGGGTGTTACAAGTTATTAACTTTGGAAGAACAAAATGAAAGACCTTCTTTTGTTAAAGCTTTGCACTTTCATGTTTTTGCTACTCAAAAACTCGAGTCAAAAATTAATGAAGAGTGGGAATTTGAGCATTAGCAGATAAAAGCGATTTTAGTTGGCGATTTGTTGAAGAGAATGTATACAACCAAATTGATCAAAAGACACTTATGGTACATTTTGGAACAAGCTTGAAAACTTGTATGCTTTTGAGTCCAAAAATAACAAGTTGTTCATGCTAAGAGAATGATAACGTTGAAAGAACTTCTAGTCAGCCACATGAATGAGTTTCAAGGTTTTTTTATTCAACTACTTTGTATGGGAATTAAATTTGATGATGAGATTACAGTGGCTTTGCTGCTTGCTACTTTACCAAACTCTTAGGAAATGTTTCAAGTTTCATTTATTAATGTTGTCTCAAGGGTATTGTGACCTTGGAAATTGCTAAACGTGGTGTGTTGAATAAAGAAATGAAAAAGAAGGCCTCAAGGTTCTTCATCACAACTGAGGTTCTAGTTACCAAAATTTAGCAAATGTAAGAAAAGAAAAAGGTGAAAAGGATGGAGAAAAAGTAGAAGCAAGTTGAGATCATGATATAAGAATCTTAAGTGTCATCATTAATGCAAGAAAGGCCATATTAAGAAGTATTGCTAAAAATGGAAAAGAAAGAATAGAGATGGTGATGATAAACAAGAGATAAGGGATAATAAGAAACTCGAGCATGTTACTACCACTACCACTAATGATATGTTAGTCCTTTGTGATGAGAATTTAATCAACCTAGCATTCAATGAAACTAGTTGGGTGATAGATAATCGGTGCTTCACTTTGTGTTACATCATGGAAGGAGTTCATCACATCTTCTACTTCTAGTGAATTTGGGGTATTGAAGATGGGTAATGACAACTTGGTACAAGTTTTTGGCATGGGAGATGTTAGCTTGGTCACCAATAATGGAACCAAGTTTTCATTTAAAGATGTTATGCACGCACTCGAATATTCGCTTTGAATTTGATTTCGCAGAAAGCTTAATTATGATGGTTTCGTAACATTTTCAAAGTGGAGGGTCATGAAAATTGACTAAAGGCTCATTGGTCATGGCTCAAGAGAAGAAGAATTAAAACTTGTATTTGATGTAGGCTTTCACTTCCCGAGGTATGGTGAATGTGAAAAAATGATGATGACTTAAAGTGTTGGAAAATGAAACTAAAATAAGTTTAAGGAAAACTAGAGTTTTAATTTTTTTTCAAAAACAAGAAATTGGTTGTGATATCTAAAGTAATAAACACTTAATCAAAATTGTATCTTTTCAATTTGTCTAGAATGAATGCTTCGATCGAGTACTCTTCTTCACTATTCTCAAGTTCACGTCCCGCTAAGTGAGGCTCACTCGAATTTAGAAAATTTTTCACAAAATTACCAATGGGAAAATTTTGCAATTTCTCCGAACTTTGGGTCAAGTTGTAAATAATACAAATATCTCTATGGATCTTTCTCAAATAATTTCTTCAAAGAATTTTTTTCTACAACTTTCTTTGAATTCAAGTCTATGAAAAATAATGACACAAGGCTCTCTTTATATAGAGAGAGTTTAGAGAGTTCAACTAAGATCAAACTTGATCATTTTAATATTAAATTAAATACTTATCTTGATAAGTATTAGATTCAATGTAATATTAAATCTATTAGATTAATAGAATATTTATCTACAAGATAAATATTAAATTTAATTTAATATTAAATTGATTAAAATAATATTATTTTTGGAATAGTTAATCTGAAATCAAATTCACCAAGAGAGTCCCAAAGAGAAGTGTAAATCTTCCATCGCTTCACCATCAAGAAAACCGCTGCCGCCACCATCCACCAGCCACCGTATCGCCGTTGTCACAGCCGCCGACACCTTCGCGCCCGATGGAGCCACCGGGCGCCCACCCTCACATCACCCCGAAGTCGGTTCGGTCCGGCTAGTGACAACCCGATCGCTTGGACCGTTGACTTTGCTTCACATATCGAGCCCTTGCTCAACCGCTTTGGGTCTCGATCTCGATTTTTGGTTCTCTGCCCAACTTTCATTCTCAAGTCCAATTTTCAAGTTCAATTACCTATTGGGCCAATTGTTTGACTTGAAAATTAATTTCTAGAAATATCATATTTATTTTAATTAATTTAATTTTCCGTTATCAAAATTAATTTTCCTAAAAATCACTGAGATTTTCCAAAATCATTTTTTTAAGAAAATTCTTTAATCAAATTCTCTAGTTGAACAATTCTAACAACCGCCCAATTTAATTCCACATCGAATAAATTGACTCAATTAAATTATTTCCAAAGTCATAAAATTTCCTTTTGATTCAAACGCAATCCGATAAAGCTTTTGTTGAGCTAGCAAAGGGACCAATCAAACATATACAATTAGGCTCTAGTAATTGCAATTATGTCCAAAAGCATTGTTCCGATAATTCACAATTTACTTAATCATGGAGTCAGCCCACAATAAGTACCATGATTGAAAACTCCTTCTTGTATACTCTTTACAAAAGCAATTCATCCAACTGCATTGTCCAATGACCTCGCTAAATGTGTGTTACCTCATATGATATTCTTGATTCCTTTGAGTTAAATACGCTCACTCAATACAATCATATTTTATCTCATTGTCACCATTATGTCTTCTTAATGTTTAATATGGTCACAGTCAATAAATAACTGAGATAAATTGCTCAGTCGAGAACAAGCAACATGTGGCCACATTCCATATTTATCAATACACACAATGCCAATGAGAGGATATCTTTAACTCTCTAATCAAGCTATGAATACCATTGTTTCTAGTAAAGTCATGCCATACACAAGTAATGTACCCAACATACCGACTATGGGCTCGGTCATCTTTAGAGCATAAGCCTCCACTTATATCAAAGCATGAGTTACATACACATGATCAGTGACTAACTCAGGATTTAGGTAAATCACACCATGAACGTCACGAGTGAATTAATTCACAAACGGATTCAGAATTAATTCAACTTGGGTCCAGTCCAATATATCATTCTTCCAATTAGTACATCTAGGTCTCTACCCGTGGAGTCAACTGCTCCAATAGCCAAGACTAGCCATCTCCCCAGTTGGAATTGTAGACAACACAATGATCCTTCTAAGTATTTGAATCAAATGCTCACTTTAATTATTTTACGAAATTACGGGCTCGTTTAGATTATCTATCGATGTAAGTTGTCTTTCTCACAATCTAAACGCTCTTACAAAGGCCACTTATCACCGCTTGAACTTAGACAATCAATGAACTAATATTTTCTTTGTCACAATTTTGCTATGTATGCAAAACATGAAAGATAAAACACAAAAGATATAATAGTGAAATGTGAAATTAACTTTATTTATTTATTCATTGTTCAAATATATAGAAAAAAATACATGTTTACTACAATATTGGCACATTTCCTAACACAAAGAAGTTGTGGCATAGGCTAATTAGCCACATGAGCGCACAAGGGGCTTAGTTGTTTGTTAAGAAGAATAGATTTTCGAGTTTGAAGAATTCTACATTGAATCATTGTGTTCATTGTTTAGTTGGAAAGCGTAAAAGAGTTTCTGCTTAAGCATCATGCTCCTTCAAGAAAGTCGACGGCTAGAGTTGGTTCATTCTCATGTTTTTGAATCGCTGAAGGTTAGGTCACATGGTGGGGCACTTTACTTTGTGAATTTCATTGATGACTATTCGACGGCTTTTGGGTTTATGCTTAAAATAAAAGACCATATACTTGATGTGTTCAAGCAATTTCAAGCTTTCGCAGAGAAAGAGACCGGAAGAAGTTAAAGTGTATCCGCATCGATAATGGTGCCGAAAGTACAGAGGACCAATTGATGTTTATTGTCGGTTATAGGAAATCAAACATTCAAGACTCCACAGTTGAATGGATTGGCTGAGAGAATGAATCGAACATTCATTGAGCGAGTCAGATGTTTACTTTCAGATGCAAAGTTGCCTAGATCCTTTTTGGCTGAAGCTTTGCATACAATTGCACGTGGTGATTAATTTGTCTCCTAATATTCCTTTTGTGGTGATGTACCGTATAGGGTTTAGTTTAGTAAAATGTATTATATGATCACTTATGTGTGTTCATTGCTAAAAGGCATTTGTTCATGTTCAAAGATGAGAGATCTAATTTAGATGCCAAGACTCAATAATATATCTTCATTGGTTATAGTTATGATGAGTTTGGATACAAATTGTATGATTTGATTGAAAAGAAACTTGTGATAGGAAGAGATGTGGTTTTTCTTTAAAGATCGCACTCATTGAAAACATTAAGAAGATAGATCCACAAAGTAGTGGTGACTTAATCAACATGGATCCTGCTCTTCTAGCTTTTTGCGTAATCCTATCCGTGATGATATGCAACAAGATAACATTGATGACCATTAGAGTATAGTTTATTTTGATGCTCCCATAGATGAGGTTGAGAATAATCAACATTTAAGTACCTATAGCTCCACCAACAGCTCCATCTTCAAGATCAACTAGAGATCAACGATCTTTTATGAGCTATTCTATTTATGAGTATGTTCTTTAGATTGACAGGAGAACCAAAATGTTATGAAGAGGATATGGAGAGTGAATGCAAAGATAAGTGGGTTGAAGCTATGAAGGATGAACTTCAATCCTTGCATGACAATCATACCTTTTGAGTTGGTGAAATTACCAAAGGGTAAGAGAGCTTTGTAAAATCAATAGGTTTATAGGTTGAAGTTAAGAGAATTCAACTCCATGATACAAAGCTAGACTGGTCGCCAAGGGTTACACTTAAAAATGGGATTAACTTTGAGGAAATATTTTCTCCGGGTTGTGAAGATGTCATTTATCAAAACTATATTAAGTTTAACTACTTATTATGACTTAGAGGTTGAATAGATGTATGTGAAAATTACTTTCTTTTATGATGATTTGGAGGAAGAGCTTTACATGGAACAACTAAAGGGTTTTGTTGCACAAGGGGAAGTGGTTTACGGTGTAGATTGAGGAAGAGTTTGTATGGTTTGAAGCAAGCTTTGAGGCAATGGTTCATGAAGTTTGAGTTTGTTATAATGGAGCATGGCTACAAGAAGACTACTTTCGATCATTGTGTTTTTGTTCAAAGATTCTCTCCGGTGATGATTTTATTATCCTATTGCTCTACATTGATGATGTGCTTATTATTGGTCGTAATACTTTTTAGAATTTCCATGTTGAAGCAAGATTTGATTAAGTCCTTTCCGATGAAGGATTTGGGTCCAAAGAAAGCAAATTATTTGCATTCAATTGACACATGATAGAAAGACCAAGAAGCTATGGTTATCACAAGAGAGCTACATTGAAAAAGTACTTCAAATATTTAATATGGATAAAGCTAAAGTGGTGAGCAACTCCTTTGTTATGCAGCTCAAATTAAGTGTCAAGAAAAGTCCTTCAACAAAGAAAGAGAAGGAAGACATGCGGAAAGTTCCTTAGTCTTCAACCATGGGTAGTTTGATGCATGCAATGGTATCCATGAGACCAAATTTAGCCAATGTGTTTGGCATCGTTGGGCTTTCTTTCTAATCTAGAAAAGAGCATTAGAATGTGGTGAAGTGGCTTACGTAATATCTTAGTGGGCACTTTCAACTTGAATTTTTGTTTCGTGAATGAGAAACTCATTCTAGTTGGTTATACGATTCGTATAAGGCCTGAGACATTGACTCAAGAAGATCTACTTTGGGTTACTTGATCACTTTTGTAGGGGAGTTGTGGTTTAGAAATTTAGATTGCAGTAAATGTGTTGCTTTATACACTACCGATTCTCGAAGTTTATTACAGCTACCAAAGCGCAAAGAATTACTTTGATGAAGAAGTTTGTGCAAGAACTCAAACTTTGCTCAAGAGAGGTATATCTTTTTGTGATAGCCAAAGCACTATTCATCTTGGTAAGAATTCGACTTTTTTATGCTCGGCCTAAACATATTGATGAGGTATCATTGGATATTTGTTACACCAAGATCTTACCAAGAGGGAAGGTTGAAGCTTGTTTCTTGATCATCTCCAGATGGCTAACATTCCCACTATGTGAGGAGGGAAGATTTGTTGAGTCGTGGGTGGTTCCACCTATGTTCCCGACATATATATAGTTTATGAGGTTGTTAAAAAAATGAAAATGTGTGTCGCAAGTTAAAAAAAAAAAGAAAAAGTGGGAGAGAAAACATTTTTTTACACAAACCAGCCTTCATATTTTCTTCTATCATATGTCTATTTGGTGTTCGTTGAGCTAATTTTTTTATGATAGCTAGTAGGCTTGAGATCTTTAATTTGTACGATCCGATTTTTGTTTGGGGTTCAGCCTTTTAAAGTCACTCTTTTGGTGGACTTTCAAAGTCTCGTGGTTTTAACCATTTGTTTTAAAAGGGTTTTTCACATAATTATGGTCTCGATCTTTTATTTTGCTTTATGATTGTGGTTTATTTGCACCGATTGTTTATATATGTTGTGTTATTAGGTTTGTCAGAATTATCGAATTAATTTTTCGAGAGTAAAGTGTTAGAATTGTGTGACCCAAATTCTCGTTAAAATAAAATACAAGTGGCAAGATAAGGGGATCTGTGAGGGAAAAGGACAGGGTCAATAGAAGTTCACTTCTTCTATTTGATATTTATTTGAATAAGGTGTTTCAACCTTACTACATTACTTCTATTAGACTTTGATTAGAATAACGTTTTTAAAACCTATAAATAGACTAACCATCTCTCCTCTTGTATTTTTCAATTCAACATAGTGAATTCTCTTCTCCTCCGCCTATGGTTTTTTTTCCAAAAGTGGTTTCCACGTAAAATCTCGTGTTCTTTTTTTCTCTTTCTTTATGCATTCATTGCCATTATCGACGCTCAATTTTCACAAATTGGCATCGAGCTTTCCGGTTTCTTATCTCGATCACGGTAATGGCATCACCGGAAGTATGAAATTCGCGTTGCCGGATCGCAACACAAGATTCACGCCAGGTAGATATAGATGCAGTGTAGTTCTTGCGCAGATGGATTTAGATGATGCCCCGTTAGGGATAGATAAGATGTCTTTGACGCTGACAGAGGAAGAAAAGAAGCAGAAAGATCAAAAAGTTTTGATGCAATTACATCTACATTTGTCTAACGAAATTTTGCAGTGATGTGATGAAGAAGAAGATCGCCACGCATTATGGGCTAAGCCGCAGTGAGCTATGCATGTCTAAAAACCTTGACTAGTAAGTTACATATGAAGCAACGCCTTTATGCTCATCATTTGGAAGAAGGTGCGTCTCAGGCACTAACACTTAATTGTGTTTAAAGAAATTATCTCTTGATTTGGAGGCTATGGAGGTTCAAGAGATGATAAAGAAGATTTAGTGGTTGATTCTACTTTGCTCGCTGCCCTGCCTTATTCAATCTTTAGAGACACGATTTTGTATAGCCGCGAATCTTCTCACAGCTGACTGAAGTCTCATGCTTCTTAACTCAGATAACAAGATGAAACATCTTGTGTTTGATCCGACTTCGTGAAGAGGGTCTCATTGTTTGTGGAAGACATTTAATGGAAAACTAATGATGATCGTGGAAGGACACAGAATGTAATCCTCACAAGAAATATAAGGGTAGATCAAGATCTTCAAACAGAGGTAAAACCTCGTAACTTCTACAAGAAGAAATGACACATTAAATCGAAAATCGTAAATCGCGTAACAAGATCAAAAGGGAGGTCGCGAATCAAAAGGGAAAATAACTAGAAAAATTCAATGAAGCCGGCGTCGAGAAGACTACACAAGGATGGTGAACTCCTAGTTGCTTCGCCAACAACTCTAAAGTGAGCGAGGAGTGGATCCTTGATTTTGCCTCGCATTTTTCATATGAGTCCCAATCGAGATTGGTTTACAACTTATGAAACAAAGTTGTCTCAAGGTGTTGTTTTGATGGGAAATAATGCTTCGTAAAATCGCAAGTGTTGGAATGATTAAAGTTAAGATGTTTGATGGAGTTGTCGTAACACTTAAATGACGCTCGACATGTCCTAGAATTGAAGAGAAATTTGATTTCGCTGAGTACTCTTGATTCAAATGGTACAAATATACAAACAAAGTGGGTTCTCAAGATTTTCCAAAGGTCTGGCTGCCATGTGATGAAAAGGTAGAGAAAAACTACCAAGTTATATGTTTTGCAAGGTTCTATTGTTATTGGTGATGCAATGCCACTTGCAATCACTGGAAAGCCACTTTGCAAACTACTATCGCTTTGACTACCACTCAAGCCGAGCACATGGTGATTAAGCACTACAATAAAAAAATACTTTTCTATCTATTTGAATTTTCTTTCCATTTTCTCAAGTAGAACCTAAGGATATAAACATGACAATATTAAACACAATGCAATCATAGGATGCAAATATGAAAATATAGCATAAAGCATGCCACGTTATAAATATATATATATATAGTTTAGATAGTATTTATTTATATATCTAAATTTCATAAAAACATAAAATGTATTAAAGATGAATTATTTGGAGATTGAAGTGTGAACATGGAAGGGACCCAAAAATTTGTCATGATTTAAAAAGGAGGCTGGAAAAATTGTAGAAATAAGTTAAATCCATGTGACCTCTGTTTGGCTTCATGATCAAATGCTTTGGCAGTTTTCGGCATTTGGCTCTCCTTAATTTTCAACTCCTAAATATCATATGATAATAAAATTTCATAAAATAAAATATAAAATTAAACAAAAATTGTAAAATGAGTATAGGATATTCAAATCAATTAGTCTTATAAAAATAAATGGGCATAAAATATTATTTAATTTTGAATTTAATATAAAAATAAATAAATAATGGAATTGAGCTTCAATTATTAACAGGGAAAGGTGAAGTAAATGAGAGTAAAATATGGGTGGTGCAGGGCTAGCCAAAATGGCCAATGCCCTATCATCTTTGTGTTGTTTGACTAAGAGGCAAAACCAAAACTATTAAACAAAGCTTTGTCCCTTAGATATTGCTATTTCGCTTAGCCCTTTCACATGCCCCAAAACTCTTACATTATTACTAAAAACCTTCCAATTTGCTTCATTATTCTTCTATGTGTTCTTTTTGTGGGAGACACTTTCATGCATGTTGCTCCATCCTTATAATGAATAAAGCTAATGATATATATATATATATATATATATATATATTATCTATATTATATATAGAGCTTTAATTAAGTCAAGATTATTTATCGAATCAATGATTGTGAAATCACCAAAAACGCGCTTTCTTTTGTAAACAATAAATATTAATTTTTATATTTTTATAAATTTAAAAATATATATGCAAATAATAGGAATCACATCTAGTGGTTTGTATTTGACAATTTAAACGTAAAATTAAATAAATTCACAATTAATACTAAATTTATTTTATTAATCAATCATGAAAAGTTAAAACTAAGAATAATAGCAATTAACTTTCACCAATTAACCCTAAAACCCAATTAAATACTAAAAAGTTAACAAAAGTATCTTTAGGTATTAAAATATACCACTTTTTATCAAATATAAATACCAAATTGGGTAAAAACTAATACAAATACCATTAAAAAAAGTGACAAACTCGAGTATCAAATGATACATTAAACAAAAATTTTATTAATTAGACTTTGGTTGTCTACCTTAGTTCAAATATTTAGAAGAGTGGTTATTCTATTCCCGAATTTCATGTAATCAATCCGATTATTTTTCTGAAATATTATACAAGAGACATCCCATGAAAACATTCTCTCATTGCCCACCACCATGCCATGTGAAAATTCCTCAACAGTCTTTGAAAAAATTGTTGAATGGTCCATGTTTTAGATCCCATTTGGCAACTCTCATTCTCTATTGTCAAAATCAATGTTGTAGTAAGTCTAACAAATACATGAAAACGTACGCATAGGTCCACTTCACCATTGTTTTATTGTTTGTAATTGGGAAATGAAGACATCAAAACATATGGAGCCTTCATGTTCTATGAACATTAGTGGAAGGGGAAGGAATGGCTTTCTCGTTACGATTTTATTTTTTGCATTCCATTTCCAATGGAAAAGGCTTTTTCCTTTTTTTTTTTTGGTAATTGCTTTTTTTTTCTAAGCACTTAATTATTAGTGTATTTTTATTTTGGTCATTTAAGTTTAAATATTTTTATTTTAGTTATTAACGTTATCAAATTTTAATATATTGGAACCTCAGAATACCCCACACCCTCCAGTCACCGTAATCCAAAATGCGTGATGTCACATTACGTTGTCGAAGCTAACTAAAGCTATCTCATTACATAATCATAAAATTTTAAATCATAATTATCATTCAAACCAACTTAATCATCAATCATACTCACACATATGCTCATAGTGTTTATGCCAAGTTAAATTTAGAGTTAGAACTCGAATCAGACTCAACTATCAAATTTCAATGTTGTGTCTTGAGACGATGACTTCTTGCCTTGTGACAAGCTTCTCATTTTGTTTTAGGTATTTTTTTTTCGATGTTAATATGTCTCGAGACACTAGAGGTGGTGTCTCGATGCAAGGTTTTTTATGTCTCAAGACCAACCTCCTTTGTTTTCCTTAATTTTGTTTTTGATGTTTAAATGTCTCAAGATAAGTGATTTTGTCTCAAGACTCTGAGCAGGTAAACTAATTTAGCTTCAAGTTCAATTGCCTTCGAGACAAAGACCACTTGTCTCGAGGCTTTAATAGGATTGTCTCGAGACTAGCTTGTCAAGTTTCGAGACACTAAGTATATGGATCAAAATATAAAGTAAATTTTGTTCTTATGGTCTCAGACTTAATGGTAAAATAGTTCTAGATGCACATTTTCAAGTGTTCAAACCATACCAAATGGTACTTTTAAACATACCTAAACTTTACATCCAATTAATGCCATCAATTAAACACATATAAACACAACCAAACATCATCAAATTATAACCATCAATGCAATATCATTTAACTAACTAATTCACATAAACAAACTTATAAAAACTAGCATAATTATCTATTAACTAAATATTAAAATTCAACTTATTATAGGCCAAGATACCAAATATAATAAAATGGTTCAGAACACCCCAACCCGTAACCGACGCCTGACTAGGTTAGGAGCATTACTGCAGATCGTAAACTTACACAACATTTCATACACTACATTCATCATTAACGATCATAGTGTCCCTTAGATGAGTCATCAAGACCCAAAGCATGCATATAAACCGAAAGTTGGGACTAAAATGAAACACATATGAAATTTCATGAAAATTAAAAACTTTTCTAACTTTCGTGGAGACACGCCCTTGGGAGGAGACCGTGCAGTGCCTCCACGGCTTCTAGACACCCCTGTGTGTCCATCCGTATTTACATACCGACTATATCAACACGCCACTAGGCACGTCCGCGGCAGCGCGACCGTGCTACTGCATCATATACCGACTTTTCCAACACGCCACCAAGCACGCCCGCTGCCATGGCCGCGGCAGGTTTCTAGCTAGCTACTAACTTGTACACCACACGGCCACCTGACACACCCATGTCGAGGCCGTGGTACTATTTAAGCTACATTCTCGCTAATTCAACCATGGTCTTAGGCACGCCAGCAGTTATTAAACTGCAGTGGCATTATAGGCCATTTACAAGGCCAAAATGCCACCCATAATGGTCAACCTACAAGCCATATTTACCAACATATCACATGCACATATAACCATCAAAAACATACCAAAATAATCATTCAAACCATGCATTCAATACCATTTCCAACCATGACAATTTCAAAGAATAAAACTCATATCATTACAAGCATAATTCATTCATTTGCTCACTCAAACCTTTGGCCATTTCACATGCTTTCACCATACCAAGATATGCATCATAAATCACATTCATTTAAGCAAAGTCTTAATTCAAAATAGCCAAATCACATGGCTAAGATCACATAACAACTTGTACTAAAATACTAGCCTATACATGCCATATCTAACTTTATACATTTTCAAAGTGTACCAAAATGATTTTAGTAGTGTGATGACGATCCTTGACGGTCCTTAGCCTTCAAAAGAGCTTTGACGACCTATAACACAGAAAAACACATACGTAATAAGCTTTCCAAAAGCTTAGTAAGTCATATACAAATAAACTTAATAGACAAGTATATAAGCATAGAAATATAGGATACATTTCATATACATAATATCTTCCTCACATATATACTTTGGTTCATACTATTGGCCATATTTGCCACATTCATCAATTCCAAAAATCTCTTATGCACAAAACTATTTCAAAGGTCCATAACCATCATAGCAAGGTTACATAGAACTTACCTTATATACACAACTTAGTGTATGAATCAACGTGACTGAATCTGATTCACTATTTACATGGCTATTTCAGATCACAAACTTGCCCGCTGAACCGTAGGAATCTAGTAGGATACTCGTAAAGCTCTAATGGCCGTGATAATGCCAACGCCCTGCATTTGAGGTCTTACATGCACTGCATTACTGATGCCACCGTCCCGCATGTGGTCTTACATGTATCAACACGATGCCGGCGTCCCCGACATGGTCTTACACGTAGTTTATCTCGATGCCAACGCCCCAGACGTGGTCTTACATATAAAACTCATATCGATGCCTATGTCCCGATGAGGTCTTACACGGTCTTCAAATCAACGCCAACGCCCTAGACGTGGGTCTTACATGATAAAACAGTAATGATACCTATGTCATGATTTAGTCAATCCTATCTATTCCTAAGTTCATACGGATTCTCGACTTAATCCGTATATCAACTTATCTCTAAGTCAAATGCATAACCTCTCATAACACAAGCATTCATTATCATCATTAATCGTATGAACAATTACAATTACATACATATACATTTATTTGCATAGTGACTTACCTCCTGATTCTGGCTTATCTGAATGAAAACGGCCACTGACATTTTCTTTCGTCTTACTATCTAAACTGCTTTCCTTGGTTCTTGATCTAAACATATTCAGAATTAACCCTTTTATTCACTAATTCATTCAATTCAACCAAGGACACACATTTAGGGCTATTTGCAATTTAGCTCTCATGGGCTTGCACATTTTATCAATTTAGTCTATTTTTCTCAAAACATCAAATTCACAAAATCCACCCATACACATGTTTGGCCGAATACATATACATCACATACAAGCCCACATTTTTCATCAAATTTGCAATTTAGTCCTCAATTTACTATTTTCTCAATTTAGCCCTATTTAGCTAAATTCATCAAAAATTCAAGAACAAAGTATGTTCATCTAGCTCATATCTTTCATTTAACACCAAAATCATCAAAAAGCTTAACATATCATCAATGGTGTCTCACACAAACATCATCATTTCACAAAATTAAAATATGGGTTTGATAGTAGAGAAACAACGACATAAAACGTAGAAATTATCGTAAAACCCACTCAAAAGCATACCTTTAATTTTGGCTTGTAAGTGCCGAGACCCTTAAGCTTTTATTCTTTCTCTTTTCTTGATATTTTCGCTAGAATGGATGAATACATCCACTAGCTCTTTCATTTATTTTATTAATAACATATGTTTAACCCATTTACTAAAATATCCATCCAATTAATAAATAAAACAAATATGTAATAAGGGCATATTTGACTTTCATTCATCCTCTAACTACATAGTGGTCTATTTGCTTCATAAGGCCTTTTCTTTTAAAAGCCACAACACATTGGTATTTTTTAGCAAATAGCAAGCAAATTTCACATTTTATGCATTTTAATCCTTTTGTTAAATTAAAACACACAAACTGACAAATTAGCTTATTGTAAATTTAGCGCATGCTTAATCACATATTAATCAGATCAAAATAATATAAAAATATTATACAGACTTGATTTGTGGTCCCAAACCACTGCTCCGACTAGGGTATTAACCGGACTGTTACATGACCACTTAAGTAATATGCCCAAAACAATCTAGGTACATGCCATTTCAACTCAAACACATATATATACATACAAAATAGGTAATAAGGCATGTCCTAAGCTGAGTTATTGAATTGGATGCTTGACCACTATAATCTATGTCCGCTATTCGCCTCTGTGCATGAAAACAAACATAATCGTGATTACCGAGTATTGAATACTTAGTGATGCTAATATAATCTCAGATTCCAATATGTTGCATTAAGAATAAACTAAGCATATATAACAAGTATCAGTTACTTTGATAATTACTACTTTAACTTATCATGACATTTTCCAACTTTCTTATTCATTTCACATTCTAAGATCAATTTCAATGCTTATTCATTCAAAGCCATTATTATTCGACAATAGACATTATTAGGATGGATACTTGATCTATTTTATTTTGTCATCTCGGGTCGCCTCGACAATGATGACTTTTAGAATTTGTATATTCTACCATCCTGTGTTGCTAAGGTAATGTTCTCGATTTAGGGGCTAGTTTTAATAGTGATCTCTAATCACTAATTCGAGGTTAGAGAAAATTATTTCATGTTATGTTATGTGTTATAACATGTTTATAAGGATGCATGAAAATTTTGGTGCCTTAATTTTACCGATTTCTAGCTTAATTCATGGTAAGGACTAAATCGCATAAAGTGCGAAAGTTCCATTTTGTTTGCTATAGATGTCAAATAGCTAATGATTTTAAATTGAGGTCCTAAATGTACAATTAGGCCATTGGAGGAGTGGGATGGTCGGCCATGGGGACAAGATTATTAAATTAGTCAAAGGCTTGATGTGTTAAAGTGAGAAAGAATAAAATAAGAGAAAAAAAAGTTAAAAGAAAGCCACCATCTTTTTCTTCTCTTCATCATCATCCAAAGTTGGCAGCAAACAAGGGCTGAGAAATCTCCAAAATTTCAGCAAGCTTTTCTCCACTCAAGTAAGTCAATTTGATGGTTGTTTTTGATGATTTGTACTTTTTGCACTCCCTAAAGCTTAAGCTTAAAAGAGGGACTATTATGCAATATTGTTGAAAGTCTAGTGGACTCTACCATGAGAGATTTTATGCTGGGTTGTTGAGTTTTATGGAAGAAAATGAATGATAGGATGATGAGAAACAATTTTGTGAAAGGTGTTCTCATGAAAACACCTAATTGGGACTAAAATGCAAAAGTTGTAATTTGTCATTAAGGCTTGAAATAGATGGAATTGTGGATAGTTGTAAGAGGATTAAATGTTCATCTAGGCTTTTTAACAATAAAATGTGATAAAAATTTATTTATTTAGCCTCCGACAAAATCGTAATTTTGCAAGAAGTGTAGGGGCAAAATAGTCCTTTTGCCCAAAGTGTAGATTATAATGTTTTATGATTTATAAGAGATTAAATCAGTGATCTCCATTGTTCTAGATCAAAAGTAATACGTAACTGAACATACAAC